>JARHVA010001305.1:3257500-3634443 GCA_037957365.1 Torreya grandis | reverse complement strand
GAAAGTACCTAAGTTTTCTTGAATATCCAATGAGGGTCAAATGGGATTGAATTCATAGTCAAATAGCCACCTATAGGACTGTGTACAAAATAGAGATGGTCAAGGGTTTGACTGAGCTAAGAAGCCTATGAACTCTACCTATATAGTGGGATAAAATACTTTGGTTTGGATACCTTCAAGCTCCATAATAGTGATAATTTTATATTCCTACCTTTATTCAAACTACCCTAAAGGTCATCTACCAGTCTATATGGACTTGAGATATCAATCTAACATTAGACCTAAATAAAAGAAGCAAAGTATGTATAAGAGATTCTTGCAACCCAAATAAAACTCTAATGAAGTCAAGAACCATTAAGATAATCAAAAAATATAATTTGAAGACCTTGATATCCCTATATGCAATTAAATGATCCTAAATGGGCACTTATAGGTTGCTAATGGAATAATTAGTCTTAAACTTGAAGAAGAGGCAAAGTATGTATGAAGCAATTTCTGAGCCCAATTAGGATTTAAAATAATTTAAAAGAGCCAAAAGAGGATTATTTGTGTGAAGGTGAGGTTATAAACTCAAATAATAAAGTCAAACACCCCAATAGGCACCTATAAGCTACAATGAAGAGCAAGTTGGTTTTGAGCCTATTAATGAAACAAAATGTGTGTCAAGAACATTGGGGTATATCTCAAGAAGGACAAAAAAATAAATAAGTTTGTTTGAGGATAAATGAATTTTTTTGAGATGATTGTATAAGATTGATCAAATTGAGTTTAAAGTCTCTATACACAGTTAAAAAGGCAACCTACAAGTCTGCATACTCTCCATGAGAGTTTTTCTTGAGTGAAGAGAGGGTAAACTCCTATGAGAGGTATAAAGAGATGAAATCAATTGATAATGGTTTCATAAGGTTATAAACACCTCATTTGAACCCTAAAACCCAATAACAAAGTTGAAAAGGTCAAAACCTTGTTTAGCCCTGTAGCCCTAATTCTCACATAAAGGCAGACCTAAGAATAGTCATGAAGAAGGAAGGTTGGTGAGCACGTTATGATGGTTTGAAGGTTTTTATAGGCTCATAGACATAATTTAGAATCTATAGGACCATCCATTGATATATCAAAGGAAAAAAAGGTTAGTTTGACCTCTTAAAACCTTTTTCAAACTCCCACCATGAAAGAATATGTTTTAAATCAAGTTTTCTCTCACTTAATGTGACATTGAACTTATGAATAGAGATAACATGTTTTATGAGAAGGTATCAATGTGTACAAAACATTTTTGAGTCATCAGTTGATGGTTTGGATCCAACACCTGTATGAATAAAGACTAAGAGTCTAGACCCCTCTCAAATGGCTTGCTTGCAACCCGAGGAGTACCTTCTCACACTCAAAACATTCATGAGGATTTTCATGGGAACAAGTGGTGATTGGAGTTGATGGATGGGTCACCTAATAACAATATTTGGTTATTAGGAGAGAGAAAGAGGATTTTTTATTTATTAACAATCCTTAAAAATGAAACATGCTTAAAACCCTCATAAAACCTTGATATTAACCAATCAAGACAAATGGACATCTAAAACACATTTAATGCCATATTTTCCCTTAAAACCTATTAGATGTTTTTTAGGACTCCAAGGAGGTTCTCCGCATGTACTTTTTATATACTTACAGTTGTACAAACTATATTAAATGCCTTATTTTGCATTTTTTTAGGTGTTATGCAGGGGTTATGAGAAGTTGAGAACTTAAAAATAATTATATGAGGTCATTTGGTATGTTTCATAACTAGTAAATATAAAAAATATGCATATGAGTTTATTGAGGTGGTCAAACAAGGCTCATTTTCCAAGATAGTCTCAAACAAGCTTAAAATGAGACTAGGTGGCAAGGTTATTTCATGGTTCTCATGTTTACACAAGGTCTTAGAGCCTCAAAATTGACATAGAGGTTGGTGATAACCTATGTAAATTTAATCACATGCTTTTTGGCGGTTTTCCATGTGTGGAAGATGTATAGAGTAAGAAAATAGGGTTCTAGGCAAGGAGGCCTAATTAAAGAGAGAGAAAAGCAAAAAAATGGACTTCCACTCAGATTTAGGACATGAAATTTGACATGAAGCTATAAGGATATATTGGGTCTTATAATATTCCCTATTTTTGTCAAAAAAAATCTATATATTCTTCTACACAAGGAGGTTTACATGTTTTTAGGGCTACAAGGAAAATAGGCCTAGTGAGAGATTGAGGAGCAAAATGGAGTCTTGGGTGTTGTTATAGGAACATAGTTTGTTTTAGGTCTGATAAGATATTTTAATACCATATATTGAGAAAGAGTTACTTGAAGAAGATGAACTTAAGTTTTGGGCCATTTGGACCAAGCTAGGCATGGGAAATGAAGAGTTTCAAGACACACATGCATATGAATGATGGAATGTCAGATTAAAGGAGTTTATTAAGGAATGAAATGTGTCCAATGAGTTTTTTTTAAGGAATTAAATGGAGAATTAATGATTTATAAGCCCATTTTTCACTATTTTTATGTAAGGAAGGGTAGTTTCAAAGAAGCTAGTCAAGGTGTCAAGCCAAGTTTTAAACCCTACACCACTTGAAAGGTTTTAGCATAATAAAAAATGAGAAAAATAGATTTATAAGTATTTTTATGACTATTACATAACCCAATTTATTATTTTAACTCACATGGACACTTTTCAATCTTCTCATACTTCACCTCTCTCTCTCTCTCTCTCTCTCTCTCTCTCTCTCTCTTCATAATTATTTATATTACTACCCACTTTTAGTTTTGTAATTAATCTATATATGGTATGATGAAGCCCCATTATTTTGAGTACTGAGTTTTCCTTTTAATAAAATATTTTAGATTAGTTTTGGGTTCTCAACTTCTTCTCTAAGTGTGTGAAGTAGTTTCATATTTAAATAGCAAGTGATAGTCATTTATCCTTATATTCATCTTACTCTTTCATGTTTTATGCAAATAGTCTACCCTATAATAGGTCACATGAAGTGTATTTAGTGTTCTTGTATATATTGAAGTCTAAGGAAAAGTTCTAGTGTCTAAAAGCATACCTCTTATTTATCCACCTTGAGAAATGCATTGCATCCTACCTTTATGTTGAAATACTTATGTTAGAGAAACCTTGGATGTCACATTTCATAGTGAAAGTTCATGGTAGTCTTGTAAAGTTAAACTTGGTGCATCACCTCATTAAGTTAAGTTGATTTCATGTTTCTCTATCCCTTTTCATCCCAATAAGTTTGTAGCATAGGTTATAGGTTTAAATATATATATCAAAGGAGATAGCCCTATCAACTAGAGGTTTACTCCCACTATAGAAAACCCAAAGGTCCAGGGGTAATCTCATTGTTTCACTCATTTGAAGTAGGTTTAAAATACCTCTCCAAGGGTGCAAAATTGATTTATAATAGTTCTGGCATGTCTAGTGGGATAGTTATCCCAAGCACTTATTGTCAAGATGAATGTTGGTTTTGACAAGACCACAACTACACAAGTGTTTCCTAATTAGTATTTGGTGACTCCATTTAATGTACAACATCTAGTTTTAGACTAATTTCTCATTTTTTTATGCTTAAAGGTCACTACTAGATCATATTCTAGTAGAGGTAATCATTCTACAAATCCACTCCCTCATCTTGAGATTCCTCTTGAAGTTCATTACTTTGAGCCTTTCTTGACATTTGAAAATCTTGAGGAAGATCATGAGGAGTATGAAGATTTTGAAAGTCAAGAGGTACAAGATAGTGAAGAATAGATTGAATATAACATGGATATGCAACATGCTTTCCCAAATTTCAATACTAAAAATCCCATTAACCTTGTTTCATATGATGATATCCCTCCCAATGCCACCAAAAGTGTCCCTACTTTCAGTATGGAAGGTTCTATCACCCCAAGTGAACACATTAGAGACATTTCCAATGTCTATAATTTCCATAATATCAAAGAAATTAACATAGCAATCAGATTGCTTCCCATGTCCCTCAATGGAAAATCTCTTGATTGGTATAGAACCTTGCCAAGAGGATGAATTACTATGTGGGATGAATTATTGGAGTTGTTGACTCAAAGATTTGAGTATAAGAGTGATCATACATCACTGATCCATCAGTTGAATTCCATATAAAGAGGTCCTAAGGAATCCATTCATGATTTCAATGAAAGGTTCCAAAGGACATGGAATACGCTTCCACCTCCCATGAGACCCCCTTCAATTTTTATTTTCCCAACCTACCTTAGATCTATTATGACTCATATAACTATCATTTTGAAATCTTTGTGAGGGTATACCTTGCCTAATGCCTATGATGTGGCATTAGAGATGAGAATAGTCTGATCCAAGATGGTAAACCCCTCTAAAGGTCCTAATTCCTATCTTTCCTAACATACCTACTACCCCTCAAAACCTTGCTTCATTTCCAAATCTAGATAGAAACTCTAAAGCTTCTCCAAATAAATTAAATGATGCAATTGATTGGCAAGCAAAATATAAGGCCTTAGAAGCTTCAACTAGGTAATCAAATCAACATATTGGAGTTTACCAAAATTCTTACTATTATCCTCCACAAAAAAATGATATTCACCTTATAATAATGGTCAAGGGAGGGTACAAAATCAACCTAATTTGAATAGGTCACCTAATTCCTACAATCCAAATTCTGCTCCCACCTCAAGAGCCATGGTTCCAATCCATAACAACCTAGTTCAATGAGAAAAATGGACAAATTCTTAGGGGTAACCTCAAGATAAGTACATGAATGATAATGAGGGGTAAGGTCAAGATTTTTTGTTTCAAGAAGGGACTACTCCTTACTTGACATTAGAAGATGATATCTCTATGTAATTAGAACCAAGTGGAGAGTGCAATAATTCAGGAATGAGCTTTGTAAACTACCAAATGGATGATAGATTTGTCATAAATCAAAGTACCTTAGTTGTAGATAATACAAGTTCAAAGAGGAGAGATTTGGGAGATGATCAAGATGTGTATAGATAACCAAATAACCCCCCTTCAATGGATCAAGGTATGGATACAAATTGGGCAACCTCTACTAATTTTACAATTCTTCAAAATCAAAACTTGGGAAATGTGGTCAAACCTTCATTACCTCAAGCTCAAGGTACTTCATTTCCTCAAAATCAAGGTAATACATTGCCTCAAAGGATTCAATAAAAATATAGTGTCTCCCCTTTTAACATTATTGAATATTTTAAGATAAAACAAACAAACATATCCCTTTAGGAGGTACTCCATATGCCTAGTCAAAAGGAGCTACTCCAAGAGCAATTATCCCAACTCCATGTTCCCCACAAACAACAAAGCATATTGGTGTATCTATCACAAATTCACCTAATCATATTATTTAACCCTTTACCAAGTCTGAAAAACCCCTACCTTTCTATCTTACCCTTGTTGTAGGAGATAATTTGGTCCATAATTATATTGTGGATAGTGGGGTAAGCACTTTAGTCATGCCTAAATTAGTTGCAGACAAGTTGGGCTTGAAGTATGAACCTTATAGCAAGGTAATGTTGAAACTTGATGGGACACTAGATAAATCTATAAGAATCATCAAAGAATTTAAAGTGTTCTTGCATGATTTCCCAAGTTTTCCAAATCTATAAGACATAATGGTGGTGAATTTACCTGCACAGTTTGTCATTTGCCTATCACGAGACTTCACTGCCAAGATAGGAGGGTATGTTGCTACTACTTGGTATTTATTGGCTTTTAGAATTAGGTATGGATTTAAAGTGACAATAATAACACAAAAATTATCTAATTTCCACATCAAACCTTATGTGGAAACTAGTTCCAATCTAAATTGTGCTATCAATGAGCAAGAGAAGCATGCCATAGATGATGGAGCATCTTCCCCTCTTGAATGCATTTATGATATCTTCTTTGATGACTATGGTGTTGAGACCTATGAATATGATCCCTATGTTTTAATTGAAGAGAGATGTCTTGGAACATATATCATTCATGAAGAAGGTGATTGGCATCCTGAGGTAAGTCTTGATGTTTCCCTTCAACAAGTTGCATGGGGTAACTACTTTCTTCATATGGATGATGATGATGATGATGATGATGATGATGAATATCTAAGTGTGATAGAGCATGATAATGAGGAAGATGGTAAAATTATGCCTATCCAAAGTAAATAAGTGCATGAGTGTGACATTCATGAAGAGTGTGATGATATATGGTAGTAGTTCTATGTCATAGTTCAAGAGTTTGAACAAGTTAACTCTCCCTTAAAAAGAACATGAACATGATAGTAAGGTGGTAAAATTATGCCTATCCAAAGTAAATAAGTGCATGAGTGTGACATTCATGAAGAGTGTGATGATATATGGTAGTAGTTCTATGTCATAGTTTAAGAGTTTGAACAAGTTAACTCTCCCTTAAAAAGAACATGAACTTTCTAGTAAGGTCATTGGTAGAGCTAATGATCATGAAGAATAGTGTCAAATCACTATCAAGTAGGCTATAGTATTTAATTAATGAAATCAATCCAAGGTAGAATTTTGTGTGGTTAAAGAGTAAACTAAGCCTCAATCTGATATTGAGTCACTTACAAACATGTTTGGCCAGCAAGAAGGCAAATATGATGGTCCTAGACATCAAGCACATCATGGTCTAGATGAAGGTGAAGCTGAGAAAGTTTTCATTACTCCTAAGAATCAATTTTAGAATCATCAAATGAGAATGAAGGAGATCAATCAAGTTGCACTGTCAAGCATAACTAAAGGAGAACTAGAAGGACCCTTCAAAGGAGTTTCAAGTGGTTCATTTGCAACTAGAAAAGGTCCCATGAGTGGTAAGCCCTTTGATCACCTTCACAAGAAAATTTTATTTGAAAAAAATCCATCATATGATAACTTATTACCATGGATCAACTATAACTCAAGGAATATTATTTTTGATCCTAGTTGAAGTAAGAGGAATTTTTTCATCACCTTTAACATGTTTTGAGGTATGTATATAGTAGGTTAGGTGTGTTATTTTGAGTCTTTTGTGTGTGTTTTCCTTAAATGCCTTTGGAATAGTGTGTGTTTACTTATTTGTGTGTGTTTGGTGTGAGTTTGGGGTCTTGAGAAGGCATTCTAGCTTCAAATTATAGCATAAGAGTGACTCTATTGCCTAATGGAATAATAAGGCACTGATCTATTAACATTGTGGGCATGTTACCATTGTGAATCACCAAATTTTGACCAAGTCAAAATTGGTCACCTCCTCTAGGTTGAAAATTCATAGGTTTTTTTAAAAAAAAATCATGGTTTTTTCATGGTTTTAAATGGTCCTAAAGAGTTTTATATGGTCATATTTGTCCTTGTATAGCATTGTCCAAGCACTGGTCTTATGTTCACTTGTCTAGTGCTAGGGATCAATTTCAAGGTCTTGAAATTTTCAAACATGGTCAAAGGTTTAGTATGGTTCAAGGTCATTATAAATTGTTATTTATATTTCATTAAATTCATAATATCATGCACTAACCTTTTATTTGGCTCTCATATGTAAAAATGACAATTTAGCCACCTTTTGGCCTATTTGCAAGAGTTGCACATACCATTATAAGAAGAAAACATTTCAATAAGATTCTTAACATACATTATGTTAGAATTGGGTCATATAATGCTTTAAGATGGTTAAATATTGGAAACATCTACAATTCAATGCCTAAACTAAGCAAAAGGACAATTTATAAGTAATTTTGGGCACTTGTATGGCCTTGAAAGAACATATTTCAGTTGGAAATAGTTTGTAAGTGTCCCTTATTAATCATATCATTTTCAATCTTTGGACCAAGTTTTAGATTGAAAAAATACTTTAGGCACCCTTTCTCATCCATCATTGCTTCACAAGCTTAGGAAGGCAAATTTAAAGTGGAGGGTAGGGCCAGAAGAGAGAGAGTTAGGAGATGAAACTTTGGACATTGTTATTAGTCCTAATAATCTTGAAATAAGTGGCACTATTTTTCATACTCATGGCCCCTTATTTATGAACAATTACTAAGAGTGATAGCAGGTCACTATGTCCTATCCATCCAAGTAGGATGGAGAAGAATGGTTGTTAGGGATGTTTGTATAGGTCAAGTAGATCCTTTTCATGGTGGTTTATATTAGAGGTTTGTCAATGATGTCTCCAAAGTAATCGAGGATGTTGATGAAGTGTCATGTATGTTAGGATGATAATGACAAAGTGAGATTCAATGAGCTTCAGTGTTACTACATGGCTCTTTAGTGTTTGATTTAGTGAGGAAATCGATGGATGATATTGATGGTATGGACATGTTTCATAGACTCTATGGGATGTTATGAGTACTTATACAAGTGAATATAATTCATTAGAATAGTCATGTGAATGTCTAATCTCAAATAAGTCATCTTGATTGACAAAGCTGAGTGAGTAGATCACTGACATCATATTTCACATGTATGAAGGTTTTAGGAATAATTTGATAAATGGATGGATTACATTATGTGAAGAGATAATATGCTTCAAATTTTAGGTCTAAACATGCAGCATAGCAAAAGATATTAAGGTGTAAAGTTGGACTCTTGAATAGATTTTACTAAGTTCCTATACTTATCCATATTTAAATTATCAAAGATCTACAGTGAGCATTAATTGGATCAAATATCTAACAGTGAGCAATTTATCTGATGAGATAAGGATCCAATAGAGTACATGATCTTGTCAAATAGAAATTAATGGCATGAGTGAAGTTAATTTGTCAAAGGATGCTCAGATTAAATGCACTTGTGACATGTATTTCAATCTTATTAAGTTGACATAAGATAAATAGTTCATATGTGATTCGTACAGATAGAGATCAATGGTATAGGTTGAGTCAAAGAGTCAAATGTGTAAAAGGCATACAGAGCTACCAAGTGGCACAATCATGAGGGCTAGGATCTTAGATCAATAGCGATCATTGTAAGACAAAGACCAAGATAATATAAGGAGATAAATGGTGTATATTTGGTCAAAGTTTTTAGGAAGCATGAGATGAAGTCAAAGTGACCGATGTTTAGTGTTTGAATAGTGACCGTTAGAATTTAAATATTCAAATTTATGAGGGAAAACTAGTGCCTAGTTTTGAGATATATATTTTAATCCAAGATGAATTTCATGGTGGTATAAAAGGAAAATATTTAAATAACTTCAAGTAACATCCATCAATTTTGATTAGAAGATTTGGACATTCGTACAGTTACATATATTGATATTTAAAGTTGATTATGTGTTTGATTGTGTTTTATAATTGACCTAAGAAGGATATTTGAGTTGTTCTTGTTAGTATTTTGATTTTTAAAAATTAAATAACTATTGGGGATTATTTTAGACTCCAAGAATACTATTTTTATAGATTTTGGAGGTTTTAATAATCCATATTTAGTATGAACAATTACTTATAAGTTGATTGTGTTTGTTGAATACATTGGCAATTTGAGTGACCATCTTGTAGAGGCAAGTTAAAGGTGTTATGAACATAATTAAAGAATCAAATGTATATGAAGATGTTGTATAAGTATCAAAGGATTATGATAAATTATTGTATGTCATGATATCCCCCTAATTAGTTATGGATATTCAAAATAGCTTGACTATAGTTTGATTGTATATGACCAGTCTGAGTGTTCATTTTGAGAGAGTTGAATTGAGTTATTAGAGCCTGTGTTGAAGTGTCTAAATCATATGGATATGTGAGTAGTTTATTCATAATTTTGAGACTGTGTTTTCTAACCTAATTGGTAGGTGTGAGTGTTAAGTTGGTTTTCCAAGTTGCATGGACCCATGAGGGATTGAGAAAGAGTATATTTGAGATATTTTTGATGTTTTAAAAGAATTTATAAAGGACAAATGTGGTCCAAGTAGTCTTCCATGTAACATAATGGTAAGTAGGCCTAATTGTTTTAGGTCTCACCAAGACCTAATGGTGGTTTGGGACTATGAAGAGCATGGCTCTCACATGTAACATGTGTATGTACCTATGTTAAATGTGGTTCAAATATCTAAAGAATATTTGCTGACCAAGATGGGTTAAAAGGAAGAGAGTGGTATAAACACAAGGCATAATTGGACTAATTATTCTAGTTGTGTGAATGAGAAGAAATAGATTTGTGAAGGTTATGAGAGATATGTGGATGTATTTAGAGGTTTATCAAAGTGTGGATTGCATTTATGACCTTTCATATTTCTAATGTTAAATCTATAGGTTTGATGTATGAGAACAAGTAAAGGTGTGTAGTTTGATTAAAAAGGTGGTTTTGGATACCTTTCTTGTATGTGAAGGTTTAAGTGAGTAGAGGATTTAAGAAGATTGTTTTATAGAGTTTATCCATAATATTGAGAAGAAATCAGAGTTATAGAGTTGGTCATTTCATAGATGTTGTGTTGGTGCTTAACATCTTAGGCAAGTTGGTGCTCGTCATTTTTAGAGGTTGGTGCTCCTTGTGAAGTTGGTGATTCACTAAAGTCTCATGTTTGTAATCATATTATAGGATAAGTAGTCCATGTGTTTGTAGGATTGAGAGTGGGTTTTATCCCCCAAGAGATTTTTCCACATAGATCTTGTGTTATCTTGTTTATATTTATGTTCATTGTTATGGGTGGGTTATTTGCTTCTTGATTGATTATGGTGTATGACTAAGGGTTTGAAGGTTTTAGTTTAAAGTTTTGGAATATCTTGATTCACTATTTCATCCCCATATTAGTGATTGTACCTATAAAAATTGGTATCAGATCTGGACTTTATGTACAAGTTTAACCACTTGAAGGTAATCTTAGGTACAATGACAAGTTTGAAAGGTTTCTCTATTAAGAAAGCTCCATTGCTCAATAGATCTAATTATGCTTTATGGAGTGCCATAATGAATACCTACATCATGTCCTTAGGGTTTGACACTTGTAAATCTATTTTCAATGATTATTCCATGCCACCTACTCTTCCAACTAGTGTTATAGACAAGAAACTAAGTGAGAATAATTCCAAAGATATGAATGCTATCATTTGTGGTATTTTTGAGGTTGAGTTCACCAAGGTAATCCATTGCAAGTCTACCAAGGATATTTAGGACAAATTGAAGATCATTTATGAAGGAGATTCAAAATTCAAGTTGGCCAAACTAAAAATCTACCGAAGGTAATGTGAAAGTCTCAAAATGAAGGAAGAGGATATTGTGGCTTCTTATCTTTAACAATTGATGAGGTAGTGAATATGATCAAAGGCATGGGAGAGGTTATTGAAGAAAGCACTATAGTATAAAAGGTATTGACATCTCTCACTTTAAAATTTGATTCAAAAGTCTCTACTATAGAAAAAAATCATCATCTCGCCAAAATGAAGATGGATGAATTACATGGCATTATTTTTACCTATGAGATGAGAGTTAATGAGGACAAACCACCAAAGAAAGAATCAAATTTCAATGCATAAAAGAAACCAAATAAAAAGTTCCAAGGTAAGAAGACCAAAGTGATGAGATTTTTGATATTGATGATGATGAACTAATAGCTTTGTTAACAATAAAATTGAAAATAGGTTTAGATAAGTTTAAGGGTAAACTCCCTTTTAAATGTTTTAATTGTGGAGAGATAGGTCACTTTACCAAAAAGTGTCTACATAAGCATAAAGGAAATGATAATGAAGAACATGAATAATATCATGATAATGACAAGAAGAAATTTAGGTCTAAAAAGAGAAAGAATAGTTTCAAAATGTATAATAGCCAAAAGAAGTTTTAAAAGGACAAGAGGAGTCTCTACACCAAGGGATATTGTAGCTCATCTGATGAGAATGATAGTAGTGAATCTGAGTATGATCATGAAGATAATGGTCCTACTAAAGATGAAACTATTTTCATGGCTAAAGAAGGTAGATGCTCATATCAAGATGAATCTACATAGTTTGGAGGTGGTTTAGGTGATATAGATGATGAAGAAGATGAATTAAACTATGAAACTGAGATGATGAATGCTCTTGAAGATCTAAAGATTGAGAAGAAGAAAAAAAAATTGAAGTCTCAAATAAAGGACTATGAAGAACAATTCAATGTGTTTGAGGCAAGAATAAATCAAGACACCAAGGAACATGAAGATATAATCAAGCATCTCAGTTGTCAGTTGGAAATTCTATCTACAAGCCTGAAAGCTAAATAAGATGAGTGTTCAAGGTATGTGATTGAAAATGAGTCATTAAAAGTTGAGTTATAAAATACATCTAGTAAGATAAAGTCATATGTGATGTTTGAAAAGAGCTCAATTAATCTAAACAACATTCTGAATAGTCAAAAGCATACTAGTTATAGAACTAGACTTGGTTACAAAGAAAAACAAGAGAATGTAACCCAAGACAAGATAAAGACCATTGTGAACAAGGACAATTAGACCTTGAATATCAATCATCAGTCAAGGAATGAAGGTGCTGGCATAATGGGGACAAATCATATTAGACAACCAAATGCCATGAGGTATGCAAATTTTAATGGTTATTGCTACACTTGTAATCAATTCAGAAATAAGGCTAGAGAATGAAGAAGACCTTATATGAATGAATTTTCTTAGAACTACAAGTGGAATCATCAATCAAGTAATGCAAGTCAAAGTGAGAACATATTTATCATGACATAGGACACATTTCAAGATTGTATCCTAATAAGGTAAGACAAGATGAGTTCACTTTAAGAAGAATGGTTTTCTACAACTGTAAGAATATTAGTCACATTGATAGGTTCTACAAGCAAAGGCCATCAAGTCAAAATAAGTTCAATCAAACTCTTAGAGTGCAAGGAAGAAGGCAAGTTAAAATATGGAAACCAAAAATATAAATTATGTGCCATAATCATTCTACATGTTTAAGTGGACTATTTTCCATGGTAGTGAATGCTAAAGAGGTTAAATAGAATCATGAGATCTCATTGTTTGCTCATTTTGTAAATAAAAAAGATGTAAGTGAACATCCTAATACTATTGAGTAAGTTTCCTATAAGAATATCAGTCGACAATGTCAAGTGTTGATGCTTTAAAGTGTGATATTGATATTTAAAGTGAAAAGGTATGCCAAGAATATTTATTCTCTCCATGTTTTTTCAATACCATCCTAGAAGAAAAGGAAAGAGATGAAGATAAATAAGTTGATTCAGTCAAGCCAAAGAAGAAGAAGAAGAATTAGTTTAAATTATCCAAGAAGGAGAAAGAATATGAGGAGTTGTGGGCAACTCCTGGTTTCACATAATTCTAAGACATTGTGGGTCAGGGTGTCTCTATCTAGGCTTCAAAGAGACACTTGACAAGCAAGAAAAAGCATGGTGGTTACCAGTTGAGCTTTGATTGATGTCATAGGATAAGACTATCATTTGAAGATATGTGTGGCTAAAGGGGAACTAACTCAATTAACTTGAGTGACTTGAAGAAGATGTGCATGATGTGAGGGGGATCATTTTTGAGATGTTCAAATCATGGTTGAGATATGAAGTAGTTTGTTATAGTTGTAAATTCAAGAAGAATGATGTTCTAATTAGGTGTTTCTTTGTGTTGAGAGCTTCATTAATCTTATGGTGAACTCATAAGGTCATGAGAGGATGTATTAGGATCTTGTGGAAAGAAATGATAAAGTTAAGTGATATGAAGGTGATTACTTTCTAATTTTTTCATTTCAAAATCTAGATTGCAAGTATGTGTGCTCAAGGTATGTTTAGGGATTTTGGTCTTGAAGGTCTACAGGCAGAGTATGGAGGTTTTCAAGTGTCAAAACAAGAAAAATGAGTTTTCAAGATGATTTTTTTGCATATAAATGTGTTTTGACTTCATTCAGGTGTGTTACATTTGATTTTATGCATTTAAGATCTTTTATGTGCAAATTGAAGCTTTTTGAGTGCTCTCATGTTTTCCCAGTTTTGGCTTAAGTGCAAGTAGGTCAAAACCTAGTTGAAGGGTCTATGGTTTTTCTAAAGTGTGTGACCTCAACAATTATTTCATAAGTATGTTTTATTATCCTCCATGTGTGAGAGAAGTTTCAAGTGTTGATGTTGACTAAAAGGAGGTGAGTTGACTAAGTTTCATTTAAATATCTAGTATTTTTGCCCATGCTACTTACATTATTTATTAAGGGAGTTTAGGTATTAGGTTACTTGATATATTGAAATATCCAAATGGATTTTCAAAAAGTGTTTCACACTCATATTAAATTTTGTGGTGTCTTCTATGGACGAGGATTTGTGCAAATGGAGGGCTAATTGGCTAGTAAGTTTATGAAGGAGATATGGTACAGAAGTAGAGTTGGAAGATGATTTTTGTCATGAATGAGGGAGAACATGAGTGTCCTTTAGATATGCAATTTAAAGTATTAAAGGTGCATACACAAAAATATATGGGTGTTTCAAGGTTTAGGTAGGGCTATTAGGCCTTTAGGTAAGGCTAGTGAAAATAAGAGTGGTATTTGGTCATTTTATCCAAATTACAAAGGAATGGTTGTTCTTGAATGAGTTAGTTATTTTTATGTGTCTTTCCTATTTGAATATTGGCTTGTTCATTTTTTGGTATTCATGGAGGTAGCCTAAAGTGAGAAGGTATGAAGACAAGTGCGTTGTTTCATCATGGTTGGAGATGGTTTAAAGGTGCTCAAAGGATGCCTGAGCTCAAGTGACTTAGGGGGGTCCCTTTTAATGTTTTTAAAGGTGATTTCCAGTATTTTCTAGTTTTCATTTGTGTGTTGTCTTTATAGAGTAGAGTATGATCAAAGAATAGTGTAGTCATGGAGCATGATTGAGAAGTTGAAGGTAAGAAGAGGTATGCACGATGTTAGGGGGAGTATGTATCATATATCAAAGGTGTTTCTTTCCTATTATCAGTCCTTGAAGTCTTTTTAGGTCTGTAGGATAATAGTTGAGCCCACTTTGTCATTGTGTCAAAGGGGGAGAAAGTACTTGAAGAGAGAGACAGAGTCTGAGCATAAGCTTTATATTGGTGTTTGACATCAATTACAAAGGGGGGATTGTTGTAGGTTTGTCAATGATGTCTCTAAGGTAACCAAGGATGTTTATGAGGTACCATGTATGCTAGTATGATAATGACAAAGAGTGCTTCAATGAGCTTTAGTGTTCCTACATGGTTCTTCAGTGTTTGACTTAGTGAAGAAATTGATGGATGATATTGATAGTATGGACATGTTTCATAGAACCTATGGGATGTTATGAGTTCTTAGATAGCTTATGAAATTTAATAGAATTCATTATAATAGTCATATGAATGTCTAAGCTCAAATAAGTCATCTTGATGGACAAAGCTAAGTGACCAGATTGATGACATCATATTTCACATGATGAAGGTTTTAAGAAAAGTTTGATACATGGATGGATTCCCATATGTGAGGAGATAATATGGTTCAAATTTTAGGTCTGGACATGGAGCATATCAAAAGTTATTAAGGTGTAAAGTTGGCTTCTCAAACAGATTTTACTAATTTCCTATACTTAGCCATATTTGTATTATCTTAGATCTACGATGCGCATTAATCAGATCAAAGATCTAATAATGAGCAATTTATCTAACCAAATAAGGATCCAATGGAGTACATGAAATTTTTAGATATAGATCAATGGCATGAGTGAATTCAATTTATCAAAGTGTTAGCTATCCAAATAGCACCCAATAGAGATCAGATTGCTCAATTTTGACTCATACTTGGACTAACATGGGAATGATCTAAGGATATGGGATGCCTATATCTAGGTCAAACCTATAGGTTTTTTAATGAGGCTAGTTATTTAAATATGATAGTTTGGACCTCTCTTTATAAGACCTAAACAAGTTGGAATGAAAAGAGTTAAGAGATTGCATAGAATAAAACATATTCTAACATATGGTGATGCATTAAATTATTCAAAGATCCACTCTCAAGATTTAACTCATTAGCACACTAATAGAATATGAAAATAATTAATACAATACTTACTATGGTTTCCAATTAATAGTACTTCACCTAGAGGTCAATTTGATGGACTTAGGCTAGAGGGAAATGTGGATAAGGCTTGATTGAAAGCACTTACAGTCAATAGTCCAATCTATACCTAAGACATCAACATTAAGACACACTAGATGACTTAAAAATATTAGTACATAGGTTAAACTTGGACCTGCAAAGGGAAGATGAACCATTTTTGCATATCAAACAAATACAAAACACTAAGCATAGATTGGTAAATAACTACAAAATGTTCTATTCATTACTCTAAGAGGTAAAAAATACAATTTTTTGTAGAGTCTAGTCATACCAACTTGAGGGATGTTTAAAAATAGCTCAAAGGCCATATTTATAGAAAAGGAGGGAAAGAAAGAGGGATTTTGGTGCTAAAAAAGGAATCAAAATGAGCATAACTCCATTTGAACCGCAATTACAACTATCTCCACATTTATGCTTATTCAAGCTTCCTAATTGATCTAGGTCATTTTAGTCTATTAAATTATTACATTATTCCTTCACTAATGATTCTTTATGGTTGAAATGGTGGGATCAAGTTGTTTTGAGCTAGGTTCTAGCATCAATGTAGTTACAACCATTAGATCAATCTGTTAGTGTTTTATCATAGTGTTAACTGATCTTTACTAGTTTGTCGAGGCATACGAGAATGGAGAGAAGGGTCACTTTCATGCATCTAGATTTTGTGATGAATCCATTAAATTATATGTGTATCTCTTCATTTTCCATGCCATCTACCACTTGCTACTCATTATGAGGACCAGACCTTCATATCTCAAAATTGATAGAGCAATGCTATACATGCTTTGAGCCGCAGTTTATTGAGCTATGACTATGTTGAAGGATGAGAAGCCCCCACCATATCTCATTTATCTACCCCTACATGGGAATCTAAACTTAAGCCCACTATAGATGAAAACCAATCCAAACTATAAGTTTTCCTATAGTTTTAATTAACAAAATAAGTTCACCAGGTGCATGTTCTTGATTTGACAATAAGATGCCACCCCCATGGTCTATATTAGGTCTAAAAGACCTATTTTACCTCCATGGAGATGTGATAGTAATGCTTGGTCTCAGTGTCCCTACTCTGGTTTAACCTAGATCAATCCCAAATTGCATTTAAACTTGGTTCCTTTGTATTTACCTTTCCTGATTTGAATAATGCCAAATCAACTTTCATCAAAATGTCTTGAGCTTGATCTTTTGCTTATTGGTTATGAATAACTAACTTAGATCATTAATATATTAAAAAATATCACACCATTGATCCTAATTTACACTATAAAATACAATTCATTGATCTTTTTCTAACTTGAAGGTGCTCATGTCACTTGTCAACCATGCATCCATTCTCAAGATCTGCTATTAGTCTATTTGCTCCTATACTTACACCATGTGGTGGCCTCTAAGCTCCTTGAACTTTTAAATTTATTTCATGCCATTGGATCAAAATATATAAATGAATTTGGACCATTGGGTTCACTTGGACCCACCATTTGAACCCAAATGTCTAATTCATGAGGGATAATTTTGAAATCTACACAATTGTATTTGATGTCCATATGATTGTATTTAATATTTACATGACCATCAAATTTAAGACACAATGGATTTTTGCTATGTTTTAAGTTTGATGCTCATGCAAATATCCAATATGTCTATGAAACCGTCATTGACATTCACGTGCCCATCATAATTCAAACACCATATAGTTAGTTGACGAGGTTTATTTTGACGTTCATGTGAATGTCAAATACATCCATTCTCCCATCACATTTTAGACTCAAATGGTTTTTTACCATGGCCTAAATTTGGTACTTGCACACCCATCATTTCTATTGGATCACAAATTCCTTGGGATATTTCCTTCAGACCTTTTGTCTCAGATACTTTCTCCAAAAGAATTATGTCTGTAGACTTTTTATCTTGGATACTTTCTTTGTTAGAACTATTTGCAGACATTTTTTCTGAAAGAAATATGTCCTTAAAGAAATTATCTCAAACAATTTTCTCAAAAGATTTAGGTCTTCAAGATTTTTGCTTGGACAATTTACTTGAAATAAATGATGTCTTTAGGACTTATTCTATGGACAAATTATCTAAAATAATTTGCCTTTGGGACTTTAACTTAGCCTTTTGATGCATATAATTTTCTAGAAACAATTAGGTATTCAGAAAAATCATTGCAAAAATTTTGCCCAAAAGAGATAAGTCTTCGAGATCTTTACCTTAAACAAATTTCTTGAAATAATTCGAACATTTAGCCAAATAAAATTTGAAATACTTCTCAAGTGTAAACTAGGCTTTTAAGCCTACATGCTCTTTTGAAATTGTTCTTGAAACTGATCTGACATTAGAAAACCTATTTGAACCCTTCACCTTGAAATATTGAGCCTGATTATAAGCCATTTGATCTACTCATCAATTGGTACTATAATAGGCTTCTCTCTAGGTATAGGTAAAGCTTGTTATGTGGGCCAAAATGGCCAACATTTCTGATGACTCAGCTAGCTTGACCAACCTACTGGTCATGGAACCTAGTTATTGAATAATATTTCTCATGATGACTAAATGAATAAGGTACTACTTGTAAAAGGGACTCTAATTAATTCCTAAAGTAATTTTGGAGCAATGGGGAACCCTAAAATAACAATAAATTAATAAAATAGGATAGAATTAACTAAACAACAAACAAAGCAATGTGCAAAAACACTTAGAGGAAAAGACAAACCTATCTACCTATGTACAAAGAGCATGAGATCAAACTAATATCATAACTTAAGATACATCCCATTGATAGGGATGGGAAGGATTTATCCATTAAATCTAGCATGCTAAAATGCATTAATTTCCTCACAGCTTGTGATGACATAAAGGCTATCAAACTTGGAGTGTTTGATTGGTTTTTCACGGTCCTCATCCCATTTGAGGAATATATCACCTTGATGGAATGCCTTTGATGAAGATATTTTTTCAAAAGATTTATTGACTTGATATTTTTTAGACCACATCATATGCATGTCATCATCTCTTATCTCTTCCAATTCTCTCAGTTCATTTATCCTAACCTCCATTGTTCACTTTCTAGAAGCTCTAGTTGGTGTGCAAGCTCCAAAACTAGAATTTCCAATGAGATGGACAACCTTGATTCTCTTCCATAGACTAAGAGATAAGGTTAATGACCAATAACCTTCTTGGGGATGATCTTATTATCCCATAAAGTAATCTTCATCTTTATATGCCAAGATCTCTGATTATCTTCTAGTGTTCTTTTGATGATCCAAATCAAGTTCTTGTTGGTGGACTCAGCTAGTCCATTAACCTGTGGATAGTAATTTGATTAATATGTCATATAAATAAATTTATCAAGATCCCATTCACATACCTTTTCACTATTGAATGCTAAAGCATTGTTTGATATTATAGTAGAAGGTACTCCAAAATGGGTGACTATACTATCATAAAACTCAAGCACAAAGTTTTCATTTTCTTCCTTCAAAGGTATTTATTCTATCCACCTTGTGAAATAGTATATAAATATCAAGACCCATTTATGACCATCACTAGATGGAGGATTTATCATTCCAATGAATTCTAAACCCCATTTTATGAAAAACTGTTCAATTTGAATAATCTTCAATGGCATAGCAAATAGTCTCTATTTACCTGTAAACATTGCACACTTTGCACACTTCCTAACCGATGCATGTGCATCCTTAAATAAATTAATCCAAAATTAACCATCTATAATTATTTTTTTAGCTATGGTCTTGTCTAAAAAATGGCCTCTAGAAGGACTATCATGAAATTGTTCAAAAAGCTTGTCAAACTGATTAGCTTCAACACACCTTAAAAGCATACCTCCAATGTCATTTTTAACAACACTCAATCAATAAAAATGTATGGTTCTAATTTCATCTTGAAATTTCTGCTCCTTAATGCATATAATCCCATTGGACATTTTTTTGTTTGAATGAATCTAGCAATGCCTTGTGTTCAGTTAGATGGAGGAGTAGTTTTAGCTTCCTATTGGGTGTCTTGAAGTGTCAAAACCATTTATTTTTATTATTTTACATCTTATACAAGATGTTCACACAAAAATTTATCTCAGACCAGCTTTGTGACCTTCAATTCAATATCATATTCCATGAACTTAGTGACCCATCTAGCTCTCTTTTCACTTAAGTCTATGTTGAGGATGAAATCCTTCACACTAGGATGAGCTACTATTAGTATAATATTGTTACTTGAGACTAAATGTATGAATTTTTTAAAAAATATTATAATATAAAAAACATTTTTTTCAACAAAAGAATATCTCTGCTCATAGTTTTCCAAAGTTTGACTGAAAAAAATAATGGGTTTCTCTAAACCTTCACTATTCTATTGCATAAACATGGCTGAAATTGTACTAGATGAATAAAAAAATACATAAATAAATCATTATTGAAATATGGATTAAGAAAAGTAGGATCTTGGATGATTTATTATTTCATGGACTTAAAAATTCTCTTACCCTCCTTACTCTAAGTGAATTCTTGATGTTTATTCAGAATTTGAGTGAGTGGCCTTACCAGTTCTACAAATCTAGGAATAAATCTTCTAATGAAATTGGTATTATCTAAGAATATTTAAAATAATTTGTTATGTTTTGGTAATGATAGAGAAATTATTGCTTCTATTCTCTTTGGATCAATAGAAATACCATCTTTGGACACTACATGCCTTGTAGTCTCCCCTTATACACTGAAAAGATACACTTCTTTGGATTTAATAAAACTCCAAATTTTATACATCTATCAAAAACAAATCTCAAGTGTGTTAGATTATCATTAGGATCCTTTGAAAATATAGTAATTTCATCAAGATAAACTAATACCATTTCACTCAAAAGACCTTGAAAGGCAACATCCACCTATAGGAGTTTGTACATGATAGAGATGGTCAAGGGTCTAACTGAGCTAAGAAGCTTATGAAATATACCTATGTAGTGGGATAAACTTCTTTGGTTTGGATACCTTCAATCTCCATGATAGTTATAAGTTTAGCTTCTAACCTAGTACTCAAACTACCCTAAACATCATCTACAGGTTTGTACAAATTTGAGATATCAGTCTAACATCTGACCTAAGGAAAAGAAGCATAGTATGTATAAGAGATGCTTCAAACATAATTGAGACTATAACCAAGTTAAGAACCATTGAGATAATCATAAATTAAATTTGAATATCTTAAGATCCATATATGCAATCAAATGATCCTAAATGGGCACCTACAAGTTTTTAATGGAATAGCTGGTCTTAAACTTGAAGAAGAGGTAGAGTATGTATGAAGAGATTTATGAGCCTAATTAGGATTTCACACAATTTAAAAGAGATAAAATAGGATAAATGGTATGAAGGTGAGGTCTTAAACTCAAAGAATACAATCAAACACCCCAATATACACCTACAAGCTACAATGAGGAGCATGTTGGTTTTGAGCCTACGAATGAAAAAAATTGTGTGTCAAAAACATTGAGGTCTATCTCAAGAAGGACAAACATATCAATAGGGTTATTTTAATAGAAATGAAACATGTTAAGATGATTAATCAAATTGAGTTCAAAGTCTCCATACACAGTCAAAAAGGTAACCTATAGGTCTGTCTACTCTCCATGAGAGTTTTGCTTGAGTGAAGAGAGGGTAAAGTCCTATGACAGGTCTAAAGATATGAAATAAATTTATAATGATTTTAGAAGGTTATGAAAACCTCATTTGAACCCTCAGACCTAATAACAAAGGTGAAAATTTTCAAAACCCTATTTAGGCTTGTAAGACTAACTATCACATATAGACAAACCTATGAACAATCATGAGGAAGGAAAGTTAGTATGATGGTCTAAAGGTGTTGATAATCTCATAGATATTTTAGAATCTGTAGGACAATCCATTGATAGATCAAAGCAAATAAATGTCAGTTTGACCTCTTAAAACCTTCTTCAAACTCTCACCATGCAAGACTACAATTCAAAGCAAGTTTTTTCTCACTTGATGTGACATTGATCTTGTGAATAGAGCTAAGAGTTTTTTGAGAATATATTAGGGTTTCCATACAACATTTTTGAGGCATAAATTGATGGTTTGGATCCAACACATGTATAAACAAAGACTAAGAGTCCATACCCTCTCAAATGGCTTGCTTGCAACTTGAAGAATACCTTATCACACTCAAAACTTTCATGAGGATTTGTATGGGACCTAGTGGTGATTGGAGGTGATGGATGGATCCCATAAAAAAAATCTTGTAGCATTAGGAGAGAAAAAGAGGATTTTTTCTTTATGAATAATCCTTAAGAGCGAAACATGCTTAAAACCCTCCTAAAACCTTGATAGTGATCAATCAAGACAAATGGATCTATAAAGTACATTTAATGCCATAATTTTATCTTGAAACATCTTGGATGTATTTTTGTACTCCAAGGAGGTTCTCCACATGTTGTTTTTCCATACTTGTAGTTGTATAAACTACAATAAATGCCCTATTTTGCATTTTTTTGGTGTTTTATAGGGGTTATAAGAAAGGGGGAACTTAAAAATATTGGATGAGGTCATTTTGGATGTGTAATAACTATTAAAGATAAAAAATACTCTAATTATATTATGGAGGTGGTCAAATAAGGCTCATTTTCCAAGGCAGTCTCAAACATGCCTAAAATGAGATTAGGTGGCAAGGTCATTTCATGGTTCTCACACTTCCATAGGGTATCGAGGTATAAAAATTGACATGAATGTTTGTGATATCGTATGTAAAGTTAATCAAATTATTTTGAGTGGTTTTACATGTGTGGGAGAGGTCTGGATTTGGAAAACATGGTTCTAGGCAAGGAGGTCTAATTAAGGCCTTTTAAAGAGAGAAAAAGGTAGAAAAATGGATGTCCACTTAGATTCAGGACATGAAATTTGAATTAAATCTATAATTAGATATTTATTCCTATAATATTCCATTTTTTATCATTAACCTCCATAAATTCTCCTACATAAGAAGGTTTATAGGCTTTTAGGGCTATAAGGAAAATAAGTCTAGTGAGAGCTTGAGGAGTAAAATGGAATATTGGGAGTTATTATAGTAAAAAAAATGGTTTTTTTTTGGTATAATAATATATTTTAATACCATCCATGGATAAAGAGTGATTTTAAGAAGGTGAACTTGAGTTTTGAGCCACTTGGACTAAGCTAGGTGTGGGAAATGAAGAGTTTCAAGACACCTATGCACTTGAATGATGGAATGCTAGATAAAAAGAGTTTATTAAGGAATTATAGGTGTATAATGAGTTTGGTTTAATAAATTTATTGTTAATTCATTATTTAAAATCCCATTTTCACTCTTTTTATGTAAATAAGGGCAATTTTCAAGAAGCTAGTCAAGGTGTCAAGCCAAGTTTTAACCCCTACGCCACTTGGAGGGTTGAAGCATCTTTAAAAATGAGACACATGGATTTTAAAGTGTTTTTATTTATATTATATAACCCCATTTATTTTTTTAACTCACATGGACACTTTTCAATCTTCTCCTACTATGCCCCTCTCTCTCTTCACAATTCTCTATATAAATAGCCACTTTTGGATTTGTTATTGATCCACACTGGTATGGTGAAGCCATAAAAGTTTTATTACTGATTTTTAATTTGAATAAAATAGTTAAAATAGGTTTTTAGTTCTCAAATTCTTGTCTAAGTGTGTTAATTAGTTTCATAGTTGAATAAAAGTGACAATAATCTCTCTTTATGTTCATCTTACTCTATCATGTTTTGTGCAAGTAGTCTTCCCTCTAATAGGTCACATAAAGTGTAGATAGTGTTATTATATGTATTTAAGTATAAGTAAGAGTAATAGTGTCTACAATCATATCTCTTGTTCATCCACCTTGAGAAATGAATTTCATCCTACTTCTATTTTGAAATACTTATGTTAGAGAAACTTTGGATGTTGAGATTAGTTTTGTGAATCACATTTCATAGTGCTAGTTCATGTTAGTCTTGTGTAGTTAAAATTGGGCATCAACTCATTAGGTTAGGTTCATTTCATTTTTATCTATCCATTTTCATCCCAACAAGTTAGTAGCATAGGTGATGAGTTTAAATAGATCTATCAAGGAAGCTAACCCTATTAACTAAAGGTTTACCCCCACTATAGACAACCCCAAGTCTAGGGGTAATCCCATTGTTTCACTCAATTAGAGTAGGAATTAACTACCTATCCAAGGGTGAAAAATTGAATGAAAATATTACCTTAACATTTGTAATGAGTTTGAGACTTTTTTCAAGCCTGTATCTCTTAATGAAGACATTGATAGAGTTATTGCCAAAATAGGGAAACATACTCAAGACCATGCTCAAGAAGATACTAGTCAAAACATACCCTAAAGAGTCCATGAAGAAGCTTGGAGAATTAATTTGGAGAATCTTGAAGTATTTGAATAGCTTGCAAGATTTTTCAAGCATGATGACATTCTTCAAAATGTCATGAAGGACCAAGAGGTTTCAAGGAGCCAATAGGGTATGAGGTGGAAATTGTTCCTAAAAATTAGAATGTGATTACTCTTGAAGGGACTTTCATTGTTGGAGAGCAATATGAGGTGAGCATAGAGCCATAATGAGAATATGTATACATTTAAGATATGTTTGATCCATCTTATCCAATGGATGTTTTGGGTCTAATTGCTAGTCAAGAAGGCCATGAACATGCCAATAGCTTGAGGTAAAGAATATCTCTCTCCTCACAAGCAAGTTTCTAGTGGAATCTATCTATCAAAGGTAGATTTGATCATATGCAGTCAAGAAGATTTTGAAAATTTTCCTTTTGATCCAAGTAGAGTAAGTCTTTGAGGTATTGCGCATAGTAGGTTAATGTTTTTGCTTTCTCCAAATACCTCTTGCACATTGTTTGTATAGTTATTTGTTGCTTGTATTCCCTAAGTAATTCTTAGAATAGTGTGTGTCTTGTTTGGCTAGTTGCTTTATTTTATGTGTTCTCCTTTGATTTTTTGTGTGTGTTGGGGTATTATCATTTGTACCTTCATTTTATTCAATGCATTTGCATACCTTTTATCATCTCATATCAGTTTGAAGTAATGACAGTTGATTACATAGGCCAATGGACTAGTAAGGCTAAATGTCTAGAGTACTTAACAAGCAAGCACACCCTAGAGGTTGCCATGAATGTTGGAAATTTTTGTCACCATTGACCCCTAACATATTCAAACTAATATTTAGTCATTTTAAGTGTTTATTTTTAGTCAAACTCCGTTTAAATGACATGTTTAACATTATTTAAGGTTTCTTGTGTGAGTTAAGATTTATGCCAGATATACGAAGCCTAATGCCTATTCATGAGTCTTTTAAGTTTAAATAGAGTGTTAATGAGATATCATGATTAAAATCAAGGTTAGATCCTTTATTTGAGGTCAAATGTGGTCTATAGCTTATTTTGGAGAAACTAAGGTAACTTTGGATATGTTAAGGTTATGTGAAAGTCAAGATAAAGTGTGAACCATGGTGAAAATAAGGAGATGGTGACCCTCCAAGAAGATATTTCATTTCAAGTTGAGCAAGAAGACCAAGAAATAGAGCTAGTGAGTTGACAACATTACACTTTCAAGCATTTTGGAGAAATTAAGGTATTTTTAGAAATATTAAGGTATTTCATTGCTTTAGTCTTATGGTATGCTCTAATGTTATAATGAGACTTACTAAGAAATATTAAACTTGAAGGTTTGTATCATTTTATATGGTTATTTTATGTCATTTAACATGTTTCGAATGTCATGATACATGTACTTTATTGTATATCTTATCCAAGATGTCTTAAGACTACTTTTCCAACATTAGAACTCTTTTGTGACTGTCTACTCATCATTTCTAACATTCATATAAGGCATAATGAAGAATTTTTATGGGAATAAAATGTGGGTAATGCTTTGGCATGTTTCTCCACCTCCATATAGGTCAAGGAATGTTCCATAGTCACCTGGTTCATAAACTCTAATATGTTAAGAAGGCAAGACAAGCAGTTTTTTGAAGAGAAGAGGCCTATGGAGGTATTTTTTCAAAAGGTTTTCTATTGAGTATAAACTTATAATAATTTAAAAGGATATTCTCAATACCCTTAGACCCAAATTCATGTAAATGAAGGAGTTGTAGATCTAAAAATTTGAAAAAACCTATGCCATTTCTCCATTGAGTTTCATAAGTTTGTTTGGCAATATCAAAAGGGTCAATGGTTTAATGATGGTTGATAGAGGAGAGAAAAGATTAGGGTAAATGTTATTATGGGAAGGAGGGAAGCCCTAAGACCTTATAATTCATATAAATAGTTACGAGATTCAGGCCTTAAGCTTTATGAATCATCCTTAACAAAAGAAGATGTCTTAAACCCTCTGAAAATACTAGAAGCTTGGTTTTAGATGATTTTAGAGCATTTTGGAGCTCGTTGGTGAAAATGTAGGTTTGTATGATATAATTTAAGATTCTAATAGTGATCTAACTCCATTTCCCATCACTCATTTAGCACGTTCCAGTACCAGAGGAATAAAACCTTCACTTTGAATGAGTTGTAGACCTATATGAGAGGCTACATGTAGGGTTTTGGTCATTTTTTGGATGTTTCCTTACTTAAAGTGTCTATAAATAAATGTACAAAAAAATAACACTCCTAATGTAAATATCCTTGAGTGGGATATAATATATCATGAAGGTCATTGCTAAGGGTTCTCAAACAAAGTTTCCAAGTGTAAAAGATTGAACAAAGGTTTGTGGCTAATGAATAAGTTCCTAATACATTATTAAAGGAGTTATACTAATGATAAATCCATAATAAATATGTGGGTGTTAATTTTGGTGAGTATCCTCAACCAAAACATCAAGCTTCATCTAGACTTGTGAAAAGCAAAGATGATAAAAGACTAATGTAGTCACAGGAATACTAGAAGCTTGTAAGGTCTACAAATTGGATACAAGAATGCTTGAAAAATTATTGATGTTTCCTCATTGTATATATTTTCAAATGGGATATTTTTATTCACTTTATCTTCCATTATATCATCCAAACCAATAATATCAATCACACATTGAGTGAAGAAGGTGTTAAGCCTAGAATGGGCACCTACAGGTCTACCTACAAACAAGGCTAAAAGAGGCAACTTTTGTGATAGGCAGAAAAATTGAGAAGTTTAACAAGGTGTATGAGATATTATAATAAAAAATAATATTAAATTTTATGATTATTTATGATGAAAATAAATCATAAAAATGGCTAAAAACACATGATAAAATCTTTGATAGGCTTCTAAGACCTAGAAACAGGATTTCTATGCATTTGAAGTTAGATACTTAAGAAACTAATGAAATATTGGATTATAATGATGGTATATAGTACATAAAATAATATACAATCCTAAGGAATATTCAAACTTGTTGTTCCCCAAAAATATCACTCCTTTTTGAGACAACATTTGAACTATTTTGGTCCAACAGACCAAAATCCTCTCTCCCCTTCTTAAAAAATTGTTCTGGTCATTCAAATTCTTCATCATTCAAGCTTTTTCAGATTTCTACAGACTCTATAGGCTTAAATCTATGGACTCTATAGGATTGAATCTATGCACTCCACAAAAAGGAATCTACATACTTCGCCATTACTACTGACTCATTTCTACGGACTCTGCAGGTTTAAATCTAAGAAATCTATAGATATGTTTCTATGGATTCAACATGCTTGAAATTAGTAGGTTCAACAGGTTCAAAGGCTTCTATAGGAAAGTTCAATCAAAAGAACAAGTTTCCAACACTTAGTCATTTTTAGGATTGGTTTAATGCCTTGGTTTAACCAAAAGAGTTCATCAGCAAGCTTCTATGCAGTGTTTTAACCATTGAAACGTTGAACCTTGAACCATTTTGGTTCAACGGGTTCAATGGGTTCAAAGGTTCAACGCCATCAACAAGAGTTAAGATAGTTTGTTAAGGCTCAAAGTTTAACCGCTTCAAGGTTCAATGGCTTCAAAAAACTTATCAAAGAGAAGAAGGCTTGAACCGTTGAACCATTAAACCACTTTGGTTCAAAGGTTCAACAGGTTCAATGGCCCTATGGTTCAACATGATTTGGCTTAAAGCATTTGGTTCAAGCGGTCAAGTGAATGAATGGAATACAAGAGATTGAATTAATTGAACCATTGAACTGTTGAACTAAAGTTGGTTTAATCGATCGATTCAATCAACAGGTTCAAAGGGCTGCCCCAATGCCCATAGGCTAAAGTACCCTTGTAGAGGGCATTAAACCAAGATGAGTGCCCTTGCAGAGTGCAATGAGCAAAAGTGAACAAAGAGAATTCCTTCGAAAAAGTGAACCAAAGATAAACAACCCTTGCAGAGGGTAGGCAAGGAGAGATGGACTATTTCAAAAGTCTGAAGGATATTTCTAGACTTGAACAGTCCTTGCGGAGGGCACAATTCTCTTTCAAGAAAAAAATGCAGCAAAATGGTTAAGGCAAGAATCCTTTAGACTTTTTGTCTGAAGTAATTAACCTGGGAAGAATGCCTGACAAAAAACCTGATAGAAAACCTGATGGAAAGGAGAGGCAAAGTGAAGGAAGATTTCCTTTGGACAAATTGTCTGAAAGAATTCCTTCAAAATTTTGGTTTGAGGGAAAAGTTTGCTGAAATAGAAAACCCGTCAAGGAAATAAAATCCTGAAGGCCACTTGAAAGATCTCAAAGGGTAGGTACCCTTGTGAGAGGCTCTCACCAGGGAAAATGGACCATTTCTCAAGACCCCAAAGGGCAAGTTCCCTCTGAGAAAGATCAAACCTCAAGTTGCAGCGAAAGCTACCACATGTCATTTGTTGAGACATAATTTCTAGTAACTTTCAAAATAGTTGAATGCACCATGTGTCATCTACAAAGCTCAGTGGAGGCCACCAAGTGGCAACATACGCAGCGTCTTCATTTTTTTGAGTAAGGACTGTGGTGGGTCCTGTGTGAGTGGCTAAACTCAAGTGAAACCTGCCATGTGTCATCATCCACATGAGTTCAAAATAGTCCCAAATGTTTCTATAGTGTTTTTATGAGCTCAGTGGAAGCTACCACATGTCATCTTCTATAGGACTCTCAAAAGGTCCCAAAGCCTCTATAAGTTAAGTGGATGCTGCCACATGTTCTCACCTATTTCACAATGGAATGTGCCATGTGTCACTTGTTAATAATAGTGGAAAGTGGCCAAAGAAAATAGGAAAGACATGAAGGAAGTAATAAGAAAGATGATAGACCTGCAGCTGTCAAAATCAGGGTAACCAAGTAGCCGTTGGCTTTCAAATAATGACAGACCCAAACACATCAAATTTGTAGCAATGAAATGGCTGTTGATCCTTGTAGGCTTAAGCATAGACCCTGAGAATGAATTTAGTGACCAAACAAAGAGATAGCCTAAGAGCTCAAATCACATAGAAAAGGGAAAAATACAACTAGGAAAGGGGGAACGATGAAGAAGGATCAAAAATATCCACGCATGGGATATGTTTCTAGAAGGTAAAGCAGTCCACTAAGTGGAAATTGAAGAGTGCAAATATTTAATGGCACAACCTATTTTTCTACATTGAGTAGAGCGAATAGTTGTACACACATAAGGAAACACATCAAGCAGCCCATATTAAAAACCAATGATCGATTCCAGCATAGCCCATGGATAGAATTTAAAATGCATTGAAGGCATTGAATGCATCATAAGCCATCATTTTTGTGAAACAAAGCATCCAAGTCTTTTTTGGAGCACTATATATTAGACTCTCTCTTATTGTTTTAGGGATCTCTCTCTGTAATTAGAAATGAAACTCTGCCCAAATTGAAAGGTATTACTAAGACTTTGAGCTCAGATTGTTGATCATATTTCATTATTTGAATAAGAAAACAAGTGAGTTTTCAGACTTTGTGCTAGAATAGCTTGGTTATTGGGGAAATTTATCTTATGTCTGTTTCCTTCATACATTTTTTGTCCATTTAATTGAATACGCAGAATTAGTGAAAGTGATCAGGAAGGTGTCCTGAAGCTGGTTGTGGAGAGACTTTGTGCTGCCACAATTGTCTTTAGTTTGTCTATTTTTCTATTCCTATGTAAAGGATCTTGGGATGACTTTGTGCCCTCATTGTCTTTCATACTTCAGTCTTTGGCAGTTGAGGTGGAGACTTTGTGCCTCATTTCATCCTATTGTGTTACTGTGCCCTATTATAGTTACTTGTCATCACCTAAAAGATTCTTTTTGTCTACTGAATAACACTTTTGAAAGAAGAGAAGTGTCTTCTATCATTTCATCAAGATTTCTCCTTTGATTTATGAACATCATCTCTGAAAAAGAGAGATGGATGGTTTATCCTACCCCTAAGTGTTATTTTCTATTTATATATATAGTATATAGCTCCTACATATCTACAGGGAACCTCCCCTTGATGAGAGGAGATATTTGTCCCCTTTTGATGTAGTAAACCTGCACATCTGGCCGACCAATTTACCTATGTTGTGGTTGAAGAGACCTATTTTGCTCATTAGTTAGCTAATTGACATAATATTCACCCAACAATTTTTAGCGACTCTGCTAGGGATTTACGTGCATTCTAAAGCCTCAAGTTTTAGATTGAAGCAATCCCTACCCTTATCCATTATAGACTCTAGTGACTCCTTTCTGTATCTTACCCATTATCATTATAGCCTTACCATCTCCCTTCACTTCCATGCCAATTGGGATAGAATGTGCAATTTGAAGCCTCAAGCTTCAAGCTAAAGTAGGGCCAGTTATTTCCCATTTTTGTTTTATAATCTGGCAATTCCATGCTATACGTGAAGCCAAAGGGCTAAAGGTATTATTGACCTTATATTTGAGTTGGTACAACAAAGTAATTATGATCTATTTCCTTCATCATCTCACCTCCAATGAACCAGGAGCTTTCCTCCTACTAAAGTCAAGTCTCCATTACTGGGCAAAGCATCCATTTTTGCTATTAATAAAGCTTTGTCAATACTTACCCCTCTGAGATTTATTATTCCACCTTTCCATAGTCATACTATGGCAGTTCAAGGTCCCTAGGGTAACTCTTTTGGCCCACTTAATCTAACTCCACCTCTACATGAGCTACCACGCAGTTCAAGGAAAAATTTCCCCAAATTCTATGGTAATGGGAAGGTTCATCTTGACAAACATATTGCAGCCTTCTGCATAGCCTATGGTGTAATAGGAGTGGAATTTGAGGATGTGGCAATCAGGGTTTTCATGCAAACACTACAAGGTGCTACTGCAGACTAGTTCTACCATTTGTAGGCTAGATTAGTGATTGACGTGAACACCCTCAAATCCAAGTTTGAAGCTAGATTCAAATCTGCAAAAGATGCACATGCCCTGCTAGCTCAAATCACACAAATGAAGAAGGAACCTCATGAACCAATGAGGGATTTCATATCCAAGTTCAACAAATTGAGGAACATGATTCTTGCCATTGCTCAACCAACATTTGAGAATCTCAAATGTTTCTTCATCAACTCTCAGCTACCTGAAGTAAGTTTTTTGCTGAGATGTGATAGCCAAATAGACCTTGATATAGCTCAAGATTTGGTCACCGAGGTGGAAGATGACTTTATCTTGGTAGGAAAGATAAGGAGAGATCCAAATAGAGGTAAATCCTCTTCATCTTTTGAATATCTATCTATAGGTACTACTGATCCAATGGTGCAGAAGCTAGTAAATGAGTTGCTAGCTCTCAGGAAGCAAATGGCACAAGGGATATCTTCAGCTCCTTCATATAGAGATATGCTAAGAAGGACTTTCCCAAATTAGTCATACCAAGGCAATGCTGCCAAAAATCAAGGACAACCAAATCATCTTCCTTCCCCATAGGGGAAACTTGCCATTGAAGCACCCCCAACCAATTCAACAGTTGGATATCTTGAAATAGAATTTGATTTCTCTTTCCAGCCTGAATTGAATCAAGAAAATGATGTTGATCTCCTTACAAAATGCCAAGAAGAATTAGCTAGTGACTCCAACATCAGTTTCCTAAATTACCAAGATGAACCTAGAGGTAAAATTGAAGTAGTTGATGGATCATATGCTGTATTCACCCGATCCTAAAACTAGTCAGCCCAGCAAGCTGATAAAGGAAAAATAGGGGAAAGTTCTCAGCCTACAATTTCAATTGCCAAACAAGGAACTTCTCTACCTTTCCAACCAAAGGACCCCATGAGTGATAAAAAGGTAAGTACACCAAGCATTCCTCCATCTTCAACTTCAATTCCACAGACTAGTACCACCCCTCCTAAAAACTAGAAAGATGAACTACCTTCCTCTGTCCCTAGTCCATTTTAGTCATTTGACATAATCGACCATGTCAAGAAGACCAAAATTCAAATGTATGAATTTGAATTCCTACAAGCCAATCCTAAATAGTTGGATAGGTTAATTTAGTGTGTGAAGAATAAAGTTGTCCCTGTAGGACAAGATGCTAAGAAGGCAACTCATGATTCCCCAAAGAACATGCCCATCCCAAACAATCTTGTCATTACTCCAGCTACCCCTAGGAAAATAGAGCCTTTCTATGTTTCCGTATTTATAAAATGGTCACAAACTGAGCAATTGCATCGTAGACTCAGGTGCATCTAACAATGTCATGCCTACCAAAGTGGCAAAATCTCTTGGTCTCACACTGACCAAGACATTTGGGAGGTGTTTCTCCATGGAGAACAAACATGTACCTCTACTGGAACAAATCAAGGATGCCCAATTTACATTTGCATCATTCCTAGACAAAAGGATCAAGATGACAGTCCTGGTGGCTGATGTTCCAACCTCATATGTCATTCTTCTAGGGTAAAATTTTTGCAAAGATGTTGGTGGAGAATTGAGCATGGAACTATCTAAAGCAAGGATCCCTATCAAAGGCATCATGCAGAGGTTGTTTCTTGAAAAGGAAGCAAAATATGTTGTTGCTCAGACATCAGCCCCTGAAGCCCAAATTCTGTTTGAGTCTTCAGGCATGGGTAATTATTTTTTTACCACATAAGATACTCATGTTTTAGTAGATGAAACCCCCAAAAATGATAGTCTAAAAATTAGTTCAGACGGAACAACAAAAGACATGATAGAATGCAATGCAAACACAAAAGAATTCCCCCTCCCAAGCAAAGAGAAATCTGAGAAAAGATCAGTTTCAAATAAGGTATGGATGCTAGAATTTGATGGTAGTTTTTATTCTACCAGTTCAAGGGCTGGGATTGTGTTGATATCTCTTCAAGGAGATATTTTCCCCTCTTCATACAAGTTGTAGTTTAGCAATACTAACAATACTGCTGAATACGAATCCCTTTTGCTTGGATTGAAAGTTGCTAAAGACAAGGGCATCAAATTCCTTAATGCCAAAGGAGATGCTAAAATAGTGGTTTGTCAGGTAAGGAACCTGTATCAAATTAAAAATGAGAGATTTCACCACTACCGAAACCTAGTCTAGGATCAAATTGAAAGATTTGATTCTTTCAACATCTCTGCCATACCCAGAGAATTCAATGATCAAGCTGATGCACTGGCTATTTCAGCAACTCTCTTAGTTCCTCACCTAGACTTCAAAGGAAATAGGTACACTATTGAATTGGTATTTAGACCAAGTGTGCTTGATAATGTCAATCATTGGCAAGTGTTCAATGGTGACAACCAAATCATCACCTTTTTTGAAAAAAAAATAGCTTTAAACAACTACATTTTGAAGGCATTGAACCTCAAAAGTGTGAACCAATTCTCAAATCAAATATAGATGAAGGTGAAGAGTTCCTACAATTGAAAGAGAAGAAGATTCCCAAAAGCTTGGTTTCCCTTGAGAAGCTATTTGACAAACATGACAGATTCATCAAACAACAACAAAGGGATTCAAACTCCCCCAGGGGTTTGATCAGATAAATTTGGGTACCAAAGAAAATCCCAAGATGGTGAACATTGGGAAGTGTTATACTCTAGAGGATAAATTCAAATTTACTGACCTGCTTCACCATTACATGGATGTTTTGGCATACTCTTATGATGATCTAAAGTCACTCAAGCCTGAGGAAATTTATCATGAAATTCCTCTCAAGGATGATTCAGTGCCTTACAAGCAAAAATCCTAGTAGTATAATCCAGAGATATCATGTACTATTCTATTTGAGATACAAAAAATGTTGAATGCTAGAATCATTTTCCCAATCCATCATTCCACATGGATTGCCAACATAGTCCCTGTGAGGAAGAAGAATGGCAAAATTTGCATCTGTGTATATTTTAGGAATCTGAATCAGTCATCTTTAAAGGATAACTACCCTTTGCCCATCATGGATCAAGTGCTTCAGATAGTGACCAGTTCAGAGATGTTATCAATGCTAGATGGCTTCTCAGGATATAATCAGGTTAAAGTTAGTGAAGCAAACCAACACAAGACTGCCTTCATCACACCTCGGGGCACGTTTGCATATATAAGGATGCCTTTTGGCTTGATAAATGTTGGCACCACCTTTCAGAGAGAAATGGACCTTGATTTCAAAGATGAAATGGGTAAGTTTATTGTAGTTTATCTTGATGACTTGATCATTTTTTCTAAGCATCATCCAGATCATATACGCCACTTGCAACAAGTGCTAGAGCGCTACCACCAGAATGTCATTTATTTGAACACTAAGAAATCTATTTTTGGAGTAACAGAGGGGAAAATTATTGGACACATTGTGTCCAAAGAAGGCATAAAGATTGACTCATATAGAGTCAAGTTTATCCAAGAGCTTACCTTGCCTACAAGTAAGACTACTGTTCACTCTTTCTTTAGAAAGGTGAATTTCTTATGAAGGTTCATCCCTAAGTTTTCTGAGAAGACTTGACACATTGTGAATATAATGAAGGGAAATTCCACCTTTAGCTGGACTAAAGAAGGCAAGTCAACATTTGAGGATATCAAGACTACCATTGCCCACGCCCCAATTCTAGTTTGTCCAGACTACAACAAAGAGTTCATCATATACAGTGATGCTTTTGAACACATGATTTTAGTAATTTTGGTTTAGTAGAATGAAGAAGGTATGGAATATCCCATTTATTTCATGAGCTACCCTCTCAAAGCTCATGATTTGAAGTATTTGAACATGGAGAAACATGCTTATGCAGTGGTGAAGGTAGTCAAGCATTTCTGCGTTTACATCTTGAATTTTCACACTACTACCTTGGTTCATGATACCACGGTCAAATCCATACTAACTCAATAGGAGTTTAGGATGAAAAGAGGTAATTGGATTGCAAAGATCTAGGAGTTTGATTTTTTTATCAAGCCAACAAAGCTGGTATAGGGAAAAGGCCTATGCCAATTAATTGCTGATAATAAACTAGAAGAAATAGAGCATGAAGAAGCAGAGGTGGAAGACACACCGATAGTACTCTTTGTCTCCACCATGAATGAGTGGTATTTAGGTATTGTTCATTTCCTTACTTATAATGAGTGCCCTGCTCACCTATCTTACAAAGAAAGGAGGACTATCAAGTTGAAAACTGCCAATTTTGTCCTTTGGGACAATAGCCTGTACAAGAGGAGCCTTGATGGAGTATTTCTTCGTTGTGTGGACAAGGAACAACAAAGCCAACTTTTGAAATCCTTCCACAATCTATCCTATGGAGGACCTTTTTTTGCTCCTGTAATTGCCCATAAAATTCTATGAGCTAGGTATTACTAGCCAACTCTTTTCCAAGATGCATATAAGTGGGTAAGAAAATGTGAACTGTGCCAATAATTTGTTGGGAGACCCAAGTTAGTTGCCCTACCTCTCAAGCCGACGATCATAGAGGAACCATTCCAACAATGGGGAATTGATTTTATTGGAGATGTAAACCCATCTTCAAGTGCTGGACATGATTATGTTCTTACAGCAACTAACTAATTCACCAAGTGGGTGGAAGCAATTCCAACCAAGCATGCTACTTCAGAAGTAGTGTGCAATTTCCTCAAGGAAAATATCATTTCCAGGTTTGGGGTCCTAACCAAAATTTTTACTGACAATGCAGCTTGTTTCACTTACCAAGAGATTACATAATTTTGTTTCTACTATGGGATTACTCTCTCCCACTCTTTTGATTACTTTCCACAAGGGAATGGATAGGCTGAATCAAGCAATAAGAACCTGGTGACTATCATCAAGACATTGGTGGATGACAACCAAAGGACATGGCATAAAGCATTGGTTGATGCTCTATGGGTAGACAAAATCACACCAAAGAGGGCAATTGGTATGTCTCCTTTCCAACTTCTTTATGGTATCAATGCTGAGATACCAATCACCTTGGAATTGCCAGCATTAAAATTGGCTAAGGTAATTGAAGATCAGACATATGAAAGCCCCCTTGATAAAAGGATCATGTGCTTGACTAAGTTGAATGAGCAGAGAACTATGGTGGTGGACCAAATTGCTTCCCATCAAAGTCTGGTAAAGAAATGCTTCGACCAAAAGGCAAAAAATTATGATTTCTAGGTTGGAGATCCATTCTTGCTATGGGAGAAGAAAATAAAACCAAAGGGTATGCATGGGAAGTTTGAATCCCTTTGGAGGGGCCTATTTACTATTCATCAGCTCAATGGTGAAAATAGTTTCTTGTTGAAATATCAAGATGGTACGCCCTTTTCATTGCCTCATAATGGGCACCATCTAAAACAATTCAATCTATAAAGTATCATATAAGATCAGCTTGTACATATGTATATTTGTATAGTCTTTAGTCCTATTTTTGTTCTTTCATTTTTGTTTTTGTCACCTTTCTTTTTGGGTAGCATGACTCCATGGCCCAATGGCATACTTCAAGGCACTGGAGATTTTGCTTTCTAATCTCCTTAGCTGTTCCAAGTTTTCAACTGAAGGAAGTTCCCCAACTGGAGCCAATTGTTATTCCCCAAAAATATCATTCATTTTTGAGACAACATTTGAACTATTTTGGTCGAACAGACCAAAATCCTCTCTCCCCTTCTTAAAAAATTATTCTAGGCATTCAAATTCTTCATCAGTCAAGCTTTTTTAGATTTATACAGACTCTATAGGCTTAAATCTATGGACTCTACATGATTGAATCTATGGACTCCATAGAAAAGAATCTACAGACTTCACCATTTCTATGGACTCATTTCTATAGACTCTATAGGTTTAATTCTATGAACTCTACAAATATGTTTCTATAGATTCAACATGCTTGAAATTAGTAGGTTCAATAGGTTCAAAGGCTTCTACAGGTGAGTTAAATCAAAAGAACAAGTTTCCAACACTTAGTCATTTTCACAATTGGTTCAATGCCTTGGTTTAACCAAAAGAGTTCATCAACAAGCTTTTGTGTAGTGTTTAAACGATTGAACCGTTAAACCTTGAACCATTTTGGTTCAACAGGTTCAATGGGTTCAAAGGTTCAACATCATCAACAAGAGTTAAGTGCATTTGTCAAGGTTTAAAGTTCAACCACTTCAAGGTTCAACGGCTTTAAAACACTTATCAAAGAAAAGAAGGCTTGAACTATTGAATCGTTGAACCATTGAACCACTTTAGTTCAAAGGTTCAATGAGTTCAAAGGTTCAACAGGTTTAATGGCCCTATGGTTCAACATGGTTTGGCTCAAAGCGTTTAGTTCAAGAGATCAAGTGAATGAATGAAATACAAGAGATTGAACCAATTGAACCATTGAACCGTTGGACCAAAGTTGGTTCAATCAGTCGGTTCAATCAACAGGTTCAAAGGGCTGCCCCAAAGCCCACAGGCTGAAATACCCTTGTAGAGGGCATTGAACCAAGCTGAGTGCCCTTATGGAGGGAAATGAGTAGTGAGTAAAGAGAATTCCTTTAAAAAAGTGAACCAAAGACAAACAACCCTTGCGGAGGGTAGGCAAGGAGCAGATGGACCGTTTCAAAAGTCTGAAGGATATTTCCAGACTTGAATAGTCCTTGTGGAGGGCACAGTTCTCTTTCATGAAAAGAATGTGGCAAAATGGTTAAGGCAAGAATCCTTCAGACTTTTTGTTCAAAGGAATTAACTTGGGAAGAAGGCCTGATAGAAAACTCGATGGAAAGCAGAGGCAAAGCAAAGGAAGATTTCCTTTGGACAAATTGTCCAAAAGAATTCCTTCAAACTTTTTGTCTGAAGGAAAATTTCACCAAAATAGAAAACCTGTTGAGGAAATAAAATCCTAAAGGCCGCTCGAAAGATCCCAAAGGGTAGGTACCCTTACAGGAGGCTCTCACCAAGGAAAGTGGACTGTTTCTCAAGACCCTGAAGGGCAAGTTTCCTCCAAGAAAGATCAAACCTCAAGTTGCAGTGAAAGCCACCATGTGTCCCTTATAAATCACAGTGGAAGCCACCATGTGTCATTTGTTGAGACATAATTTATAGTAACTTTCAAAGTGGTGGAATGCACCACGTGTCATCTACAAAACTCAACGGAGGCTGTCAAGTGGCAACATATGTAGCTTCTTCATTTTTTTGAGTAAGGACTATGGTGGGTCTCAGGTGAGTGGCTAAACTCAAGTGGAACACACCATGTGTCATCATCCATATGAGTTTAAAAGAGTCCCAAATGTTTCTACAGTGTTTCTATGAGCTCAGCGAAAGCCACCACGCGTCATCTTCTATAGGACTCTCAAAAGGCCCCCAAAGCCTCTATAAGTTATGCAGATGCTGCCACATGTCCTCACCTATTTCACAGAGGAATGCACCATGTGTCACTTGTTAAGAATAGCAGAAAGTGGCCAAAGAAAACAAGAAATACATGAAGTACTAAGAAAGATGATAGACCTACAACTATCAAAATCAGGGCAACCAAGTAGCCATTGGCTTTCAAATAATGATGGACCTGAACACGTCAAATTTATGGCAATGAAATGGCTATTGATCCTTGCAGGCTTAAGCACAGACCCTGAGAAATAATTTAGTGACCAGCCAAAGAGATAGCCTAAGAGCTCAAATCACACAAAATTGGGCAAAATACAACTAGGAAAGGGGGAACAATGAAGAAGGATAAAAAATATCCATGCATGGGATATGTTTCTAGAAGGTAAAGTAGTCCACTAAGTGGACATTGAAGAGTGAAAATATTTAATGGCACAACCTATTTTCTTGCATTGAGTAGAGCAAAAAACTGTGCACACGTAAGGAAACACATCAAGCAGCCCATATTAAAAATTGATGCTCAATTCCAGCATAGGCCATGTACAGAATTTAAAATGCATTGAAGGCATTGAATGCATCATAAGCCATCACTTTTGTGAAATAAAGCATCCAAGTCTTTCTTGGAGCACTATATATTGGACTCTCTCTTATTGTTTTAGGTATCTCTCTTTGTAATTAGAAATAAAACTATGCCCAAATTGAAAGGTATTACTAAGACTTTGAGCTCAGATTATTGATCATATTTCATTATTTGAATAAGAAAACAAGTGACTTTTTAGACTTTGTGATGGAATAGCTTGGTTATTGGGGAAATTGTTCTTATGTCTATTTCCTTAATACATTTTTCTCCATTTAATTGAATAAGCAAAATTAGTGAAAGTGATTAGGAAGGTGTCCTGAAGCCGATTGTGGAGAGACTTTGTGCTGCCACAATTGTCTTTAGTTTATCTATTTTTTTATTCCTATGTAAAGGATCTTTGGATGACTTTGTGCCCTCATTATCCTTCATATTTTGTTTCTATGTAAAAGACCTTAGGATGACTTTGTGCCCTCATTGTCTTTCATACTTCACTCTTTGGTAGTTGAGGTGGAGACTTTGTGCCTCATTTCATCCTGTTGTGTTACTGAACCCTATTACAATTAGTTGTCATCACCTGAAAGATTCCTTTTATTTGCTGAACAACACTTCTGAAAGAAGAGGAGTGTCTTCTGTCATTTCATCAGGATTTCTCCTTTGATTTATGAACATCATCTCTAAAAAAAGAGAGATGGATGGTTTATCCTACCCCTGAGTGTTATTTTCTATTTATATATATATAGATCCTACATATCTATAGGGAACCTCCCCTTGATGAGATTAGAGATTTGTCCCCTTTTGATGTAGTAAACCTACACATCTGACCGACTAATTTCCCTATGCTATGGTTGAAGAGACATATTTTGCTCATTATTTAGCTGATTGACAAAATATTCACCCAAAAAAACTAATATTAAAAACCTTCATGGACCTTCTTAGTGGAACAACAGTGCATTCAATTGTGTATAGGCACCTAGTAGACTATGTCTATCATGTTGAAAGTCAAATGAGTTGATTAGATAAATTTCATACATAAAAGAATGTGTAGAGAGTAATGAAACATGAGGGTATGTTATATATATTTTCACCATTTTTGAAATAGGTTTAAGGAGGAAAAAATACAATAAATATGTGTTAAGCCTAAAAGTGATCCTACAGGCCTGTCATAAGCAGAATGAGGGAAAACATACATGTTGTGTTTGGATTAAATGTTGAGAGGATTTTTAGAGGTTAGAGGGATTATTATTAAGGTCCCTATCCTAAATATAATCATAAATAATACCAAAACCAACCAAACATAATTCAATCTACAGGCCCAACATCTAAGAAGCCTAGAAATGCACATATAGGGCTATACCTAAAACATGAAGGAAATTGAAAGTTTTTGAAGTAGGTTGGGGGATTAAGGATCTTAATATTTTAATGAGACATTGGAATATATGCATATAAGGTTTATACTCATGGTAATAATGATAAATTATCAAACAAAGACTATTAGGGTCACTCACACTAGATTGTTCATAAACCCTAACAATGGCCTAATGCAGGTTCCAAGGAGTTTGAAGAGTAAAATAGATGAAACAACCACTTTCACATGTAATGGTATGTTTTATATAAATCAAGTAGGTATTTTAAATTAAAACCAATCACTTTCATACCTATTTTCTCCAAATTAGATCTTATTGAGTTCACTAACAGGCATGTTTTGCCTAAGAAGCTTAATTTCATCACATTGGAACTTGAATGAGGAGTTGCATGGGTCAAAGTGTCTATTAGAGACATTAGTAAGGTCTCCCTAATCTAATATTATGGAATTATTTTGGGGATCAAGGATATGTTCTTTATAAATAATCCTTAACAAAGTTGACACCTAAAACCCTATTAAAACCTCTCAAGAAGCTCGATGGAGGAGATTGGTTCTCTAAGTGCCTCAAATAGACTAGAATTACACTGAAACTAATTTTATGGTCTCTATACATATCATAAGTGTATGGAGTAGGACATTTTCATGTGTGATATGTAGAGTATAGAAAATGCATTAATAAGTTGCTCTTTTGAGCCTATTTGTAGGGTTTTGGGTGAGCAAAGATTCATAACCATTTGTAGAGGCTCCTTGAAACAAGACAGAGATATCATGGTCATTTAAAATATATTTAAGAACTCTTCATAATGATAATATAGGTTTTAAGTCATTAACCATGCCTAGAGGAAGAGTGTAATCAGTCTTGCATCAAAAAGGTGGAGTGCAGACCTACTTCAAATCTTCAAGACTTGAAGGACCTTAATAATATCTTGGTGAGAACCTAATAACATATATGGAATTTAATAGATGATAAAACATAGGCAATAATCCCTTATTAGCCTTCAATATCACTTAAAGCTTACATAGTTTGAAGTCCTCTTGTTATACTCTTACCAAACAAGTGTGAAGACTCAGCTGCAAGGTGATCTCCAATGCTCATATAAGAACTCCATGACCTACTATAGTACTTTCATGAGGCAACATGCTATGATGATAGTATTAAAATCACTATATTAGACCTTTCTTGAGAGGTAGGCTAGTATATGTCACTTTTTTTGGACAAACAAACTTTGGTAATGAATGGAAAGAGTCTAGGGATAAAGACCAATTGGAGAAAGAGGTCTGAAGTTGAAGTTCAATACTCACATTGTGGAGAATTATCATGAGAGGTAGGTTGGCATAGAAGGTTCCCAAGTAGGATAAGTATCAAAAGATCAACTTGTAATTACCCCTCAAATGAGTGAAGGTGTAAATCCAAAATAAGGGAGTTATCTTTAAGAAACATCAGATTTACCAAGGTGATCTTCCATGCCACTCTTCATAAAGAGATCCATAAACACTTGGCATAGAGTATTGAGAACAATAATACAACTCATCCCCTCTAACCTTGGTAGCACAATACTTATTTTTTTAACTATTTTTATGATGGAGGAAAGTTGATGAACTTTCTCATTGTCCTATCCGCCTCTCTTTTTTTTTCTATAAATGAATCCTTGAAGGGCATTGTATGACCTACTCAAAGTGTGTATGGTGAAGTCCTACCAAATTTAATACTTTTTATTGCCTTTGAAATAAATTCAAGTTGAGTTATACTTTATTAATCTTACATCTAGTGATTTTGAGAAGAATTGTTGATGAATGTTAATGATATTTATATTACTTCCTTCTATTTATCCTTTTCGTTCATGCCTCTATGTGGGTTAGTTATCTTTCCACAAGTCATATGATGTGTTTCAAATAGTTTTGTTGAGTTAAATTTTAGCAGTGTCATTAGTGTTCTTTCTAAGACTTCTTGATCATTCACCTTGGTTGTTATATTAGCCATAACCTTCCTATTAAAATGCTTGTGTGGGAAAAACTATTTTGGAGTTGTGAAAATCAGGTTGTAATATGTCATTTCATAGTGCAAACATAGTCAAGTAGAGGAAATTGCATTTGGTGTATCACCTCGATGTTTACTTTTTGGTTTTAGTCTTCTTTTACCCCTTTTCCTTACAGTCTAAGTAGGTTAGTGAGTAATTTTGGGTGAATCATCAAGGGAGCGAGCCCAATATAGAGATTCACATCATCAATTAGGCCACCCATAGCCTATAATTGATTCTATGCTATCATCTAAATAAGAAGGCTTGAAAATTTTTCTTAGTGGTGCAATTTAGAGTGATAAAAGTAATCAAATATATTAATTAAATTTTACATTATAGTATTATTAATGAAAGTTTGTAAATGCTCAAGTTGAGAACCACTTAGTGTAGCACTTATTTTAAGAGAGATAGAAACAAATTTCTTAGATTGACTAAAATATGAAATAGAAACTTGGAATATTTTTGATAAAAAATAATTTACCAAATATGAAAACCCTAATAGAATAATTGGGAAAAAAAAAGGAAATAAACCCTAGAAACATCTATGGTTAGGGTTTGATAATATTCAATAAATATATGGGTTAACCAATATTTTTTATCAATGAATTGCATAAAAATTAATCTAATTATTACAAATTATTTTGTAAAATTATAATATATAAGATATGCAATAAATCACACAAGACTAATTTGGAACTTAATACTTATAGAGAAAATGTTAAAAGGGAAAACAATTAAGGCAAATAACTTTGTTGGAACTCAAAGGTAATAGATTACAATAGGGATCGATGATCATCTATATGACTATGTGAGATCACTATGAATCAAAAATATGGCTCTACATCTACCTGGGATAAGGCCAGGCTATTCAGAAAAGGCCATCTTATGTTGGTGTCTGTAAGGGTGTCAATGCCCAGTAGTGTTTTTCACACTATGTAAAATTATATCAATGTGCCTTCACCTGTAGGTCACGTGTTTGTGATAGGGGTCACTCGATTTGATACAAAATTATTCATGCACCTTACTCTTCACTTAGAGCACAAGATCAATAGATAACAAGGAATAAATGGAATAAATAGGAAAAAAGGGTTAGTGGTTGAAGTTATGCTTGACCTCAACATGCCCTATGTTGAATGCTACTTACATATTAATAATTTGAAAAGGGATCAAAATCCATGTAATTTTCACATGTTATGGTGGTGTGTGTAAATTATTGGTGTATTGTTATATGATAGTGAAATCTTAGTGTGATTAAGTACTTGAACAATAAATTTTGACCTTGATTTTGTATTCAAACCTAGCTTAGGGATCTTTGAGTTGTCGGGACTCTATTAGTGTAGGTTTTTATTCCATTTAATTATTTTTCTCTATACATGTTATTTATCTTGATTACTTGTTATTTTAGGTTATTGGTGAATATAATCACACATTTATGAGGATGTGAGGACATTTATATCTTCCACCTATATATGTACATTTCCTAAAGCTATTATGGCTAATGATCAAATGATGAATTATTAATTATTCTTCTGGCTCATGTTTGATTTTGCTTGTACAATAGGTATCTATTTTGCATAATTTCTTTTTGAATATTTTTAGATATTTTTGCTTTATTTTTACTCAAACCTCAATCCTTGATTGCAACCTAATCTGCAATGGTATCAGAGCATGGTTTATGGTAATTGAATTCTAAAGTTCCTATTATAAAATATTGAGTTTTAGATTACATGTAACAAATTTATCATTTGTTAACCTAACACATTGAAGATTCACGATTTCTTAGATTTTACTCTTCTTCTAGGGTCCTCTACTAATCAAAATTTAGAAAAATAATAAGTAATTTATGTATATTTCTAGTCATCTATCATCTGGTAACTTTTCATGAAAAATAATATGTACCATTAATTTAGAAGGTGTCAAAACCCTAGGATTGAATATAAACATGATATAATTTTATGATAGTTGATTTTGGCCATTTTAGAGGGTTTGAAGGAATTTATTAGATTTTGTGCAAATTTTTACCATTTGTGTCTCCAATGAAAAATCCTTTATGGGTTTTTCTATGTTTGTTCAAAATTTTGGTGGGTTTTTTACATATTTTATATAATAGTAATAGATATAAAGAATCTAGACTTGGTATAAATTTCATACCTAGATGCTCAAATTAGAGTTATAACCCCTGCTTGTACATGCCATAACTTTCAACATCTTTGGCATTGTTGGAACTCTAGAATCCCTTACACCGACATGGACTTATCCTATTTTTGATGCTAAAACTTCCAAGATCTGTAGAAACTATAGACATCTGTAGTGACTACATGAGGGCATCCTACTTCCATCATCTTGACACTTGATGCCCTAATTGCTTCTATCATCATAATTACTGACACCCCAACTACTTTCCTCATCCTAAGTGCTAATAGGTCACTTGCCTCTGAAGTTGAAAAATATAACAACTATAGAAGGAGATTAAAAGTCTGATGGAAAACTATAATGACTATTAAAGAGCCTAGAAACTCTAATGATTAGATAGGGCCCTCTTATTTTTTACATTCATCCTAAGACTTAGCCTCTAGTCATATGGGAGTTTAGCCCTTGGTCACAACCAACCCAAGGGAGATGAATTTTTCCATGAAATGTTGAGTTAAATTTTGTGCAATTTTTCAAAGGGACCTTTTTTTAAAGTTTAATTTTTTTAATCTCTATGCATTGGTGTTATTATCTAGCTTTATAAAATTGAACTTGTATAGAAGTAGGGTTACATATCTTTGTATTTCAAGCACTAATTAGTTTAACACATATCTACTTTTTGTAATGGATTAGAATCAAGTTCTAATTCTTACACCATTCAAATATCATGAGTGAAAAGTTAAAATGCAAATCCTCTTAAGGAGCAAAGACTTACACCTAATTACTATGAGTATGAAACAGAACCAACACCTAATGAGAATAAGGTGAAGTGGTTTAAAAAAAGTGATAAATCTTATGATCTATTATGCCTATCTATTTTTTCCAACTTACTCTTTCATATTGAATCTGTAACTAATTCTAATGATGTTTGGACCACATTAAAAAAATGTTTTTGGAAGAACGACATGAGGAGGGGTAATGAGTTATAAAATAAACTCATCAACTTGAGTCTATGGAATTTTGACACTATACATGACTTCTTCACCAAATTCAAATCACTCATGTTGTAGTTGAAACTATTTGGCATAGACAAAAAGGATGATAAATTGATTATTTCTATCCTTGACAAATTAGGTTCTAACTATTATGTCATTGTTTCTACCTTCCACACCACCAAGTGTGCCCTTGGAACTACATGGACCATGTCATTATTGGATGATTTTATTGCTAAATTAAATTAGGAGCAAGATAATATTATTGAAAAGGATACACTAAAGTCCTCCAAAGCACATTCCTTAATTTTGATTTATGACAAATATAAGGATTCTAGTAGTAAATAAAAGGACCCAAAATAAAGGAAGGGTCAGAATATAATGATAAGTCCAAAGAATCAAGTGAGTCTTACACTTCAAGAGGGAAACCCAATATAGAGGGGCTCACATGTGCCTACTATAATAAATTAGGGCATGATGAAACAAAATGTATGAAGAAGTAAATTGAACAATTTACTAAGATGCTTGAGAAGCACAATATTAGTGTCCCTAATTCTAATAATTAGAGTTAATCATCATAGGAGTCTTCCAAGACCAAATACAATACTAAGGGAAAAGGTAAGGGCAAATCAATTATTTCAGTTACATCTCAACCTTCCACATGGATAATTTATTCTAGCACTTCTTACCACATGGATTCTATTGATTGTAAAATAGGGCTAGCAAAATCATAGAGTATATATGTTAGACACTTGTGAAATTTACACTCATTTTGTCTTTTGTAAAATATTTTGTATGTAGTCAACCTATGTAAGCATAATGTTATATGTCATAATGTAAAGAGTCACTCCTTTTGGTATATCAAAAGGCTAGAATATGAAGAGACAATGTTGGTTAAAACTCTATATACAATGCTCAATTATATTGGTATATTATTCTAATGTGATAGAGATTAATAATATTATTCTAAAATGGTTTTCCTATATATCTTTTATCATTTTTTTGTGTACAGTGAGTACTTTATTTAATTTAATTTGTTAATTATATGAGTTTATATTGACTATTAAGATTATAATAAATCAGTGGCTATCCATGCATCTATCTATTTTATTTTATTAATGAATATATTCAATTTAAATTGCCATCAAATGTTTACTTTTGTTACTCCATGAATAAACTATCCCTGAATTAGCATGTTTGATCCATGTATTGACCCCACATAGTCAAGTTTATTCCTCATTCACTCTACTAGACAAGGTGTAGACCTCTCACCCATTTTTTCACACTCCTTGCCTACAGTTTGATCAAAATCCTACACATAAATATTGTGCCATATCACAACCTTCTTTGCATTGACCCCTATGCACTCCACACCATGCACTCATTCTTACATACTTCACAACCTACATTCTTGTGTGTTACATAATTCATGCACTAATATTATTGAATTTTTCACCCTTTGTGCCTATAGTTTAGTGCACCTCATAGTTTTTCACTGTAACTTATAGACTCATGTGCCTCATTCATTCACACCACACAAGTTTTATGATAGCTCACCTAATTCTCCAGTCTTCATAGTTTGTATCCCCACATGCCTTGTTGACTATTAGATTCCATAACACATCCATGTGTCAACTTACCTCATCCATGTGCTCTAAGGTGTTCACTAACCATCATCCATCCTAGAAGATGAAATGACATAACCATATTATTAGTTATTGACAATGAGTATAACCACTCTTGTATTCTAATTGTATAAGTATGTAACATATACATCCAGCCTAAGGTCAATGATCCATACAATCATAACATAGATAACATGTTCCATGTATCTACTCTATAAACATGCATTGTATCACATTATACCATTTTCCACTATTCTATGTTAATGAATACAAGTTGCATTTCTAGAAAGTAAGACTTCTACTCTATTGAATGTGTTTATTTTTAAATTATCTTTTCTCAATCACTCTACAAAACCAAAACTCAATTTCCCTCTGCTTGTTTGGTTGTGGGCCTTATGGTGTAGATCATTAGTATTAGAACTAAAAATCTCTATTCCATTTTATGCCTATAAAGATGCAAGTGCAACTCAAGAAGGAAGGTTTGTCAATTGGTTTTATTTTAGAAAATATGGAAGAATGTTGTAGAAAAAGTAAGATGGTTGATGCCTAAAAATAACCTAAGATAGACCCTAAATTATGAAATCTCATCACTAATGCACTGGAGGCACATTGCACCAAATGTTTTGGCCACTTCCATGAATTGATGGTAAAACTCAATATGACACGTTATACCACACTTCCATAGTTTTCTCACCAACAATTTTAGTAACAAACCCCCTTCAAAGTTCAATTCAATCTCGACATCCCCCTATTTGAAGAAAAGAAGGACACCAAAGTATTGGATGCCTTGATTTGATAACTTGAGGCATACTTCTTAATTAATTATTTTATTGATGCTAAGAATATCACCTTCATAGTACTGAATATGTCTATATAAATCATTCACTAGTGGGAGAGCTTCAACGCACAACACACACAAGAGTGTGTTCCAATTAAATCTTAGAAAACTTTTGTCAATGCTTTGAAAGAGGAATAATACCCTCTACACCAGTTTGAATATGAATCCATCAAGTTCCAGCAACTATGTTAGTACAAATATAAATCCTTAGAAGACTACACCAACATTTTTCATGACTACTCTATGTGCATGCATGAGAACATAAGCAAAAAATGTAAGGTGCTAAAGTATATCAGTGACCTCTGAACTTATATCCATGTGAATATGGAGTTTTTGACTTCTGACACTTTGAAGTAAGCATATTACAATGTTGCAAATACTGAAGCCAAGGCAAATATGAAGTAGCATGCCACCTCCTCATCTAATACAATGTACAAGGCCTAGCCTTCACATAAATCCACATCATAACCCCTTATGTAGAAGAAACAACACACTTCTCATAAAAGAGAGCAACACCAGAATAATGATCAACCCCTAAAGGATTCACCACATTTTACTTTGGATAAAAGTATGAATAATAAGTTTGGTGATAATTGGTTTCATCACCATTGCTCATCGACTCACGATGATTCTAAATGTCACATTTATAATAATACATGCTTGTATAATCTACATCAACACCTACACTAATGAATGAAATTGATCTAGATGCCTTTTGTCTAATCACTAGCACCACTGTGATCAACATCTCTAAATAGTATTAATGTCTCTTTCCTTCCAAGTTCTAGGTAAAGGGTCAACCTCTCAACATAATCATTAATAATAATATCTAGAAGAACATCATCATGTAATCTATATTTTAGCATCTTGGTCTTATCATTGTTATGCATATAAATCCATACTCTTTAGGGTAGATCCAATAGGGGAAAGATATACAAGTCCAATGGTAATGTATTTTTCATTATAAATTCAAGCCTATGGAGGATAATGTCACTTATGACATCACACCTCTGGAGGCCTGTGACATCTTACTAGGGAGACTATAATTGTATGAACATGAAGCTACATATCAAGCCAAGACATAACATTGGACTATTTGTATGCAATATCTCTTTTAAAACCTTTTTTAGTTAGTGACCATGACTAAAGTCACCTTGGTCTCTACCAAAAAATGTCATAAGCTTATGTCACATGAAAAAAAATCATGTTACTCATGGTCCACTTTGATACACCTATGCAATTGAAAGTGAAGCATACCTTGGAAACACACAACACCCACACACTATCGTAATAATAATAGTTTGATAAGTTTTTGGAGTAGAGTAGAAAAGCCTTCATAAAACTTGGACTCCTTCCAACACATTACATAGTAAAGCATTACATAAATTTGGCTCATAGATCCCCTCTTTTGAATATTCCCTTCTATTGTAGATCAATTTGGGAGAATTATGAAGTATAGTACCAAATTCAAGAGCTTATTGATCAAGGCAAGACCAAGCCTAGATATTTGTCTTACAAGAGTCTGATAGTACTTGAACCCAAGAAGGATGGGTTATAATAATTCTACATATACTATCACATACTCAAAAAAATAATGGTGAAGAATAAGTATCCACTACCATGCATTGAAGACCTTTTAGACTAGCTCTAAGGCACATAATACTTCACTGAGATCAACTTGAATTTAGGTTACCATGAGGTTTTAGTCCATCCTGAAGACATCATTCAAGACATAAAAAGTATTGTATGAATGGTTGGTCATGGTTTTCATCCTCACCAATGCACTATCAACTTTCATGCACTTGATAGATGATCTACTTAGGCCATTCCTGAAATCTTTCATCATTGTCTACTTGGATGAAATTATCATTTTAATAAGACTGATAAAGAGCATATGGATCATATCTCATACATCTTAGACTATTAGTAGAGGTTATTAAAGCATCAAAACATAATAAGTAGGAGGAAAAAACATACATACATACATACAAAAAACTAAATACATAACACACGAATATCTAAATAATATCCTATGTAACTTTACTATCTAATTTCTTCTCCTAACACTTTCTCAGACTTAAAATGTTGTCTTGTCCCAAGACAATGTTACAAGATCAACTAAATTTTCACAAAGGGCAAAAGCTAAAAAAGTGGTTAGACTAGTAAGATTCATAGTAATCACTCAAGGTACCATTTCTAATTTTTACCTCTTACGTACTACTTAGCCACCCTTTTGAGTTTTCAATTAAATAGTATACTAACCTATCACCCTTTAAAAATTTCAATAGGTTTACATAACCATGTGCCTACCCTTTATGGGGTTTTAACCATCTTAGCCCTACTTTTCTTACTAGTCACCCCTAATATAAAGTTTTTTACAAAATTTTCAAAAATGGTACCTTGCACAGTACTTAGGTTGATGAAAGAGGCATGGTCTTAAATGATGTTTGAGTATAAGAGTCCATGGCATTGATCTATGCAATATTGCACTGAGTGATGACCTACTGGATCTCAAATGGTGGCTTGTAGACTGGAGTGTTGAGGATCTAAGAAACCTCATTGCATAATGGAGACAGGTCATTCTTGTATGTGCCAATCAAGCATAACTTCTTGGACCATACACAGTAGGGTGCATAATGATGTGTGATATCCAATGAGATGTTTCAAGTCTGAGTCATCAATGACGCTCATAGATACCTTAGTATTATTCACCCTCATCTATATCTCGCCACTTAGTTGTTCTAGCTTGTTTGTATAGCATTGGGCCTCGATACCTATGAATGAACTGCATAAAAGCTCACTCTACCAATTAATAAGTTTATCATTTACATTACCCCAAGTATTGATCAAGTCTTAGAGAGTTCTAAATTTTCATCCACCAAAGTGGTGTGACTACCCATGGTTGTTTTAGTGGCTATGACTATGGTGAAGTCTATACTAGAACTTGGATAATGAATTATCTAGTTTATACTTTTAGTTTAGTAAAGTGAACATAACCTATTGTACTTGGAGTTATACAATGTATAACATGCTATATTACTCTTCCAATAAGGTTATCAGTGTGTCTACCTTAGTCTTCACATTTTATCCCAATGTACTAACTATGAGGAATTTATGAGTTATTTACCAATTCTTAGTCAGCTCAGAGACCAACATCTTAAAACTTTATTGATTGGACATGACTTGGTCCCTGATTGCTTGAGTGACCAAATCTAGGCAGGTGTCTTGGATCATCTTCATAATTTTATGAAGGTGAGACTTCAACTCTACATTCTCTTCTTTGGATTGATCTACCCCTAACTCTAAGGAGGTGACCTTATATGTAATGGAATTTTGGAATGTTGTTTTTCCCTCCAATTATTTCTTTAGAGGAAGCTTGTAGACATCCAAGGAAGCCTCCTGCTTGAGTGGGAGTGTAAATAATGTGATCATAAGTGCTAAAGGGTCCAATCATGGCACTATGGTAACTAAGAGTGAAAAAGTGATATGTTAAGCACCAACTATTGGGACATCCCAAATCAAAATGCATCCCACTAGTAACTCTAAGAGCTAAGGAGCTATTGGAGCTACAACTGGTGCTTATTTTTGGGTTGATTACTCTGCTTCTACTTGAGGTTGCTTTGGTGTTTGTTGCTAATGTATTATGGCCTCTACTAAAAAATTCATTTATATGCATAGCATCTTTAGCCTTCTTTATTTTTGCTTCCTCCTCTTCATCCTTTTTCTTTCTCATCTCTTCTTTCATAGCTTGGAGCTTGACTTAGTCCTCCTTGGACTTCAAATTCTAAACACATTTTACATCTTATTTCTTCTTCTATTCATCCAGGGCCATAGCCTTGACATGTTCTCATGTATATTGATCATGCCTTATGCTTGTGCTTAAGCTTGTTGTTTTGATTGTGCCTATGCCTATTATTGATGCAGGGCTTCATCTTCTTCTTCCTTATTTTTCTTCATAACTTTCTCTTCTTCTTGTTGTGCATGATTTTTAGCTTTCATGGCCTTTTTCACTTAGGTTGTTGCATCTTATTTTTGTTTCTCTTATTCTACCTTCACTTTGGTAACAAGTGTAGCTTCCTTTTCCATCATCACTTGAACCTCTTATGCTTTCTAGGTTGTATAAATCACTTCTTGAGCCTTCTTTTCCATATCCATGGCCTTTTGTCTATCAACCTCTATGTCCTTAGACTTTTTTGCAACCTCAGCTTCTTCAACTTGTTGAGTGGCTTGTTGTTGCTACACTTGTTCCTTCTATCACTTCTCCTCCTTCCTCACTTATTTTTATACTACATGAGGTACTTTTTACCTTAAGGCCTATTGTTATTTAGCAATGGTTTCTTAGATGTGAGCTCTTCAATGTCCTAGGCTTATGGTGATGGAGGCAAATCACTTGGTCAAACTTCTAATCTAGAAACCTGTGCATCTTTCTACCTAAGCATGACCGGACTACATCTTAGTAGAGGAAAAGTAGAGTAAGGGATAGGTTGTGCTTCTTACATAGTAGCTAGTCATCCAAAAGTGTGTTCTTCAAGTATAGGGGAGACCCTGGCCTCTTGCCTTATTCGAGGTCTATGCATAAGTGATTTTTGTGGGTTTTTTAGAAGGGGTGAAAAAATATCCTCAGTCATGAATGTGAGAGTAGGTTGTGGTTGGAAAAAGTTGACCCTCCATTGTAGCTACTCTGATTCTTCCTAGATGGTATCAATGATAATGGATGGTGGGAAAGATGGAAGGTCTACCCATATTTCTAGGGGAACCTCTTTCCACACTTGAACCATGTGCAGCCTTCTAGAATAAATATTCCTTCTCCTCCTCTCTATCATAGAAATCCCTAGCCATGTCTACAATCATGACTTGGTAGACTTCCTACTCATTTGTGCCCATATGTAGAAGATCACACAAGCTCAAGATCTAAAGCACCTTTGGATTATCCATCTAGGTTGATATGTTACGTGTCTTATGCTTCAAATTAGGGGATGTCAAATTATGTTCTAAAAAAATCTTACACTTTACTTTCTATTATTGTGAGCTGGTGGCTTCCTCTGGTTGTTATGTTATAGGGATGGTTGTGGCAGGTTATAGGGCATGTAGTGGAGTCACATGCCTGGCTAAAAAATATTTTCATCTGGTGACTTTAGCTTATGTCATGTCTATTATGACAAATAATAGGAGTGGTGAAAAGGGTGATCATGACAAATCATGAATGTTGATGAACATACCCTTCAACAATAAGGTGAAAACTATGTGTTGGCCCAAATATTTCATGACATCTGGTAACACATGAGGATGTGTTGTAATCTAATCTAGACACTCCTCCCACCATGCTTTGAATTTTCCCTTATGTGCTATGGATCCATTCTCTTATGTCCAAATGATATTATGAAATTATTGTGCTAGCTAATAATCTGTGTTGGGGTACACTTCTCCCTCTAGGGAATTCCATTGCATAAATTAGAGTGGGAAGATGAGGAACTAGTATTGAAATGTATATCTTGGAGAGGTGTAACACTTCTTAATGTTTGCAAGTAGCTCATAGATGAAGTAATTTGGCCCATTAAACTACCATTAAGTAGCTCCTAAATGAAGTAATTTGGCCAATTAAATTACTCATTTTTATGGATCATCTAGTGGGCGATCTCCATGACCCCTTTTGATATTTATTTCACAAACTTAGTCATATAATAGAATATTATTTTAATACACTCCATGAGAATGTGCACTATCTAATCTAGGATTTAATCAATTAGAATCCCTTTGTTTCTCTAAACATAAAAATCTTAGACATTTTTTAGGATGGAGGCATTTTTGCCTTGTAGGGAGACTCCTCACATAGGCATGCCCAAAACTTGGGCCATGGATCCTATGTTGATTATAATGGTGATCTATGGGCTAAGGTAGATGTTGACATCATTATATCAACTGATAAAAACTTGTATGATTTCCCCTAAATCACAAAAAATAGGCATTCAAAATTTGTGTTATGGAATTATTGGGGGTTTGCAAGAGTGAGTAGTTGCATGGAATCAATAGGTTCTAGATAAAATAATTTATGTTCTACTTGTTGAAGGAAATTAAAAGGCTCTGGATCATTAAACTTGGTTCACCTAAGAGCCATGTTGATTCCTATTGATTATTTTTGTGCCTTTATCAAACCCCTGATGAGTTGTGAAGTATCCATGTCTACTGAAGCAATGAAATTAGAATGTTATCTACTCTCTATGCAAGAAAAATATCTCAACTCTTTGTAATTTAAAATCATAAAAAACATGCACAAGGATGAAATTCCAACTTGGTTGTTCAAATTTGGCCTTTATATATTTTATGCTTATTAGATTTCACATAAATGTCATGCTTAGCTATCCACTCATCATGAAAGAAATGATAGATGTGGAAAATCTTTATCTAATCTATAAATTAAGATAGTTATTCATTAACACATATGTGGACTTACACCATTATGATCTTTGGTATCCATATGAGGGTATGAGCAGATGATGTTGATAGCCCACTAATTTGTTGAAGATTGAGTCAATAAACCCTTAGATATGGCATTTAATTCTGGTGGATAATTTTTATATGGTGTAAATCTTATTGATTTGATGTTTTCATTCCTTTCTTGGACTTAATTTATTTCATTTACTATTCTTTGACATCCATGATGGTTCACATGGATCCTCATGAATACAGTTTTTAAATTCTATGATTAATATCTTAGTTCTTGACTGGTAGTGAAGAGATATCTACAAACACACACACACACACACACACAAAAGAAACACACAAAAAACATGCAAAATGGGGAAATCCTAATCTACTTCATGCTACTCAGTACCCACTCACTTAGCATAATGAGATCAACTCGACTATTGGTGGTAGGGCTTAAGCCTACAACCATTTACCCACCCTAGTAAAGTGGTTCCCTAAATATCTCTTAAAACCATGGCTCTTTGCTATGTTATTTCATGTATAAAATAAGGCCCTTTCCATCAAATATATAACTTGATTATGAATGATTTAAAACTACTATCACATAATAATATTGGTTGATCCTTATGAAATTATTTATGGCACAAATTCCTATCATGCCATGCTTTATGGATCTGCTTGTGAACTTCTTGTGTTCATGAGGCTTTACATCTGTACTCATCTATCCTATTTAGTTTAAGAAGTATATTGGTGAGGGAATATTGATCTCTTAATTACATGACCATGGTAATGCATAAATTAGGTACTAACTATTCCATTGTCATAATAGCTTCAAGTCCATACACCGATTAGAATGGAGTAAAACCTATGGCTCTTTTATAATGCATGAGATATGCCCACAAAATCATAGGAATATGATCTTTTAGTCATCCTTCTTAATGCCATAGATCTTTATCAACATTTTACCCAATACTTTGTTGGAATCTTTAGCTTGGCCATTTGCTTATGGATGGTACACAATGTTTTTATGGTGAGAAATCATAAATTCCTCAATAAGAGCTTTGATGGTGTTATTTAGGAAGGGCATTCCTTTATCACTGATGAGTTTAATGGGGTATTCAAACATTGTAATGATGTTTTCATAGAGAAATTTTGTTTCATCCTTTAAACTATAACTAGGTATCATAATAGCTTCAACCCACTTGGTAAAATAGTCAGTCATAATAATAATATACCTTACTTTACTACATTTTCTCAATGGATTGATAGGTCCAACAAAGTCAATGCCATATTATTCAAAAGAATGCTTATCTAATAGAGGCTACAAATATATTTCATCTTTTTTTAGTGCTTTACCCATGTGTTGGTAGACATCATAGTGTTATGCTACTTTATGTGCATCTTTAAAGAGATTGGGCCACCATAACCCACTCTATAATAGATTTTTAGTAGTAGCTTCTCCTAAAAAATGTCTTCTTATGACTCCTTGATTTTCCTCATGTAAGAGTTGAGGTCATTCATGTTCTGGAATAACCCTACATATAACTTCATCCTTCCCCAAGTGATGCAAAAGCCCATTGATGATGGTGTATGGTAAATCTCTAGTAACAAACTACATCTTGTCATGTTGTTGATAATGCATAAGGAAGACTCCTTGTTCGAGGAAGTTGGAAATTGCTTCAAAATTTTCAAGAATCATAGATATGAGAATCAAGAGAGTCTTCCTATAATTCTTTTGGTTCTTCACCATTGGTAATATGGTTGAGATGATCTAGTCCCATGGTCTCTCTTCTTGGCTTTACATTAATTTACAATTAGAACTCCTAAAATAACATCAACCATCAAGAGATACATCCTCCTAGAATTAGATTTTTGACAAGGTATTATAAGGCTTGATTATTAATGAAGACTTATAATGGTTTTGTAAGTAGATAATGCCAAAACTTCTATAGTGCAAACATGATAGCCAATGCTTCTTATTCAGTGGTTGTGTAGTTCATCTCTGCATCAAACCATTTTTAGTTGGTAAAATGAATAAGATGGTCGAGTCCACCATATCCTAGATATGCAATCACATCACTGAATACTATACCCAAAGCATCCACATGCATGTGAAAGGGCTTGATCTAGTCTAGAAAGATGAGGATGGGTGCAGTAACTAATCTTTGTTTTAGCTTGATGAAGTCTACTTAGTACTCTAAAGTATAGATAAACTTCACATTTTTGCATAGTAAAGATTCCAATAGAGATGAAATATATGCATATCCTTTGATAAACTTGTGAAAGTATCCTATATGGGACAAAAAAGATCGCACTTTGAAGGAACTTACTGATGGAGGCATATTCAAAATAACTATAATTTTGGCCTGGTTGACTAAAATGCCTGAACTACATACTACATGACCTATCAAAACACCAAAGGGTGTAAATAATAGAAATTTATTTAAATTTAAAGTGATACATATATCTTGACATAATTATAACATTAGGTAAAACTTAGACAAATTTTCTTTAAACAAGGAAAACATTTCCCAATCATCAAGATAGACTTCCAAGAAGTCATGAATGAAGTCATTGAATGTAGTAACCATTGCATGAGAGAACATTACATGTATGATATTAAGGCCAAAAGGCATGACCTTGTAAATAAAATATCCCCATTCTATGGAAAAATTCATTTTAGCTCTATCTTCTTCTGTGATGGGTATTTAATGATAGCTGTTAAATCCATCCGTAAAAGAGTAGACTTCATGTTCTATGATAAATTCTAAGACTTCATCTATGAAAGGAATTAGGAATGTATCATTTACATATGCATCATTCAAAATGTGATAATCTCCACATACTCAAATTTCTTCTATCTTATTTAGATGAAATACCATGGGGCTTACCAAATCTACCTTTTCTACCAGATAAATTATTCCTATGTCTTGCATCCTATTGAGTTTAGCCTTCACTTTTAGCTTCATGTTTGGATTTAGCCTGTATGGTTGTTTATTTATAGGATGTGCACACACTTTAAGTTAAATATGCATCTTACCTAGAGATGGATCAAATCTTTGGACCTCTAAAAATGTAGTGGGATAGACATCTTGGTAATGTCACAGGAGATGCATAGGTTCAAACATTTTAGCTTTTGTCTAGTCATCGCCTATATGCACCAATTTTAAAACCTCCTCAATTATGATGTTTGATACATGCTTTTTGATGGGATGCTAGTAAATATTATGTTTTTCTTCATAATTTTTTTTTTGTATCCTTCATTTCCCTTCCTATTCTATAATTTGTATTTTGTGTAGCTTATCTTCTTTAGCAGGTTCAATGTTGAGGTCCTTTAGTGGTTCTACTAGTAGTTCAAGTTCAAATAAATTAGTCAAATCTAGATCACCATAAAAATCAAAATATTCAATGTCTTCTTCTTCATCTTGTATTTGGTGGCATGGCTACATCAGAGATTATTATTATTTCTTGGAAACTTTGTATATTTGTAATGCCAAATTGAGATTAGAAGCTATGTTTTGTTATGTCATGGATTCCATCATGGTGCTTAAGTATTCTATGCACCCATGGCATAAGAATTGTTTAATTTTTTGAAGTGCATTATGAACCAAAGGGTTTTCATATTTAAAAACAAACATATATATGAAATCACTTTTCACTTGTACCCAATGCTTTATCTCCCTACTGCACTCTTGATGCATATACCATGTTGAGGTAAAGGAGCAATTGTATAATGGAAGATGTGAACCCATTACTTTAATGCCACATATTCCTCAATCTAGACTTTAACACATTTATGAATATGAATTTTAGGACACTCACTTTCTTGAAAGAAAGGCTAATTGTTTCAGATGAACTATGGTAGCTAGAACCTACTAATCATGAGCTCATAGGCATCATCCCACTTGAGTTACTCATTTTGATGAATTGCCCACCATGTCATGAAAACTCCTTTTAGAGAATAATTAAGAGCACTGACCTATTGGCTAATGTTGGGTAAATGAACTTGTAAATTTAGAATGAAATCATTGATATCCTTAGTTTCATAGTACACAAAAAGTTATCACTCATGCACACAGACCATTCTCATCGATCAGAGTTCATGATCACCTTAGGCCTACTTCAGTAGGTGTTCTAAGTCTTCACTAATAAACAAAGCTAATTCCCAAGAAAAGTGCCTTATCTGTTAGCTTTATATAGTCCTACATATGATCATCAACTTAATAGAAGAAGTCAAATTTTGATCAAGTGGGGGATTTTGTAGACATAGATACACAATCTTCTATGACAAATTGGGTTGTCAACAACTGAGTAAAGACTAGGTTGGGCCTCCATTGTTTAGATGTATTTAGATATTAAGTGATTAATGATTATACCTAAGGTTTCATATGCTCATACAAAAATTTACACTCAATTGTGCATAGAGATTTTAGATTTTCTTCAAAATTCACCTTCATCTAGCTGGTTTCTTGCACAACATATGGAAACTCTAGGTCAATTGTAATGATGTATGATTTCTTTACTCTATTTAGAAGAATGATGATAAATTTATCTCTTTATCTCACTTCTAATTGATTCTACACTATGTTGATAGTCATTTGACCATAATATGCCCATTTATTACCAATTAGCATAGGGTAATGTGTTTTTGTTGTCTTCATGTTAATGACTTCAAAGTTACCTCACAGGGCCAATTTTATGACTTTAATTTCAACATCACCTAATCTACCAATAGGCTCAACTCTTTCATAGTCCACTAAGCTCAAAGTTACTAGGCTGCATCTTAAAATTGGTCATTGAATAACCTCCCATGTAGACCTAAGAATCATGTTTACTATGCTACCAAAATCAAATATAACATTTGGAATCTCATAACCTATAACTTTAATGTTGATTTGTGCATCTACATCCCAAGGCTTCTTTGTTTTGATGTACTATACCAAATTTTCTATCTTTTGTTGTCTATACTGTACACACTTCAATAGATTATGTAGTAAGTTTATGATATTCTATGAAATGTCTTTATTATGTAGTGTGCTTAAAAGTTACAAAATATCTATGAGAATAGTGATGACTCCATCTTAACACATAATACACATGATATAGCCATACATTTTAGCATATATTATTGTGGCATCTCCCTCAGTAGTATCTTGATGTTGTATGTTTTTTAACATCTACATAGCTTCATATATGAGCCCCTTTTCTATAACTAGGTTTGGGTATTTATCCTAATTTTATTTTTGAATTCCCTGATCCTAAGGCATTTCAAGTGGAAGCAAACCTTTTTTGGCCCATATTTTTCATGTCACAACTTTTAAGAATACAACCTCCTTAGGTTGCACATTTACCATATTCACATTCTAGATGGCCTTGTCTTTTATTTTCTTCTCCAAGATAGGACAATCTTATGTCATGTTGGTCATATATATTTGTAGTATGTGCAATAAGATTGCCTTTAAGGATTCATTGGGTAATTGTATTGTACATGATTGTATTCTACACATAGATAGCATTGAAAAGGAGGCCATTGATAGTTATTATCTTTGCCACCTTAGTAACCTCCTCTATATCCTCACCTAATTCCTCCTCTATTGGATTGATATCCTCCTATATACCCTCATTGTTATTGCATAGTGTTCTAATACTAATATTGCTAGGTATTATCTCAAATTCTGAATTGTTTTTGCATAGTTGATGGGTTCCAACTCATTTTTTATTGTTGCATCATGGCTAAGCTCTAGGGTGATGAATACTAGTACTGTGGAGATGGTGGTGTCTAAACTGATGGAGGGGTCCAATTGGTGAGACCTTGAGGCTAGTATTATGGTGAACTAGGAATCCATTATGGGCCTGTTTGGGTCACATAATTTATATTGACCTATAGCCCTAGAATTGTCTCCTTCATTGAGGACATTTGTTGCACAATGATGACAAATACATTTTTAATGATGTCTTCTTTGAGTTCCTACAAAGCTCTATAATTCTTTTCATCCTGATTATTTGACTTAAGAAAATTGCAATATAATTTTTTTGGATTCTTGACATACTATTACAAAAGGTGGCACTATGTTATTTCATGCCCTACTACTCAAAAAAATTCATAAAATTATGTCTTGATCACAAGACAATCATTCCTATGATGTCCTTCCTTTCTGTACTCTATACACTAGAGATTCAATTTAGATTTATCTACCTCATGATCTTGTTCCATTCTCTTCATAAAATCTTGTAGTGTATTTTAAATCTTGGAATTAGAAACAAGAACTTCTTCATATTCTTCATTTTGTCCTACTCATAGGGAAACAACTCTAGCATTTACTTTTGTAGCATATTGATTCTACGCAGTGTCAAACCTAATTTTGGAATGCAGTCCTTTAATGAACCACATAGCTTTGTATCTGTATGTTAAGGAAAATTTTATATTATTTATCACATCAAAGAATTTATGGTCATAATTATAGACTAATTCTCTATAATTTTGCCTTATCTTCTTCAAGTCCTATACAGTCTGACTAGTGTATTTCTTTATCTTAAATTCTATGACAAGCTAGTCCTTAATATCTTGTAGACTTGCCCATCGAACTTATCTTTGGTATATGAAATAAATTACTCTTCTATCTAGCGCACTTAATAACTCACACTTTTTTATAGATTTAACATTGATGCCCTTAGCTTGTCATCTCATCTCATAGGTTAGCAAGTATTGTTCAGGGTTTGTAGACCCATCATAGATTGCTAAGTTTATGAATCCTCCTAGATGACCCATTGCATAAATTAGTGTTGATGGTATTTTATACATAGTTTTTACAAGAGGAGGATACATTTTGGGTGATCCTACCTACATACTAGTCTATGTACTAGGAGAGCCAATGTGCATATTTTATTTTTCTATGCTTCTTTCTTTTCTTTGCTTGGTGTTAACAAGCCCGATGGCCTTTAAAGCCTTCTGAATTAATGTTGTTTCTATTTTGTTATAATGATGATGCACTTTATCTAAAATTTTTCCTTACCTACTGTTATCTTCTTAACCACCTAATTGGAAACTTCTACTAGAATATAAGAGATTGGGCTATGAGGATGTGTGCTCTTCCAGTGAATGATTCTTTCCTATGACTTCTTATTTTGTGCTTAAACCTATGATTAATCTATGACTATGTTATAATTATTTACTTAATTCTTACTCTTCTTATAATACCCATTCTTATAGATACACACTACATCTATCATCTATCTACTATATTTTTACACTATTCTCACCTTCTTCTTCGAACATCTCTTCTTCATCTCATTCTTCATTACTTCTTTCTATCTATTAGCATTCATCATCTTCTTTATTTGTCCTTCATCCTATCATATCACTCATCATGTCTTATTACTAATTCATCATCTAATTTACTACTACTCTTACCTTTACTTATAACTACCTAGGTATTCTTCTAATTATTCCATCTATTCTATTATCATAGTTCACATTCTAAATCTATACTTTTATTCTGATTCTTCTTCCCTCGTGTCTCCATTTTGGATTTAGGTTCAAGCCTTATCTTTTCATATAATCATCATTCACCTTGGCTAGAGTAGGCACCATGGCCTTGTCCATAACCAACATCTTCACAAGGAGAGGCAGTCATTATTCCTTTAATTCCTTGGACAAATAGGTCTTGCATAGCTTCAAAAGCTATGTATCTTTGTACTGAAAACTTGGTAATGTATCCATGTATGGTGGTAATGACCTAATAGTATATTTTTTTTGTCCAATCTATATCCAATTTATGTAATTGGTCTATCTTTTCTTCAGTCTAGGTATCTATTTATTTCATTCTAAGATTAAAGCAATAATACTCTAATCGTGCCATCCAGTTAGCTAGTAGTTCAAGTAATTCACACTAGAAAATTTCATATATCTCTCCATAGATTTGTTATTGAATGATTTTTCATGTGGTAAGACCAATTAGTTCAAATTTTTATTCTATGAAATTACATACCTTTTGATCTAACCATGTCTTAATGTCTCTTTGCCCCAATAACCATCTTAACATAGTTTCCTCTAATGGGAGTGTATCCATGATCACTTCACCATTGTTAGTAGAGATTATTGATGCATAAGAACATGATAAAGATGAGGATATCTAAGTTTTACTTTAGTGTATAGGATAGTGTAGAGAAGTCATATTCAATTAGAAGGTAAATAGAAACATAGTGAAGATGAATTATTGTGCATTAGATAGGAATTGGGAAAAACTAGTGTTTCATTAACAATTACAAGGCATTAATATTAAGTTAGATAGAAATAAGATAAAAATTAAACATGAGAACACATGCAAGGAATAAAATAATAAATACAAAAGGTAACCATAACCAAAATAGTCTCTATTTATCTCTTCAAAGGTGGAATCCTCATCTTCATACACGCATACATATATATAGTTGTTTGTAGTCTATGACTATTCAAATTATTCTTGTACTTGGTGCCAAAAGAGGATTTTTTTCATATTATAACCTATTACAAGTCAAGGAGATAGGATAAAATATACATACATACAAAAAATTGAATACATAACACAAATATCCAAATAATATCCTGTGTAGCTTTACCATCTGATTTCTTCTCCTAACATCGACACTTTGCACCAACACAAGTTTCAAGCCAACTTAACAAAGTATACATTTGGCATGGTATAAATCCAATATCTAAGCTACATCATTAATCACACTAGAATTAGAGTAGATCTAGATAAGATCAAAGTTATCTAAGCTTAGCCTACTCTATGAAATCTCACATAACTAAGGAGTTTTCTTGGACTTGCTAACTTTTATTATAGGTTTATCCTTGGTTTTTTGCACATCTCTTGGGTTATCAACCATCTCACACATGTCAAATACATGTTTTATTAGACACATGCATAAAAATTCACTTTTAAGGCACTTAATAAATGCCCCTTCATATTTTCTATTCTCATAATGCCTGACATTATGAAAACCTTCAAAATACACACTAATGAGTCTAGTTACGTACTTGGTGTAGTGATCATGTATCAGAGACATCCAATCACATTCCAATAATAGATGTTCAATGAAATGGTGTAAATCTAATCCACCCATGAGAGGGAACTATATGCTATTATGTAAGCAATTAAATAATGGCAACACTACATTTTTAGGAAGGAGACAGTTGTTCATTCAAACCATAAACCACTTTAGTTCATGCAGCCATATAATAATATATAAAATGCACGCCACATAAAATGGATGAATTAACTATAATAGTTCCATCTCATGATCAAGTAAAAGAAATGGAAGGAAATTAAGGCCACATATTACCTTATCCAACTACTATTTCGTGAACTCATCATAGTGTTGGACATGCATGACCATAATTTTATAGTCTAGGTTCCTCTTTACTTAGTTGATCAGGACTTCATTGTGACTTACACTAGCCTCATACAAGGTACATAAGTTCAAGATTTCTACTTGCCTGACTAACTTATATATAATCTTATACATCTTTGTGTTCCTTCTAGTGTACCTCACCAATGATTCATCTGGGAGGTACACTATGCCAAGACCTCAGAACATTTCCATGTGACAAAGATTCTAACCATATTATCATTCAACTTCTATTAGCCTTACATGTGTATAAATGTGGAGTACCATATCAAGTCTTATATTCTTTTTTGCATCACCAAGCCCAAGAATAGGAAGTTGAGAGTTTACACACCTCTATCGATTACATCCAAACCATGGGAATCTATCAACATCAATTTCATGAATGGATTTCCTATGATGAGATGACAACATGATGTTGTGTTTATTGTAGTGGATTGATTTTCCAAGATGGCCATCATGGTCACATTGAAATAGTACATTGATGTAGTTGGCACTATATAGGCATTATCTAACCATGTTTGGGCTCATTTTGGGTTACCCACATCCATCATCTCCAACTGTGATCTGTACTTTGTGAATATTTTTTGTAAAACATTGTGGGAATTGATGGGTATGTAGTTGGATTGATTGATTTCTTTTCATTCTCAAATAGATTATTAAACTAAAGTGGTCAATTGCACACATATTTATCTTCTATGAATGTATAACTATTCACATGCTCACACCTAGAATGACAATATCTTGTACATTCAACATGCCTAAAATAGGGCTCTTCATAACTCTACTAGCCATAATCCTTTCTAGACATGTCTTAAGTTTCAAACTTCATTACCTCTTGACATCTCCTACCATGAACCATCAAGAAATGAGTTGTATGCATAGGTATGTGAAGTTGAAAAAGTTGAGAAGTTTATATGCTACTTCTAGTCTGTTTACTAGTAATTTCAATAGATCTTTCTTGTACTCAAGTTAAGTATAAGGAGTGCCATGATGCATATCTCATAGCTCATGAATTTTGAGTTGGATATAAAGCCTCATTATAACTTCCAAAGGAGTGTTTTATAGGTCCACACTAAAATATCAAACCTCCTCACTATGGTCCTTACCCTATTTTACACATAGCTGGTGAGAGCACCTTCATTTTTGATCTACTCTAGTACTTGGGAATGCACCTAGTCTTCAATGTGAAACTTCTACTACTTTTTGAGCTAGTAGTGACATAACATCCTTCTAATTTAGATCCTAAACACTTACATCCCATATATAAGGAACATATCATTGAAGTGATAGACACATGCACCCACCATGACACACATCTAATTTTTTGAGTGGTCAAGTTTAGTAAATATGCTAACCTAGCCAAGTGGTACACTTCATAACAACTTCATGTGTAATTTCCACCATTTTATCCTAATGTAATGGAGACCATTACTCTTTAAGAAAGGGTGAATGATCCATGTGTAGTCCTCATAAAACCAAACTTACTCTTCATTTGATATAATACATAACACATGCACCTCTCACACATTATTGTGTAATCCTTTCCTAAAGTTTTCTCAAATTCATATGCACAAGTCCCGTGTCATATAATATACTTCTATGCAATGAACCCTATACACTTCACATTACACACTCATTCCAATGCACTTCACAACCCATAATCCTACATGATACATAATTCATGTGCTAATATCACTGACTTTTGTTCCTTTCATGCTTACATTTCAATACACCTCATAATTCTATACTGTAACACAAAGACTCATGTGCCTCATTGGTCATGCACTACATAAGTTCTATGAAAGATCATTGACTTTTGTGCTCTTTATAACTCACAACCCCACATGCCTCATAATCTTGTACCATAGCTCATATCCCCATGTGCCTCATTAACTCTTGGAATCCATAACACATCCATGTGTTGACTCACCTCAGCCACATTATCCAAGGGGTTCACCAACCATCATCCAATTTGGAAGATGAACCCACACAACCATCTTCTTGGTTACTGATAGTGGTTGAAATCACTCTTGTATTCTAATTATATAAGTATGTAACATACACATCCAACCTAAGGCCAATGCTCCATATAGTCATAACATATATATCATGATCTATGTATCTACTCTATAAAACATGCACTATTTTACATTGTATCAGTTTGCCCTATTCTATGTCAATGAATAGAAGTTGTATTTCCTATAAGTAACACTTATGTTCCATTGAATGTGTTTAGTTATTTATTTTTAAATTAAAATTTCCCATTCACTCTACACAACAAAAAATTAATTTTCCTCTGCACACTTGGTCTTGGGCCCCATAGAGCGGATCAATATTTTTGAAGGGTTTATATAAACCTCTACTAATAATGGTGTGGTGAGCATGGAACTTTGTTGAAACATGTTGAAATTTGTGGTAGGACAAAGAGATATAGAGACATGACTCGATGAAAGAATTATAAAAATTTATGAAGAGGAAACATGAAGAATAGGGAAAATAGTGAAGGAAATTATTGAGGATCATATCTATGGGTAAATCTATGAATTATTATAGTGTAAACTACCTGATCTATTATTTTTTTGGTTATCTAGATTGGAGTAATATTATTTTTAGCCATAAAGGATGGAATTCATAACTTGATTAGAAGCAAAAATAGAAAATCTATGAAACCTAGACATTTATTAGAACTATACAGTAGACCACTGGACCAAGACTACCATTTATGGATATATCACTGAACTATTTATACAAGGTTATTTAGATTTTGAAGTTGTGAAGGACCAATTTGTCAGGGGAATCCATGTGAAGTTCATTCAATGAATACCTACTCTAATTAAGATGTTGGTTATGTAAAAGGCCATGGTGCCTGATCTTGCTAACATAGAGTAGTCATTTTAGGTGTTATGGGGATGTGTGTGATGTAGGAGTGAATGATGCAAAGTTAAGTAGAGAAATATGAACCTAAACCTAGAATATGGAGGATGAAAAGAGCCATAGTGAAAAGAAGATTATAGAATTAGAAATAGAACTATGACAATAGAGAAGATGGAACAAATTGGATAACCTAGACTTAATTGTGAGTAGGAGTAGGAATAAGGTAGAAGATGCTAAAGAAAGGGGAGACTAGAGAGAGGCTTTGTAAGGTGTGGGAAGTAGAATAGATACAAATCAGGAAATAGAAGGCCATGAGGAGGAAGAATATAGAGTTACAAGTAACAAGGAGATGAAGTAGAGTGAAGAAGAAGAGGAAATCAGAATAAAAGTAGAGCATTTAAAATATAGGAGTAGTTTGAATTTAAGAGGAAAAGTGTTTGAAGTAGTGAAAGATTATTCATGAGAAGAGATTATGCAAAACTGCAGAAGCATGATAGGTTCAAAATCATAGTAAGAAAAATTTGAGGACAAAGATCATTCATTTTTTTGATTACACATCCCCCTAGCCCAATTTTTCATTAGTAAAAACACCAAGTTAAAGGGAAGGGAGAGGGAGAAGTTGGTTTGAGTCATTTATAGATAAATTTGGAAAACTTAGTGTAAAGACAAAAAATTTTATAGATAAAAAGAGGCTAGAAGAGGTTAGATTTGATTTCAAGGCTAGTTTTAAGATGCCATTAAAATTTAGTGTGCAAGAGCCTATAATCATAATGAACAGTGCACATCAACCTAAAATTGTAGTCTCTAGAATGCATCATTTGGTATTATCCATTATAAGTATGTAAAATATGTAGTTCAATCTAGGCATGTTTGTTGTGTTGACATAATATTATGAGCCTATAGACCCTAAATAATATATGTTAACCTGCAACATGAAATGATAGGTTAGGGGAATACCTTATAAGATGTAACAAATGTAACCTCATAGGAACTTTACCAGGTTGCACTTTGGAATTTATTTTCAAGAGATATGTTAATGTCCTATAATTATAGCAAGTTAGAGCATAATTAGTGGTATAATTCAAAATGAAAAAGTGTGCAAGTTAGACTATTTAGGACTTGAAGGAAATATAATATTGAAGTGGAGAATTTGTATGAGACTATGATCATAGATTCTTAGATGTGATGAATAAAATTGATTTTATTATGGAGGATAAGGATAAAGTTGCCTAGTTTTTGGAAGTACTATAATCAAGAATCAAATTTTCTATTATGCAATCCAAATTATTGACAAAGGTTGATGCTCAGTTAGTTTCCATATGAGTCAAATAAATTGATGATTATGGATATGCTCTAGTCATTTGCTCCACATTGGAGGATAAAATAGATGATTTCATGAAGAGGATAGATGAGATGCACGAAAGTGATAAACCTAAATTAGGTTTATGGTGCATAGAATGTGGTCAAAAAGGACATCATATGAATTATTGTCTTAAAATCAATCCATAATTATATGAATTTTGTATAGTATTAGGGCATGTAATCATAAAATGTCATCTACTATAAAAGTACATTAAAAAATCTTAGAGTTTGTACTATAGTTTTTGTAAATCAAACAACCATGATGAAAAGAGCTATCGAGCATTACATGAATTAAAGTGAAATATCACCAAGAATTTATTCACAATTAAAATGTAGTAGTTACCCAATATGAATCATATACTTACATGCCTAGAGGTAGAAATGACAAGTGTAACACAAGGTATTTATAGATGGATGCCTTCATCACCTCAATATCAATATCAACTCCAGGTTCTGCCTGGCTGGACACCATCATTATCATAATACAAGTATCAATATTTATGAAACAATGCGATCCTATAATATCAGTAATCAAATTGGGATCCAAATTCACCTCAAAATCAGTATGGTGGATGCAATTCATAACAATAACATCTAGGAGGGTTAGCTATACAATAGTCACATGATTACAAATTTTAACATACTAGAGTTGGATGTAGAGGGATATATCAAGGATATATGAAGGTGGTTGTAACAATGATAATTTACAAGCTCACCATCCCATCCAATGTTATTTGTGTGGTGAGTATAATCATTTTATATGAAATTGTCCCATTAATCCTCAAAGATAGGTATATTATGTGTATTATAAAGTGGAAGGACAACATCAAACTAAAGATTGCCTCATATTAGAGAAGAAAATAAAAAATAAGCCAATGCAAAATGTGAACATGATTAATTCATAGCCTAATGAAAATGTATTTATGCAAGTAGTTACTAGATAATAATGTGTAGATAAGCTACTTGCATTAGAAACATCATAGTATTAAGGAGTCAAGAAGGTGCAATGGGACAAATATCTTGATCCTATAATAAATAAGGGCTTGATGTATCATGATACATAAGTATTTTAGGACATATAATAATAGAGTGTGCCAAAAGGAGATGCCACAACCATTAATGCATAGACATATGGGTAAATTATGTGGATTATGAGGCAAAAAGGTTTTGTGACTACACTAGTAGATTTATTATAATTGTTCATCACTTTGTGTAATGAACATATCTATGACAAGATTATAAATATTTTGCATAATCTTCTGTAATGTACACAACAAGGATAATAACATACTAATAAAGTGGTCTGGTATGTTAAAACTAAGAAACCATGGGATGTTGACTCATGAATGGATATTGAGCTCATAAGATATGAAATCCCTAATGCAGTATTTAACTTTGGAAATATTTTTATTATGGTTCCTAAATCTACAAAGAAGCTATTAGTATGCAACACTTGAGCTATATTCCTATCTCACTCTGTATTGTAGACTATGAGAGGGTAAAACCAATTAGTCACCTCAAAGATGTGGATATTAGAGTTGTTGAACTAAGTCTGTGAGGTGATTTTGAAGTTATTGACATGTGTTGTCGTTTAAAAAACACACCATAATTTTATCTATGAAATCATGGAACCTTTTTTTTAATTTTTGAAACATGGTTTTAGTTTTAGATATAGTTTTTTTAGGTGTTTTTGATGTGCAGTCTAGATTTCATTTGTCACCATTAGGCACTTTTCAAATGTATTTTTGCACCTTTAAATGAGGTATAATTGTGCACAAATTTTACATTATGTTATCCAAATTTGGGAAGAGTTCAAATGTGAATAAAGTCATAATAAATTGTTTTTCCATGTGCTAAATGTACAACCATCAAAATAGTCTTCTAGTTGATTTATGTGTCTTTCTAATTTTCAAATATTATTAGAAGTCACTTTTTAGGAGGCATTTTACATGGCCAAATCATGTCTATTTAACATGAAGTTTTTTGGGTTATTATTAAAATGTGGGAAGAATCCTAAGGTCTAAAAAGTCATAAAAACTTATTATCCCACATAATAAATATGCAACATTAAAAACCAGTATTTGATTAGAGTTTTACTTAGCTTATCCAATTTGTTGCATTTCTAGTTGTCAAATTTGCCTACTGCACACTCTTAAAAACTAGTTTTGTAGTCCTAAATTGTATCTAATATTATTTAAACTTTACATGGAGATAGACAAATGTGAGGAAAGTGTGAATGTGAAGAAATTAGTGACATATACCTTCCCTAACTATGAATTTCATAACCATAAAAAATGGGTTTTAAGATAATTTTTAGTTGATTAATTTTCTATGCCTTCTTAGTTTCCAAACCTACTTATTATGCATGCTTCAAACCTGGTTTGTAAGGGTAAAACATATAAGAATTGTATTGAAATTTTTTACGAGTATAGATAAATGTGGGGATAGTACAATACTAAATGAATTTATATAAAAATCATTTTCTATGTGTAACCTTCAAAACAAAGTTTTCAATTGATTTTTACTTGGTCATTTTTTTGTGCCTTCTCAGTTTTCAAATTTGCCTACTATGCACTCTTTAAGTCCCATTTCTCATGACCAAATATTATCCATTTTATATGAAAATTTTCAAGGTGGTAGATAAACATGGGAAGCATGCAAACCTATAAAAATTTGTAAAAAAAATGCTTTTCTAAGTAAAAGATACACAACTATGAAAACAAGTCAATGCATAGTTCTTTATTTTCTGAAGTACCAAATCTACTTACTACGCACCTTTTAAACCTAACTTTGCACTATCAAAACACATCTATTTATTATAAATTTTTTCATGAGAGTAGTAAAATATAATTAAAATACAATGTTGAATGAATTCACATGAAATAATTACTAAATTTAAAAATTCACACCCATGAAAATTGATTAGGGTGGAGTTTTATGTGTCTTCCCAATGACTAAATTTAGCTACTATGCACTATTCAAACTCATTTTTTTATGACTAAATGGTATCTAATCATCTTAAAAACTTTCATAAAGATAAAAAAATGTGGAAATATTATATAAGTAATGAAAATTTCATATTATTTCATTCTATATGTGAAATACGTAACATAAAAAATGGTTTTCTATGCTGATTTTTACTTGGTTATTTTCTGTGTTTCCAATTTTCCAATCTGGCTAATACACACTTTTAATAAATTTGGTTGCACCATCAAATAAGGTCAAAATTGATTAAAATTTTGTATGATATTACCTTTATAACATTATAATTTAATTCATTTAATTTAAAATTTATCAATTTTACCAATGGAAAGATCTGAAGGTATGAAGTTGCCCTTCTAGGATGATTCGACATAACCAACTTTCAACCAAAAAGCACAAAAGGGTAATGCACATTGATTAATTTGATCATTTAAAACACTAAAAATACCCTTTTCAGCATATTTTTAATAGTTTTATATAAATATAAGATATGATGGTATTGTTTATATTTTATCTTGAGAATTTCTCTTTTCATGTATTTTAAACATGATGATGTGGTTGTATATGATTGTGTGTTGGTTTTTAAGCCACATATTTTGATTCACAACTCAATTTTTGATGTAATTTATTACATTGGAAATATGATTTCTCCATGTTTGAAATGATGTTATTTTAAAATTGTATAAATACAATATGAAAACCTTGTTAACATTTTGATCACGAAACTTTATTCCTTTTAAATACTGTGTTTATAATTTTTGATTTCTTTAGAATTTGATATAAAATTAACACATTTTTATTTAATGTTTTCATATGATTTATCTAATATACATGCATTATTAAAGGCATGAATTGTCACTAACATTTAATGGAGATATGAATCACACATTGGGAGTATGAAAAGAAGATAGAACATGAAAAATTTGATATAGAGGAATGGGCTCTTATACTAAGTGTGTACACTTGGAATATTTTGTTATTACCATAAATTATCTACCACTTTAATTTAGTACGAGCCTATCATTAATTATTTTGGCATGTATTGCCTTGGACAGGTAGTTTCACATTGAATTTGGGTCCTTGTCAGTGACTTTCATTTAATATTTGTAACCACCTAATGGATGGGTGATGTTGGATTAAAAATCTATATAAATATAACTATAGGACTTAAAAAGGGATAGTTTATTAAGATTTATAGGATAGATAAAATGATCAGACACTTATTTATACAATTTCTTTCTTTTCATAGTTAATTTTTCTTGTAAGCAATGCTATTATGAAGCATTTTCTATAATATCCTTGATTTTAAGTGGATCCAAATAATATTATTCAATCAAATACCTATCAATTGAAAGGTTTTGAATACTATTATTCATTATATATGCATACATATGGTTATTTTGTCCATATTTATTCATAGTTGAATACCTCAAACTCTTGCATCATCATTGTTCATGGTTATGTGCTAACTAGATAGGCAACGAATTAGTTTCATGGAGTTAATCTAAATCAAATGAATCAGAATTGTTTTAGGTATAAAATATGCTTACATCTTTCTCTTTTATCTTCTCTTTTATTATTTTTTTATAAATTTATTAGAATAGGTAGACGAGATCTGAAAGTTACAATCTACATTTACATGTATATCTTGATTGTAAAACCATTTAATTATTGATTAATACATTGTTGAATCCATTATATGAAATGAAAAATTATCGAATAAATTATGTTTCCTTGATAAATCCATTTTTACTAATTTTATAAGGAATATATCCATAAGAGTAGCATTACCTATCATTTATCTGAATATATTCCAAATTTATCCCTTGAAATGGAATAGTTTCATATCAACTACTAAGTTACCCTACAAGCTAAGACCTAGTAGAGAAGACCTTGGGGATATTCCATCTCTTTTTAGGAGAGGTTGGGTGTATTTCCACTCTACCTAAGTTGGTGTGTCAAATGACCCATCAATAGATTGGTGCTAGGAGGACCTAATCTAGAATTATTTTAAGATTTGTGACTTGTTATTATTTGAAATAAAGGATTTAGTTTAAGTATTAAGGAAATGTTGCACATTGATACACTCCAAGTGTTAAAACTAGAAACTATAAATATTATCATGAGGTTAAAGTCTATTAATGGTGAATTTGAAATCTTATACCTCATTGAGCATAAAAAAATTAGATCTGATAAAAAAATCCAAGACTAGACATACTTAGTCAACCAATAGTTCTCCTAAAGCTATAGTTCCCTTTTTTAATTTGTTTATATTCATTTAAACCCACCAATAGTTATTGTTTGGCTTATTGGAGGTAAATGACCTGTAAATATTCTATGGGTTTCCCATGATTTATCAAAAAATCCTAAAAAGTTTTGTTCAATATATGTGCAAAGTGAAATTCAAACTACTAAAGAACACATTCAATATTTCAAATATGTCATCATAAGAAACCAAGTTAAACATGAAAATTTGGCTTGTCACTTATTTCCTTTTTCCTTACATGAGGCAACCTATGGTTGGTATATTAGCTTGCCAGATAGATCCATCTAGTCTTGGAATGACTTAGTAACAAAGTTTTTTAATCACTTTAGAATACTCATTGATCCTACAATATTGTATCATCACCTTATTTATACTCATAAAGAAACATAAGAACTAATGAGTATATTTAACACCCATTTTCATAAGTTGTAAAAAAGGTTGAAATATCCCTATACCCTAATAAAATCAACTATTTTTAAAACTTACTTAAGAGCCTTAGACCCAATGACATCTATGATTATTAGAAGAACTCTAGTATTTCTTACATCCTTACCTTTAGATTATAATGAATCCATCAACATCGAGTAACTAATGATGCCACAAGGATATGGTGTTGGTTCATTACCATCTCTAAGATAACCTAGAGCATACAACCAAGTCCCCATAATAAATCAAGCACTTATGAATAATACATCAATGATGAATTAGATTCTAGGAGTTAAATACCCAAAGTAGAACATAGTCAACAATCTAACTCCTCCAAATTAAATGCCTGGGAATCAATTTTCTCTCTCAAATCAAACACTTCCACAACTAGGTAACCAAAAACTTTTACCTATAATTAAAAATCAAGTAACACCTCCTATACCTACATTTTTGAATGTTACATCTTCTATAGTCAATTTAAATTAGCCAAATGGTATAGTTAATAATCATAATATTGATATGAATCTTGAGTTATGAAACTTACAACAATTGGTTAGGAGATTTTGACTTGAGAATACAAGTACCTTAGAATCAAATCACTAATAATCCTCCTAAAGATATAAATTTTAATTTTTAAATAACTAATTACCAATGGAATACTAGGCCTAAAAATGGAGGTGTACCTACCCACTTGACAAGGTAAATCAGACCAATAATAATGCTAGGAAGTCGATAAATCTGGATGATCTATCTTTACCTAGTTGGTGTAGATTGTACAATATAGTAGATCATGCTAAAATTGATTGTGATAATTTTATGTTAGTGTCAATAATTTTCCAAAAAGAAATGGAAATTTTGGAAATAGTACCTACAAATGAAAGTGACCAAAATCAGGCTAGGATAAATCCAAGTAAAATATTGGTTTTAAAAAACTTATAAATTTTCAGGTGAGAGTGACAATGAACAAGAATATAACTTAGATGAAGTTTATGATTTTAGGTAGTTTCAAAGAGGAAATAATTAAATTTTAAAGATTAAATTAGAAACACCTTTAACTTCTCCTCCAAATAACACTCAGGTTCCACCTGATGAATATTCAAGTAACATTCCATTTATACCTAAAGGACCTATAATGTCTTATTAACCTAAGAATACCTCTATTCTATTACAAGTGGATAAGTCATTTAAACAAAGTAAATTTGGATATAACATTATATAGGACTTAAAGAAAACCAAAGCTAACATATTTATGTTTGATTTTTACAAATGTCTAATCAAAATGAATTATTGTTAAAGGCTTTGTCACCTTCAAAAGGGAAAGAAACTAGTAAAGTGGTTGATGTACATGTTGTTATTTATTTAAAAAAATGAAACTCCTCTTTTTCTTCATACATTTCATAACTTTGGAAAGAACTTACATAATTTTAAGGTGGATTTAGGTGCCTTCATAAATGTCATGCCATTTCTAGTTTTTCAAAAGTTAGGAGTGACTCTAGCTGAGTCAAAAAGGAAGGTGGTACAACTACACAAATTAGAAGTTAGAGCTATTGGTGGGTTGAACCATATTCATATTCAATTATATTTATATCCAAGGGTATAATAGTTCATTGATATCCAAGTAGTTGATGTCCCATATGCATATGGTATGCTCTTGAGTAGAGATTGGTTTAAGACATTGAATGGATATATGTCAGTTGATTTTTATCATATGTGGCTCCCATAACATGGTATGCAAAATCAAATCAAGATTGAGAGGGAACTAAAAATGAAACATTTGATCACTAAATACAATAAGACTAACAAGATTTTGTATGGAGAAGTTGATTTATGCATTTATATTATTTCAAAAAAAGTTGAAGAAGTCTTATTTGTTGGTGTTATTGCATTAATTGAGCAAGAGAAGATAAAAGATAATATTAGTGACACTACAAATAATGATATAATGGTTGTTTCTGATGAGTCAATTATTAAAAATATGCATGTTAACATTTTGTTTATGCAGGAAAAATTAGAATTTCTAAGTAGTCAGCTCACAAATAACATGGAGGAGTTATAAAAAATTAAAGAAGTCTCATTTTATGCATATAAGGTAGTAATATCACCAACTACTGTCCTTACATTTGGACATTTGAATAATTTTGATCCTTGAGTAAATTACTATAATTTATAATACTTCCCAGTATTGAAGAGAATAGAAGCAAAGATAGTGGAGAGTATAAAGAAAGATAATCCAAGTAAAGACAAAGAGACTAAAATGATTAATGATGGAAATATGTCATTGAACAACTTGATCCATACTTTAGCTTCTAAATAAAAAATAAAGAGGGAATTATCAAGTGAAGAATGAGGTATCTATCAACATGATGACAAGATTATAATGACTAATATTGACATTGATTCAACATTTGTATCTCATAAATAGCATTAATCAAAGGATAGTCAATTATAGACCTTTAAATTTGATAGTTCTAAGTCCAAAAATGTTTGTAATGCTAGAATTGAGCTCATCAATCCAATGAGGAAGGCTTATTTGGTCACATTCAGATTGTAGTCTGCTTGTATAAACAATATACCTAAGTATGAGGCATTGATTCATGGACTTCAAATTGCTCTTAAAAATAAATTCAAATACTTGAAGGTGTTGGGTGATTCAGATCTTATGGTTAATCAAGTTAAAATCATTTGTGCATGTAATGACAAACACTTATTTAGGTACCCCATCAGAATCTAGAATTTGATATAAGATTTTGATGCATTCAATATACAAATAATATCCTATAGGAAGAATCACATAACAGATGCTTTGGAAACAATTGCAAGTACTTTGCAACTAAATGTTAATTCTTGCTTGAAGAGGTTTTTAGTAGAGCTAATTTTTGTTCCTTATGTCTTGGATAATTTCAAAAAAATTCAAGTGTTCAATGATGATGAACATATCATTGATGTCATCACGAGTACATATATATTTGAATCTTAGATCGTAGATGAAATTAATAGAGATGACTACGAGCCAGATGAAGAAGGCATCTTAAAATTGAAAATAAATAATATCCCAAAAGGTATGGTATCTTTAGAAATATTATTTTATATGGATTATCAACATGAAAGAGAGAAGGTAACCCCTTCCAAATGTATGCTTCATGAGCCATGTGATGTTGGGAATGTAGATGATTTTAAAAAAGTACTCCTAGGGACAACTTGTATTGAAATAGAGAAGCATGAACTTGCTCAAACATTAAAAGATTACAAAGATATGATAGATTGGAGTTATAAATACTTGAAGGTATTTGATACTTCAATTCTCATTCATACCATTCCTCTAAAGCCTGAAGTTAAACCTTTCATTAAGCACAGAGGCATGTGAATCCTTTGTTATAACCTTTAATCTTTGAGTATAGAAGTTATTATTATCTAATATTATTTTCCCTATTAAGCATTCCACATGGGTTGAAAACCTTTATTCCATTTGAAATAATAGTGGAGAGATACATTTATGTGTAGAATTTAGTAATTTGAATAGAGCTTCAGAGAAACACAACTATCCATTTCCATCTTTGGATGAGGTGTTACAGATAGTGAATAGTTCACAAGTGATGTTTGTTTAGATGGATATTTTGGCTATAATAAAGTGTTAGTGAACTATGCAGATAGAATAAAAATAACCTTTACCACAAAATGGGGAACCTTTGCATACAAGAGAATGTCCTTTTGTCTTATCAATTCTAGTGATACATTTCAATGTGCTATAGACATTGAATTCAAAGACCTAATTGAAAGGTGTATCATCAATTATATTGATGATATAATCATATTTTATAAAAATCAAAGTGATCATGTGATAGATTTGGGGATGGTTTTACAAAGGTGTAGAGAGCATGGTGTCTCATTAAACACAAATAAGTGTATATTTGGGGTGACTGAAGACAAGTTGTTGGGGCATGTGATTTATAAAAGAAGCATATCCATAGACCCAGATTGGGTAGAAATAGTTATGAAAATGCATTTGTTTGGTATTAAAATGGAGTTGCAGTCATTCTTTGGTAAGATTAATTTTTTACATAAGTTCATTTCAAGTTTTGCGGAATAGTTAGACCATTGAAAAACATGTTGAAGAAAAATGCCAAGATTTAATGGACTAGTGAAGCACAAGCTATATTTTTTAAAATAAAGAAGTCTATTATAAGCAATCCAATTTTAATTAGTCTAGATTGCAAGCAAAATTTCTAAATTTATTCTTTTTCCTCTGAACATTCAAGTGTTATTGTTCTAACTCAATGAAAAAAGTTAAATATGAGATACCAATGTCCTTCATGAGTTATCCACTTAGAAATATAGAACTTGGGTATTCTACCATTGATAGACAAGATTTTTATTTAATTAAAGTAATCAAAGAGTTTAGACATTATATCCTACGTAGCAAAGTGTTTTCTATTATACTTGATCCTGTTGTAAAGCTGATGTTGATGCTTAATGAGCTAGGTGAATGTAGAGATAAGTGGATGACTTTTTTAAAATATTTTTATTTATAAATTTTGTCAATGAAGAGATCAAGAGGTTAAGGACTGAGTAAGATGATGGATAAATTTAACTCTCAAATTGTTTGACAATAATGCATTGTTAATTATATCACAGAGGATGAGTAGTATCAAGATATATTCTATTACTTATTGAATAACATTTGTCCTAATCACTTAAAATCCACTAAAAAAGGAGTGTCACTCTTAAAAATAACCAATTTCATGATAAAATTAGGGATCTTGTATAGAAAAAATCATGAGGGTATTTACCTAAGATGTCTGAATAGAGTTAAATCAGCTGAAGAGATTTTAAAAAAATTCATGAAAAATATGGAAATGGTCATAGTTCAGGCAATGCTATAGATCACCAAATTCTATGGTAAGGTTATTATTGGCCACATGTTTTTAATGATGCTCATGTACATGTAAGGAGATATCATACTTATCAAATTACAACACATAGAGAACATAACCCAACTATGCCTTTGTATCCTATTATTGAAGTTAGGCCTTTTCCAAAGTGGGCACTAGAAATTGTTAGTGTTATTCATGCTAATTCATTAGCTAGACACAAATTTATTATGACAATAATTGATTATTGTGCACATTGGAAAAAATATCAACTATTTAAAAACTTCACAATAGAAGTGATAATCATATTCCTTGGGGAGCATATCATCACCAGGTTTAGAATGCCATTTACTTTGGTTTGTGACAATGGTCCTACATTTTCATCCTTAAATTTCATAAAATGGGCATACGACAACAAGTTAATAGTAAAATTTTCTTCTAATTATTATCCACAAGGTAATGATGTTGTTGAGTCTACAAATAAGAATTTACTTGATGTGATTAATAAAATTTTAGATAAGAATCCTAAGGACTAGTATAACATGTTGAAGTATGCACTTTGGTCTGATAGGATTAGGATCAAGTATTCCCTAGGTACTTCTCCATATCATTTAGTGTGCAGTCAAGAACCAGGTTTCCTCATGCATTTGAAAATTCTTACCTTAAAATTCATGAAATATTTTCTTAAAACTAATGACAAGGTTAAATCTAGGATGTTGATCCTAATACAATTAGAATAAACATGAAATATAGCCTTGATGCACTTTAGCAAACATCAAGAAGCTATTAAGAGATGGTTTGATAAGAGAACTAAAATAAAAGCCTTAAGGATTGTTGATCTTGTCTTACTATAGGATAAAGCTCATGAGAAGAAGGGATAACATAATAAATTTGATTCCCTTTGGTTTGGTCCCTTCCACTTTATAAAATTTTGGGCAACAATGGTTTTAGGCTCAATATTGTGACTAGTGAGGATGTCTCATTACTTGTTAATGGGAAATTCCTCAAATCTAAGCATGAGCTAGCCTCTTGAGGCCTTGTACATAGTTTTTGTTTTTGTGATTTTGTGATTTTGGTTTGGTTTGTTATTTTATATATTTTTTATACTTATTGTATATATTATGTTATTGGTATATCCTCTTCAATTCAATTCAATTCAATTCCGGTCTTGTTTTGTCTTGGTTTCACATTTTTAATGAAATATGATGAAGTGGTAGGCTTATAAGTAGGTAGAAATAATGGTATTTTATGAGAAGATGTTCTTTGAGTCATTTTGATGATTAAGATCATGTTTTTGAGTCATTTTTGATGTCTTATACTATTGTATATGTTTTGAACGTGTTCTTATTTGATTGAGTTTGGGTAAAATTAGTTGGCTACTAAAGGTATCCACTTGACACCAAGCACAAATTTCACATCATAAAAGGTTTTTTAATTTTTCTTAGGTGAAATTATTGTGATGAAATCTTAGGGTGAAAAATATATAATCATACCTTTCATTTTCATATTGGTCCCCAACCCTAAACTGAGACAGAAAAAAGAAAAAAGAAAGGAAAAGAAGAAAATAAAATTAATTAAAAAAAAAAAAAAAAAAACTCAATTTTGGGTGATTTAAGCAACTTATACCACATGTTTTATAGCTTGACTAGCAGTGAAACAAGGCTTTAAATGGGATTAGATATTAATCCATTGGGCTATAGATTCTTGGCTGGCAACAGAGCAATATCTAGGTAAAGATTTATAAGGTAGGACTCACTAGCTTGATGGTTAAGTAATAGTAAGTAATCCTTGTAGGTCCTTTAAATAGTAAATTAATTCATTTTGACACATCAGGTCAATAAGGATGCTTAGCTTGGTCACTTATCTACTCCCATAAATAATATTTTTGGATTTTTTCATGTTCCATGCTCTATTTTAGCCAAAAAAATTAGTTTTTTTACCTATTTCTTTGTTTCAAAATACCCTGGTGTATTTTACAGTAGAGTTGCCATTTGTTTTTGATTATATAACATACCCTAATTTCATCTATGAAATCATGAAACCTTTTTTCCAGTTTTTGAAACTTTTTTCTACCTTTGGATATAGTTTTTTAGGTGATTTTGATATACAATCTAGCTTCCATTTTTTACCACTAGGTAATTTTCAATTGTATTTTTGCACCTTTAAATGAGGTCCAATCGTACACAAATTTTACATGACGGTAGCCAAATGTGGGAAGAGTTAAAATGTGAATAAAGTCATAATAAATTATTTTCCCATGTGCCAAAGGTGCAGCTATCAAAATAGGATTCTACGCTGATTTTTGTGTCTTTCCTCTTTTCAAATATTACCATCAGTCACTTTTCAAGAGAAATTTTGCATGGTAAAATCATGTCTATTTCAAATTAAGTTTTTTGGGTTGGTATTAAAATATGGTAAGAATACTAAGGTGTAAAAAGTCACAAAATATTCTTAACCCACATTTTAAATACATAACATTAAAAATTGGTATTTGAGTTAATTTTTACTTAACTAATTTGTTGAATTTTTAGTTGTCAAATCTACCTAATGTGCACTATTAAAAATTATTTTTGCAATCCTAAATCATATCCAATAGTCTTAAAATTTTACATGGATATAGACAAATGGAGGAGAGTGTGAATGTGAAGAAAGTAACAACATATACCTTCCATAAGTATAAATTACGTAGTCATCAAAACTTAGTTTTAAGCTACTTTTTGCTTAATTTTTGGGCCTTCCCAATTTCCAAATCTACTTATTAGGCACATTTCAAACCGGTTTCTCAAAGATAAAACATATTAAATATTATTGAATTTTTTCATGATCATAGACAAATGTGGCGAGAGTACGATAGCGAAGAAAGTCATAGAAAAATACTTTCCTAAGTACCAAGTGTGAAACCTTCAAAATAAAGTTTTTAGTTGATATTTACTTGGTCATTTTTTTGTGCCTTCTCAATCTTCAAATATTTTTACTATGCACTCTTCAAGTCCCATTCATCATGACCAAATATTATCCATTTCACATAAAATTTTCAATGTGGTAGCTAAATGTAGGAAGAGTGAAAATATATAAAAAGTTTCTAAAAAATCATTTCTTAAGTAACAAATTTGTAACCATGAAAAAAATCCAGTGCACATTTTTTCTATTTTCCCAAGTACCAAATCTACCTACTGCACACCTTTCAAACCTGACTTCACATTATCAAAACACATCTATTTCTTATGAATGTTTTCATGAGAGTATTCAAGTAGAATTAATATATAATTATAAAATAATTCATATGAAATAGTTCCTAAATTGAAAAATATGCACTCATGAAAACTAACCAAAGCATAGATTTATGTGTCTTCCTAGTGACTAAATCTAGCTACTGCACACTATTCAAACTCAATTTTGCATGACCAAATCATATCCAATCATCTTAGAAAGTTTCTATAAGATATCAAAATGTGGGAATATTGTATTAGTAATACAAATAATAAATTCTTCCATTCCATATGCAAAATACGTAACATTAAAAATAGGTTTCTACACTGATTTTTACTTGATTATTTTTTGTGTTTCTAATTTTCAAATCTAGCTAATGCACACTTTTAAAAAATTTGGTCACACCATAAAATGAGGTAAAAATTGCTTAAATTTTTTTATGATATTACCTTGATAATCTGAGAATGTAATTCATTTAATTTCAAATTTATCAATTTTCAAAATGGAATGATCTGAAGGTACAAAGTTTCCCTTTCAAGATGATTTGAGATCACCAACTTTTGACCTGAAGGCACAAAAGGGTAATGCACATTGGTTAATTTCAAAATTTAAAAAACCTAAAAATATCCTTTTGATATTATTTTCAAAATCTTTCTATAAAAATAAGAAATGATGGGTATTGTTCATATTTTATCTTGAGAATTTCTCTTTTCATGTATTTTGAAAGTGATGATGTGGCTATGCATGACTATATGTTAATTTTTAAGGCATATATTTTTATTTGCATATATGTTTCTTATGCCATTTATTGTATTAGAATTTTGAATTCTCCATATTTTCAATGATGTTATTTTAAAATTATATAAATAGAAGATGAGAAACCAATTAACATTACAATCATGGGACTTTGTTTCTTTTAAATACTAAATGTTTGTAATTTTTGATGTCTTTTGCATTTGATAAAAAATTAACACATTTTTATTTAATGTATTCATAGGATTTAGCTAATATACATGCATTATTAAAGTTAGGATTTGTCACTAACATTTAATGGAGATATGACTCATGCATTGGGAGTATGAAAAGAAAATAGAGATTAAATAAATTTGACATAGAGGAATGGGATCTTCTTCTAAGCATGGACACTTAGAATATTTTATTATTCCCAAAAATTATCTTCCACTTGAATTTAATGTAAACCTATCATTAATGATTTTGGCATGTATTGCCTTAAATGGGTAGTTTCACATTGAATTTGGGCCCTTGTTAGTGCCTTTCATTTAATATTATGACCACTTGATGGGTGGATGATGTTAAATTGAAAATTTATATAAACCCAGCCACAAGACTTAGAAAAGGCTATTTGATTAAGAGTTAGAGGATAGAGAAAAAGACCATATACTTATTTTATAAAATTTATTTCTTTTCATAGTTTTTCTTGTGAGCAATGTTGTTGTGAATCATTTTATGTAATTCCCTTGATTTTAGGTGGATCCAAATAATATTTTTATCCAAATATCTATCAATGGAAAGGTTTTGAAGACTGGTGTTCATTATTTATGCATGTATATGGTGATTTTGTCCATATTTATTCATAGTTATATACCTCAGAGACTCTTGCATCATATTGATCATGGTTGGCTAGGCAACAAATTAGTTTCATGGAGTTCATCTAAATCAAATGAATTAGAATTGTTCTAGCTACAAAAAATGATTACATCTTTCTCTTTTCCTTTCTCTTTTATTCTTTTTTATAAATCTGTTAGAATATGTAGAATAGATTTGAATGTTACAATATATGTTTACATGTATATCTTGATTTTAAAACATTTTCATTGTTGATTAATACATTATTTAACCCTTTGTATGTAATGAACAATTATTGAATCAATTATACTTTCTTGATAAATCCATTTTCACTGATTTTCTAGGCAATAGATCCATAAGACTAGCATTACTTATCATTTATCTGGATATATTCCAAATGTGTCCCTTAAAATGGAATAGTTTCACATCAACTACTAAGTTATCCTTTAAGCCAAGAACTATAAGTAATAGACCTTAGGGATATTCTATCTCTTTTCAAGAGAGGTTGGGTATATTTCCACCCTACCTAAGTTGGTCTGTTAAATGACCATCAATAACATAAAGACATACGAGACCCATTACCCTGATTTGATTAATATGAAAAGGGCTTATGATGGTCAAGTGACAATTAATAAAATTCAAAATAAATTAAAGGCTCATGAAGGAGACAAGATAATTTTTATACCTTTGAATAAACAAGAGCATAAGCCCTATATGATTTAAAAGGAAACAAAGTCACCATATACATATAGTGATAATAGTTGGTTCAAAGTTAGCATAGATACAAAGAGAAATGCTCTATGAGATACACTAGATGGATAAAAACATACAAATGAAGACAAAAAAGTAGCTATTTTATAAGCCCTTAACAATAAAATATTTATCTCCCTAATTTTAACTTGAAGGTTGTATCCCTCCATAAATTTGATCTCTTGCTAAGTCAAAGTTATATTTCCTATATAATATAGGTGTAATAATAAATTATTATATATAACCTACTATATAAGGTGTCTTACCTTGGGAAACATCTTCAATAAGTGGTGACTCAACCACCCATGTGTTGAATTGGGCTATGGGAGATCATGAGATATGGCCTATGTGCATGTCACCACAGAATGCTAATTATCTCAATACTTTATGATATATTATCTTAATCAATTTATCTTGAGACTAGAGCACCATGTGTCAGATGTGGATCAAAGATTTGGTGCACTCAGTTACGCATTGAAAGGAACTATTTCAATTTGGTAAGGCAGTGCATAGACAATAAGAGTTATAATGGTATGAAGTGTGTGAATTTTTATGCACATGATTTCAATTACCACATACTATGATAACATAATTCCCATTATTTCAATAATTCTAATGTCCTAAGATAAACATTTATAAATGTGTATATATATGGTTTACACAAGGAGTTAAGCCAAGGTATTAGGTGCACATTTTTAGTCACTTGCTAGTGTCACTTCCAACTACTTATTACATGCATAAAGAGAATAGTAGGGATACTAAACATTAGGCATAAGTGCATCAATACTTTATTCAAACTTTTGTGTTGGAAGATTACAATCCATTGGTGTATAATGCATTGAAAATTTTTAAATCCTTTCTATGTTATAGCTAAGCAAAATATTTGGAATCTACGACAGATTTATCATCATAGTAGAAAGCAACTCAATTTCTAAATCTTATGGTTCATAACTACAAGGTTAGTAAAAAATAACAAGCTCTTATTAAGCCTTATGATATAATTATAGATGAACTAATAGAATCTAGTGATAGTGATGGAGACCTAGATTTAGAAGGCTTCTTTGAACCAGAATGAGAAGCCAAACCAATAACTATCCAAAGTGTAGAACAAGTTGAAGAGGAAAATTGTGCAAAGTAAACATGCTAGAAAAAGAAGGGGAATGCACTTTGAGAAAGGAACTACCTAGTGGATTGAACAAAGTATATCAATAACCACTAAAAAAATTTGAAGAAAATATTAGAATAGAGTTTTTACCTACACTTTGTTGATGATGAAAATTGTACCATCAACTAATCATCCCTTTCACCTATTATGAAGGTTAAGTTGGAATCATACCAATCTTATACTAAGGTTATAAAGGTTCAATTATGATCCTAAAGACATGAGGGGTCTTTTAAATGTTTTTAGAAATAGAAAATAAACTATCAAATATAACTTATTCCATTATAATTTTAGAAATACACTTATTAAATAATGAATCAGTTAAGATATGAATATGTAATCTATCCTATCTGATAGAAAAGGCCTATGAACAAGACAATATCTTAAAGGAAATAAATATGATTTAATAATATAATATATTTCAAAGTATTGTCTTTTTTCTATTGTAATAACTTCCAAACACCAAAATAATAGACCAAAAATATAAAGTAATACAAAATTGAGATAAATCAAGATAAACATATCTTCTTTCAAGTAAGTAATCAAACAAAACTCAACACACAAAAGACATAACAAACAAAAACCATCAAACTAAAAGGAAAAAATATATAATAATAACTAATTAAGAGTGAGATAATAAATTATTTAAAAAGATAAAGTATTAAACTAAACATAACGAACAAATCTAACCTAATCAAGTCTTAAAAACTATGTAATTCTAAATTAAATCTAATTCTAAAATATAAAAAGAAGAAAACTAATATATATAATAAGCCTAACTGTATACATCATAAATTGGTCAAGCAACCACACATATCATGACTTTTCATAGTTCTTTCATAAGAGACTCTGACTGGAGAATATGAGTCTTATTCACATCTAGCCATGTCTTTTTATCTGATTTGCCTTGGTCTTGTTTTATAATCTAGATATATATTTTTTACTTTTCTTAGTCATTCATAACCTTCCAAAATTAACCCTTACTAACCCATGCTACACTTTCCATGCTTATTCCATCCCCCTAGGTCTTAGACCCTCCAGACAATAGCACCCAAATATGACTACAGTGTTAAAACCTAGGTTGTCTAGTTTCTAGTGTTGTTGTCTAAGTGCAAATTTAATTCCAATAGTCAGTTTCTCCCATAAGATGAGTCTCACCCCTTTTATTTGCTTCATTTATAAGTTTTAAAATATTGACCAAATGAAAATAAAACTCTCAAATTTAAAATAAAGAGTCTCCTATATAAATTAATACACAAGGCATTTTATATCTATCATTTACTACTTTAGCACATTAGACATAATAAAAATCATTCAATAGTATAGCTTAGCAACATCACACATAAACTTGCATTCTTGATCAAGGAGGGGCCTAGGCAAAATTCATTATTGCATCTATCGTGCATGTTGATTATGCATGTTCCCTAAGGGAGAACTACATCAGATCTGAGACCTTAACTTGAAGGTTAATATAGGTAGCAATAAAAATAATAGGCGTTCTTGATTGTGCAATCATTCTTCCCCTAACCTAGTTTTTTCCCCTTTTAATTTTGAGGCATTTTTTATTTGCATGTGTGTAGATGAATATAAGGTTTTAGAGATTAAAATAGACCTACAATAAGCTCTTATGACTTCCTACCTCTAAAATTTGGTACATAGGCTCATATTGACCTAGAAAACAAAACCTAAAAATCTCAAATCATCAAGACAATAGTGATAGAGGTGGGCTATAGCACCGGTGGTGTCAACACCTCTCTAAAATTTCAAAGTCACCAACAAAACATACACTATGCAAACCTAAAATACATAAAACCATAATCCTTTCCACACAGTGTCATAGATTGTTGTAGATAGTCTTAAAAATCCTCAAAATCTCTTGAAGGATACCCTAAATTATCTTAATGGAAACTATAGCAAGTTTCATTGGCAAAATTTTATTATAGATAGATTTATTTCAATTCGATTCACACAAAAGATTTTTCTCACAAAACACTTGCTCAAATATAATATACAAGACTAATAGGACTTGAGAGTGGATATTTAGGAATACATTTTGTTAAAAAAGTTTCAATACCATTTAATAGTTGTATAATCTCTCCACTTTTCCAAAACATTTCTATTTTAACTCTATCATATTTTCATCCCTTTTTATTGGACTATGTGTATAAATAGCCTACAGGCCCATGCTTTAATTTTTTACCCTCCCCATATAGCAATAATCAAATAGCTTATAAAAAAAATTTGAGTATTAAAACTAACAATAGACTTCTATGCATAAAACAAATGCTTACCAACATATTTTTGCCATTTACCATTCCTTGTCCATCTTGCATTATTTAGGTTTTATTTTCCCTTATTCTGTCAAAACATGTAGACTTTTTTCCAATAATAAATCATTTCAAACACCATATTATTATCATTTAAATTCCATATTAATAAATAGCCACTATTCCTTTAAATCAATTACATAGACCCAACTATGAAAACCTAAGAGCTATAGCATATCAATTTCAAACACTAGAAACTCATCACTAGGCCTTTAGAGAGAGATATCAATTTTTCAATGCATGATATTTGCCTTCTTCATTGCCTTCACGTAATCCTTGTTATCATCACATCTAGTATCAAATCTCCTAAAGCAGCCTTTCCATCTAATAGCATTAACATTATTGCCATACCAAGTTCTATTCTTTTCTTTTCTTTAACTCAAACCTAGAAATACACTGCTGCCATTTGTTTTGTCTCAGCTATTTCAACTTAATTGTAATTGCATTCCATTTCAATCAAGTATTTCAATGGACTAAAAATATGCATTTATCTCCATGTCTAAACATGTAATACATATAATGTATATATACTGTGGTCATGTTTCTTTATATCATCAACCATTTTTATCATTCTTGCATGTGGTGAAAATTGGAAACACAATTATAGGTACTTTGAATCTCATCTACCTCCTTGAAAACAATGAATAGATAGTTACTACCATTTCCTCCAATCACCCCAAAATCATCAACTAATTCACTATCAGATAGTTCTTTGCATGAGTAAATATGGGCATATTGAATAGTTACTCACCCTTTTCCCTATAATAATGACATTCATTATCATGATACTCAGACAACTTGGTATTATTACAATGGTAAAAACCTTCCTCAAATATCATATAGAAATCATATTGGCATAGTTAAAACTTCATACTTACAAGATTCTTCAAACTTATGGATTTATTTCACCATTGATATCGAAGGTAGAGATCACCAGATAGTTGAAGTAGATATTATAATTTCTCTACACATATGACTTTCCAATGTGTATTGTGTTATCTAACAATTATTTTACGTAGCTTACAATCACATACATAAACTAGGTAGTTTTTAAACATTAATTTATTGATCATCCTAAAAAATATTTATAATCACCAATACAGGCCTAAAGACCTGAAGCTTCTTCACCTAATCAATTCTATTTTTTTTTCTTGCCTCCTTTTTTTTTACATTCTCTCTCTCTACTCTTGAATGAGAGATCATCTCTATCTCTTCTATCTTCTCTATGTACCTCTCCTTTTTCCATTCCATCTATTACTCTTTTGAAAGAGTCTCCTCTCTCCTATGCCCAACTTGGGCTCTAAGGCTAAAAATGAGATCTCCAATCTAATAAACATGTTAATTTTGAAAGATTGTCTAATCAAACTAATATCCTATGGTTGGATGATTTCAACCATTCTCCTCTATTTGTTTAACAAGCTCCCATCATAGAGATTCTCTTAACTAATTTTACCTTTTCACTCTTTTGCACCTTTACATTTATTTTTTTTGCATTTACTTCTCCTTAAAAAACATTTTGGAGGGAAAATATAATAATTTAAATTCAAATTGATACATGACTTAAACTTTGCATGTTTGATGGTTTCCACCTTTGACCATGTCCTCCATGAAGCTATTGTAGATGCTCCTACATCAATCAATGCCACTATTTTCCACTTTTGATGCTCCTATCCAATTAGAAAATGAAGGCTAGATATAGATTTTAGATAATGTTCTAGTCTTGCATCTCAATTTATAGCTCTTGAATCATCCATTTTAGCCTATTTTCAGATAAGTTTACTTTTCTTTCTCATGCAAATTATGTGATAAAAATCTATATTTTTCCATATTACACTAGATTTTTACCATTAATATAGACCCCTTATTATTTAGGAAAAAACACTAGATTTCCAAAAATAATAAAACATTTGGTGAACCCGACTTACTTTGAACAAACCTAAAACCCTAGCTACACTTAGGTTTCTTCCTTCCTTATTTTGTGCAAAATTTTAATTTCCAAAATTCTAATTTTTATATTAATTTTTTTGCATTTTTCCTACTCAAAATAATTTTTAGAATTTAAAATCATTTCATAATTTTAAAAAAAATCTAAAACCCTAGCTCAAAACCCTAGATTTCAAAACTAGGTCATCACACACCAAGTCTTTCCTCGCAAATTTTAGAAAATTAGTTTAGAATTTTTTCAAATTGATTACCTTGTCAAAAATAAATTCAAATTTTCAAAATTTGTAGTTTCTTGTGCAAAAATTTAATTTCCAAAATTCTAATTTTTGTATAAGTTTTTTTACATTTATCCTATTTCAAATAATTTTTAGAATTTAAAATTATTGCATAATTTTCAAAGAAATTTAAAACCCTATCTCAAAACCCTAGATTTCCAAACTAGGTCTTCAAACCCCAAGTTTCCCTAACAAATTTTAGGAATTAATTTCAAAAAAATTGAAAATTGTTTAGTGTGCCAAAAATTATTTACTAAATTTCTAAATTAGTAGTTATTTTGTGCAAAAATTCAATTTCAAATTTTTATATTAATCTTTGTGCAATTATCTTGTTTAAATTAATTTTAAAATTTAAATTATTGCATAATTTTCAAAAAATTCTAAAACCCTAGCCCAAAACCCTAGATTTCTAAACTAGGTCCTCCACCTTCAAACCATTCATCCCTACAATTTTTAGAAATTAATTTTGAATTTTTTGTAAATTTTTTAGATAAACCACAAGCATTTTCAAAATTTCCATGTTAGTAGTTATTATTACATTTATTTACTTAATAGTACGTCTTCATATTTTTTTGGTGAAATAAATAAAATGGCCACTAAGGCACTTTTTCCCTCTCATCCCATAGACAAATTTATTAAGTTTTCATATAATTATGATAATGAGTGGACAAATTTTCAAAATTGCACATTAGCTAAAAATGTGGAAGATGATTTTATTTACAGTGAAGATAATTACTATTATTGAAATGAGGGATATTATCATGCATATGAAAGTGATCGTGAAGAAAAAGTAGATGCATCTTCTCCTCTCAAACCTATCTCTTTCATCCCTTCTTCTAAATAAAATACTTTTGATAAATGGGAAAAATACTTCTCACCTCATTCTCTTATGCACAATGCACAAAATGAACAAATTAGTCATGCACTTTCAAATGAACCTCTAATAGGTGATAATTTGCTTCCATGTGAATCTCTCTCTCTCTCTCTCTCTCTCTCTCTCTCTCTCTCTCTCTCTCTCTCTCTCTCTCTCTCTCTCTCTCTCTCTCTCTCTCTCTCTCTCTCTCTCTCTCTCTCTCTCTCTCTCTCTCTCTCTCTTTACTACTATGTTTTAAATACAACAATATAAATGTAATAGAATCAAATTACTAATGCATAGTTCAAATGATGCATCTCATGCTTTCAACTCTAATTTGTTCAAATGATAACTCTCTTACTCTTACTTCTCATACTACAAATGAATAAAATGCATACAATCCATCCATGGATAACATAGATACACATGATATTCTAAATTCCAATGATAACTTATTGCATATTAGAAATGAATTAAATTCTTCTCTTACACCTCTCCCTAGCAATGATGTAAGTAATCATGAGTATGATAGTGAACATGCAAATGAATATGAGAATGAAAGTTAATATGAAAATGATACTTCAAATTCTACTATCTCAAATGAAAAAAAATTAGATTGTGATAATGCATGGAATAATGATGACTATTATGCATATAGCGAAGAATAAAATGTATCTCATGCTTCTACCTCTTCTCTCACTCCTCTCAAATATAATGCATGTCAAAATGTTGCTCTTACTTTTATTCATAATTCTATTTCAAATAATGCACATGATAATAATAATAATAATATCACATCCTCTACTAAATTATCACGTAATTCACTAAAACACAAAGATACCAATGAATCTCCATAGCCACCCCTCACTACAGTAGAACCCAATTCTCATTCTTCACCTAAATAGAATGGTAGCCCACCTCCCTCAGTAAGGTCCAAGACCATTACTCCCAAGTTTCAAGTGATAACACCCCCTATTTATGATCCAATTTCAAAATGTAGCATTCCCATGGTTAAAATTAACAATCAAATTCAATGATTAAATGAACCACTTCAAGATACTAATGTATCATCCCAAGAGATCATTTATTTGAGATATGTAGTTGGTGAATTACAACACCAAGTACATCTCCTTACCTTAGAAAATAAAGCTTACAAGTTTTGGATGGATGCTAATGATCTACATGGTAACCCTATTCTAAAGACATTCATAAAAGCTTCATTACCTAAACATTTTTAGATACCATCATTACCTCACTTCGATGGAACTAGAGATCCATTTGTACTCCTTCAGGCCTTTTGAAAAGCTTTACCATCTCATGTGAGCCCATTGATTCTAATCAAATTATTCTAGAAGACATTAGTGGGGGAAGCACATAATTGGTTCTTTCATTTACTCCCTATTGGTTTATTGCACACATATGATGATTTAGAGGAGGCATTTCTTATTTATTGCATCATAAACATGGGCCCTCATGTTACATATGAGAAACTTGCCACACTATATCATAATTCTTTAGAGCTAGTTAGTGAGTATATCTTAAGATTCAAGGCTCACATGTTAAGATTGATATACAAACTAACAGATCTAGAGATTCAACATATTTTTATTAAGGGGCTTTACCAATCTCTACTCGAGCAACTACTATATCATATATCATTTTATTTTAGACACTTGTGTTATATAGTTTTATCTTTGGAAAAGAAATTGGGATTGATTAAGATAGATTTAGTTGATTGGATCACTCTAGATTTCATAGTAGCATCTTCAAATATAGCTCCTAACACTCAACATCCACCATGTCCTAGACAAGATAGGATACCACAACAAGAAAAATAACTAGTCAAGAACAAAGAGCTAGTTTTGAAAGCACAACATATAGTCTGTACTATAAAGAACAACAAGAAAGCACCACTATAGTTTAATTCAGAGTGGGATAGCCCATCTACTATATTATCAACACTATTAGATAGGAGGTTAATCACATTACCTTCTACTCATCGATGACATCCACATCTCCTACATAGATAACCACATCGACCTTTATAAAACTATCATCATATCCATGGACACAGAGATAATGACTATTTTTTACTCTAAAATGGCATTACTAGATGTGTTGATAATGGTATCATAGCATTCACACAAGGCGCATAAATATATCTTCCATTATGGAACCCTAGACCTCATTCCTCCATGACTGAGTCATCCCAGAACATTATTTTACAAGAATCATCGGTCACTCATCATGAGTGTAATGCAGGGTTTTAGGATAGAATCTCATAGGAAATCTCTTATCTCATCACATCAGAAGGTTTAAAAACTAGTATAGCAAGAACAACCTACATATAACACCATAATCCAAAGAATACATAGTGAAGTTCTATATACATATCCAACACAGTCACAGGCATTGTAGCAGGGTCTTACTCATGAGAGATATTCACTACATCTAAGTTTTTAGGGTCCTATCTCACATAAAAACTTGTTGTGATTAATATTAGATAAACCCCCATCACATGTTATAGTTCCATATTGATCTATTACTTAGTCATATACATCACAACAGAGTTTATAGGGTGTTATTTCATGTAGTAATCCACTATGATTATAAATCAATGAGCCTCCTCCACAACACATAGTTTCAATTGCACATCCAATAAGGTTTTATTTTTTAGAGTCTCCACATACAACTATAGTTAGTGCATAGTAGGTGGTATTAGATGCATATCACATTCTTACACAACATGAGTAGTATAGGAACTTATTTAGTTGGTCGACAAGGTTCAAATAGTGATACAACATAGAATAATACTACATACAGTCATACCAATTTTAGTTTGTCAACTTCACTTAGCAAGGTAATGATAGAGCCAAAGGTCTACCTAACCTTTGTATTCTTGAGCCACTCTCGGGGAGGTAATACACATACAATGTTATCTTATATCACCTCCTACTAACAACTAACTTTCCTAATTACCTATAACTATCCATAACCCAAAACCAACCTATCAAAGTCCAAATCTTACCTAATAAACTGATCCAAACCCTTTACCAATCTCAAATTAACTCAACTTATCTAAATAAGTTTCCAATCTCAAAATCTAGACCTTACATATATCCTACTTGCAAACTAATTAGCTTTACCAAATCAATTTTATCAATTACAAAAAACCAACTAATTTTTTGCTTACATATGATTACAAATCAAACATCACATCCAAACATATCCTAAACAAATGAATCACATACTAAATGTTGTCTTACCAAATATATCAAAACAATCAAATCACATATCCCAAGTACCATTTACCAAGCATAAACAACTTCAACATCAACAACAAATCAACTATTTCAAATCAAAACATTATAATACCAAAATCCATAACATGAATATGAGTAAATACAAACTCAAACCGGTATCTCTATATATATAACCAAGTTTTTTAATACATATACACTATAGCAAATACAATCAATAATGAATGGGCATCATGTCCTCACTCTCAGTCTCACTCTATCCTCTAGTACTAATCCTATAATCTAGTCTTGTGTTTGACATCCTTGCACCTCCTCAACCTCATGAATGCCTCTTACGATGACAGTCTCACTCTAATAATTGACCATGATCCTCAAGCAAGTTTTAATATCATCATTAAAGATCCATATAATCATCCACAATCTTTGTGCTCACCATGCCATAATTAGGTGGAGGCATCCTATGCCTATCCAACTCCACTCTCAACTCATCTCTCTCTCTCTCTCTTGTTTCCCTAACATATGGAGTTATATCTATAGTATCCCTATCAAAAAAATGAGCATAGACACCAACTATAATCATTACTTACTCTATCAAACCCTAATCCACCACATCATTAAGAACATGTCATGTGAGCTCTTAGAGGGTCAACTCAATGGTGGTCTCCCAAAATTCATCATATTCCCTTCCCACCCCAAAAGGTGCCTCATCCTACATACCTCTCACTCCACCTACATGCATAAAAATAGTAACACTCATTAGATATATACTTCTAAATCAAACTAAATAAAAAACATAGGCACAATTTAAATGTAATCATGACTTACCTCCCATCAAATAGATTGTCTCAAGATCTTCATACATAGGAACATGCACTCCATCAATAGGATACAATGGAGCCCATTGATGCCCAACCCACCATACAATATATGCCTCAATACATCCCATGTCATCTATGTCAAGAATATCTATATTCATATCTCATGCATTTAAAGGTAATGGTACCAACTCAGCCTTAGTGGGTCTCACATGAGCTCCTACTCTACACTCTTTAACCATACCCATGCTATAGGAGGAACATCCTATCGAACTCCAAACTACCTAGTCATGTGCTCATACTGAAAGTACTCATACACTCTAACTCAGCAATCATGTATCCAATAACTAACCCTCATATATCTCAACTATAGTTCATCCTCTTCCCACCTAGGGTATCTTATATAAGGCCTCCATATGATATCATGGGCCTCCAATCTATCCAAAACTCATCTATAGCGATTTATACTAGGAGAATTGATAGCTAATGAGCTCATCCACCACTCTCCATATGGTTGTGGAGGTGCCCAACTCTCCCTTGGCAATCCAATCAGTTATATAACTATTATGTACTCATAAGCCCAATAATGCAATAGAGTAGCCATACCCACACCACCACTGAATGACTCCTACATAAACCTATATAAATGTATGTATAGATGGGCAATCATAGTCCTACCCCACAAGAACACAATATCATACATCTCAACACTATGAACCACCCTATGCATCTTATAGGCAATAGAAACACTACTACCATCCACTACAACAAATGAAGCCAACATCATGGCTAACCACTTCCACAAGCATGAAACACTCGAATGCATTATAAATAATAGTAATACATATCTATCACTTCCCATTTGATGTGCACCTAAATGCACACCAAAAAAATACAAGGATGTATGATTAATGGCATCAACACCCACATCATCCTACAATGTCACCCATTGCCCACTAAATGATAAATACAAAATCTAATACACATCCTTTAGGGTCACAGTGATCTCCCTTATAGGAAACCAAAATGTATAAGTGTCTGTATTCCACCTCTCACATAAGGTAATGATCAAATACCTATCCCACTACATAGCATCTAAGTCACATACATGACCCAATCCTACTCTATCTATCATAGCTCTCTCATTAGCTGATAAGGGTAACATCCTCAATATCTCCATCACCTAGCCTCTATAGTACTCTGTCATCTACACCTCACCCTAAAAACATTATAAAATAACATATATATTAGCTAATCATGCTAGGAAAAACAATTAAGCCACATAACAATATGAACCAACTCAAAAACTAAAAAAAACTATCCTTAGTACACAACAACATTGTAGAAGGACACTAGCACTGGACAACAACACTGAAACTTGGACAATAGTGTTAGATCCTGGATAGGAGCACTACCTCTAGGATAAGATCACTAAAACTAGCTAAACACTTTTTAGACCACTTAAAACAACTTAAAAATTCCAAATATAAGATTTTTAATAGGCAAAAACTAGGTACTTGCATTACTCACCAAGGTAATCTCTCTGTCAGACTAAATCTAGGCTACCAAATACTCAAGATGGGTTGTGGAATGTACTCATCTCCTAGGAATTTTTTCACTTTAGAGCTCCAATATCTAAACCTAGTCAATGCACCATTTTACCCATAACTAGAACCTTGTAGCTCCATTTTAAAAACCATTTTATCTAAAAAAATTGAGACAATGATATCATTGACATCACACATGATTTGATCTATCACTACATCATCTATAACATACGTATATCCCTATACCTCTTTTTTACCCTGATATACAAATTGGTACCCATCAATCAAAAACTCATTCAAACAACCCATCCAAATCAATCAACTTTTCAATCCATTAAATCTACTACCACCTTGTTTGCCTACCAAAACATGAACATTTATAATCTATAATATATCCACATATAAGCTTTGGTCCTAGCCAATCAAGAACACATTTTAATCCTAGTATTTCAACTCTCACCAATCAAATAAAATACTTTTGATTTATTCACTACATGCCAACCTAGTTACTATTCACATGCCACTAGTCATCACTTTTGGCCTAACATCCTCTATCATAGACCTCATCCCTCTCTCCAAAAGGGGGGCATCATTCCTACTATCTCTACTTCACTCCATCCTCCTCCCACCTAGGGTATCCTATATAAGGCCTCCATATGATATCATGGGCCTCCAATCTATTCAAAACTCATCTATAGTGATCTATCCTAGGAGACCTAGTAGTTAATGAACTCATCTACTATTGCCCATATAGATATGGAGGTGCCCAACTCTCCCTTGGTAATCTAATCAGTTGTATAGTTGCTATGTGCTCATAATCCTAGTAATGTAATAGAGTAGGCATACCCACACCACTACTGAATCCCTCTTGTGTAAATCTATATAAATCTATGTATAAATGGGCAAGCATAGTCCTACTACATGAGAACACATTTCAATCCTAGTATTTCAACTCTCACCTATCAAATAAAAAACTTTTGATCTATTCGCTACATGCCAACCTAGTTACTATTCACATGCCACTAGTCATCACTTTTGGATCAACCTCCTCTATCATGGATCTCATCCCTCTCCCCAAAAGGGGGCATCATTCCTACTATCTCTCCAAATTACCTAGTATCCCTATTCACTCCTATAGGTAAATACACCTTGGTTTTTACACTTCTATAATCTAGATTATTAACATTACTTAATACAAATTGGTCAAGATTATATAGTAGTTCAGACTATATGGGCCACTTAGCATCACTCAGCTTAGATTTGTTAAGATTATATAGTGATTTAATTTATGTGGGTCACTCATTATCACTTAGACATCCAGAGGGATATATTGTCAGCTTATATATACATAGACTCTTTAGATATAGTGGTTCAGATTATATGGACTCATAGTGACTTTAATATAGACTCATACTCAAATACCATATTTAGGGGCGCACATTACTACATGTCTCATACATATAGATTCATATAGTATGACACAGTTACATGACTAGATAGCAAACTATAGACATAGTATAGAGAACATTATTTTGATCTCCAATTTTGCACATGGGACATGGCATGATATATCATTACATATATGGTTATACAAATTTCTAAACCATATATGTAATGATATATATCTGCATCACTCACATACCATATTTAGGGGCATGACATAGATGATCATGTTCTTTAGCATCCAAGATTATATATATTAGAATAGTAGGATAGGCCATTTTATTTTTACACATTTACCAAATTTTTTAGATTACACCCAGGCATACCCAAGTTGTCACTAGGTTGGATCATATGATCATCTGTAGTGGTTGGTCCATAGCATTACTCAGACCTAGGAGTTTGTGTGGGATAGAGGGTAGACATTGGTTTTGGACCTTTGAGCACTCCTGATTTCTAATTCATATTATTTAAAGTGGGGACATGACTGATCTTACTCTTCATAGCATACAAATTCTATACACACATTCCAGATTACATGAGTTTATGTGGGACAAAGGGCAAACATTGATTTTGGGCCTTAGAGAATTTCTCATTTCTTATTTAGATTTAGTACAAGGGGCATCTATTACATGGAGTCCTTCTTTCTCTAACTATTAGTTTCCCATCCACTTCCCTAGCCAAAAAGTTGGACCCTTTTTTAGTACACTTATCTCCATACATGTAAGTTCAGGTACGCATCTTCTTTATTTATTTTACTCTAGTAATTAATTTTATTACATCACTAGATTAAAAAGGGGGTAAATGTATACACCCTAAATTATTCAAGCAACAACACATATCATATCTTTTCTTAGTCCTTTCATAGGAGACTCCGATTAGAGAATATGAGTTTTATTCACACTAGTCATGTCTTTTTGACTGATTTGCCTTGATCTTGTTTTATACCCTAGACATATTTTTTGACTTTTCCCAGTCATTTATAGCCTTCCAGACTTAACCTTTATTGATTTAGGTTACCCTTTCCATGCTTATTCCATCCCCTCTAGGTCCCAAACCCTCCAAACAACAACACCCAAATAAGACTATAACACTAAAACTTAGGTATCTAGTTTCTGACACTGTTATCCCAGTGTAAATTTGATTTCAACGATCAGATTCTCCTGCAAGATGAGTCTTACCCCTTTTTTTGGCTTCATTCCTAAGTTTTTCAATGTTAACCATATGTGAATAAAACTCCAAAATTTTAAATAATGAGTCACTTATATAAAAGACTACACAAAGCATTTTATATTTAGCACTTACTACTTTGACACATTATACATAATAAAAATCAATCAATAGTATAGCTCAGCATTATGTATCACACATAGACTTGCATGCTTGATCAAAGAGGGGCCTAGGCAAAATTCATTCTTGTATCTATCGTGCATGTTGATTATGCACATTCCCTAAAGGAAAACTACATTGGATCTGAGATCCTAACTTGAGGGTTAATGTAAGCAATAATTAGAACAATAGGGGTTCTTGATTGTCCAATCATTCTTCTCCTAACCCAATTTTTTCTCCTTTTGCTTTTGATGTATTTATTGTTTGTATGTGTGTAGATGAATATAGATTTTTGGAGATTAAAATAGACCTATAATAAGCTTTATTGACTTCCAACCTCTAAAATTTGGTACATAGGCTCATACTAACCTGGTGAACAAAACATAAAAAGCTCAAATCCTCAAGATAATAGTGGCAGAGGTGGACTATAGCACTGGTGAAACTACTATCCACTTTTGACAGTCTTATCCAATTATAAAATGAAGGCCATATCCATATTTTAGATAATGTCCCAATCTTGCATCTCATGTTTCAGCTTCTAAATAATCCATTTCAACCCATTTTTAGATAAGTTTATTTTTCTTCCTCATGTAAATTATGTGATAAAAATTTGTATTTTATCATATTAAACTAAATTTTTTCCTTACTCCAGACCCCTTATTATTTAGGAACAAAACACTAGTCTCCCAAAATTAATAAAACATTTATTAAATAATGAATCAATTAAGATATGAATATGTAATCTATCATATCTAACAAAGAAAGCCTATGAATAAGACAATATATTAAAATAAAGAAAATTGATTCAATAATATAATATATTTCAAAGTAATATCTTATTTCTATTGTAATAACTTCCAAACACCAAAATAATAAACCAAAAATATAAAGTAATACAAAATTGAGATAAATCAAGATAAAGAGATCTTCTATCAAGTAAGCAATCAAATAGAACTCAAAACACAAAATACATAATAAACAACAACCATCAAACTAAAAAGAAAAAAGATAGAATAGTAACTAATTAAGAGCGAGATAATAAACTATTTAAAGAAAGAAAGTATTAAACTAAACATAACAAACAAATCTAACCTGAGTCTTAAAAACTATCTAATTCTAAACTAAATCTAATTATAAAATATAAAAATAAAAAAACTAATCTAACAAACAAGCCTAATAAAATATAACATTTTAAATTTAAAATGAATCTACAACTAACTAATCTGAAATCTAATTAAGTTTAACTCTAAGAGAATAAAATCAAGGACATTAAACTAAGAAATTTAAAAGAAAAATAAAAAATAACAGAATGTTAAAGCAAATCAAAATATATTAAAACTAAAAGAAACAAAAAAGAAAATTAGATTAATTAAAGATTAATATAAATCAGATTAAATTAAACTAAAGTTAAAGTCAATATAAAATACAATATGGATAAAACATGTGAATCTCAAAAGAAAGAGTAATATTAACAAAATAGATTGATTTTATTTGAGAAACTAACATTTTTTCTCTCAAAATATCTTGAGAGATAACTTTTATAATCAAATAGATGAATGAAATATTGTAAGCAGAGAAGTTTTTATCATTATTCAGGTTGAATACTCAGATTCTACACATAAGACTATAATAAACAATTAGCAAAAGTTATAAAACTTGATAAACTTTAGATACTATATTATAAATGATAATACAAAACTAGATATACCTGTGTTGACTAAGTAATTACTCAACCATCAAAAAAAGTACCATTGGTTCTATCTGCAAAAGTCATGCTACCTCAGAGAAGTTACATAGAAGATAGATAAATGATTGAATTCACAATGTATAAGTTTTCAATACCTATGTTGTTTATCCTCTTCAAATGAATCTTTGATCTCCTTTTATGCTTCAAATTTGGTTGAAAAAAGAAATTGTAACCAACCTTAGTTAGTTACTAGTTTACCTTAACTAATTAAATATTTAAAAGTTAATTAATAAAGAAAGTTATTAGTTAAATTTTAATTAAGACTTAAAAGTCTTAATGGATCAAGTATTTGAATATAGATCGGACACTTCCTAATGGACGGGGACCCTAATCAATTAATAATAAAATAAAATAATATATATCAATAAATAAATATATAAATCAAAGTTTAATAAAATTCTTATTTATATTAATATTATAATACATATTTTTAAAAATTACTTAGGCATATATATATATATATATATATATATATATATATATATATATATATATATATATATATATATATATATATATATCATAAAATTATAGTCTATTATATTTTTAAAATATCATCACCAAAATATCAAAATCTAAAAATTAAAGTATCAAATCTAAAAGTACAGATTTCTACCAACTTAAAGTTTAACATGAAAATAAAAGTTTATCCTACTGATATCTAAAAGTCATTAGAATATGATAAAATCTCAATAATCAACTTCTCTTACTCATTCACACATTCATTATATTCCATCTTAGTTGATATAAATTGAACCAGCTTAGTCCCAGTATCACTTGTATTGTCATCAATTTTTAGTTTAATATTCTTCAAAACTCTAATCTTAACTAGATTATCTATGTCATTCTGACTATCTGATCATTTGTCTAAACTAGTTGGATGAATTTCAGGAGTGCATTTTATTCAAGCTGAAATAGTCTCCTTCAAACTTAATTTTTTGTATCCTAAATAGGATCTCCTTGATATGATGAGGGCTCATTAAAAATTGAAGGTAGAGCAAGATTAACAAATTTATTAGCATAGACTACTTCAATATCAAGTTGAGTGGCTTCATTAACTTATTGTGGGTCTCTAACATGTTGAATTACCTTTGGGGTAGGTGACTAATTTGGTAATTGATGAGGATTATTCTATAAGTGGTGAGAGGAACTGCTATAAAAATGAGTCCTAACACTAAATCTATGACTATAAAATCTTCTATAATCTCTAGGATTTATAAGATTGAAATAAAAATTATTTAATACATTCCATAACTCAGAGTCATTAGCATCAAAGTTGATTGACATACTATCATCCCTACTAACATACCTAGGACCAAATTTCCTAGCCTTAAAGCATCCCCTTTGGAATTATCTATTCGGGTTATGCTAATTCACATTATCTAAATTCTAATCCCAGCCTCGTTTATCATTACTTCTACTTGATTCAGGTTGATCTTAGCCAAGCATCCTAAACATTTGAAATATATTCAAAATTATTAATTATGATTAAAAAAAACATGTATTCATTCAATATGAAACCAAGTTGTACTCTTAGACCATCAAAATAATCTGTGTATGTCTATTGATTATAACAAAATTGAATTATTTTAATATTTTTAAATCTTAATGCAATATTATATTTTGATCACATCAAAGCCAAATGAAAAAATAAAATTATATACTCAAAATCTTATTTTCACAATATTCTATCATATCCTCATGATGTTCTATTCATTGTATGAATATTATTTGAATCAATTTAAATAATTGGAAGCAAGACTTCCACAAGTTCTATTCTTGACAAGTATTTCTCAATAGAAAATCACATATATTTCTATGTGTTGACTAAGAAACTAAACCATCAAAAAACTTTTATCAAAATAAAATTTGAAAAATAATATATCTTTCACTGTCATAATTTCAAACTAAAAACCCACTTATTATGACGTGAAAATATCAACATCATATTGTCCTCAAAATTTTCAATATGAAACCCTTCTCATAGAAAATATTTTACATAAATATATTGAAACATCTTATCATAACCATTCAAAACCATCAATCATTTGAACATATTCAAATCTATCTTCTACAGAAAACCCAGAACTTCTGTTATGAAAATTTTCAAACAAATTCGTCATGATAGACCAGAAGTATGTTGACCTTTTTCTATATAATATTTCTATAAATATATTGAACCTATCTTATATCAAAACCTAATATCAACAAATAAATCTTAAAATATAAATTGATGTATCTCAAAAGACATTATATCCCAAATAGCCAACATAAAACTTAAACTCAAAACACTATTTGTTTGCAATATACTTTCCATCATATTTCTATCAAAATCAAATATAAGATATTTTCATAAAAATATCTTATGTAAAGCTTTCTTCAAAAATTCATATATGCATGTAACTTCAAGCTTTCCAAATATTCATAAAAATAAATAAACAAAGTTTGCTTTACACAAAACCCTAATCACATGAAACTTTTACTTCAAATTATTGAAACTCTAATATTTCAATATAACAATACCCTCAAAACTCAAAAATGAGGTGCAAATCCAACAATAATCTCATTTTTTAAAGAGTTCAACCTACTATATTTTCAAAACTTAACCATGCATGATTTTCCTTCAAAACCCATGAGTAAATGAAACTATAGAAAATTATTAAAGAAAATATATTTACATGCCCAAATATAATCCCTTTTATTACTTCTTCATGATAGACCATAAAATAACCTTTCAACATATTCATGGAATAAAAAAACATAGAGCTCATCCTCACAAACCTATAGTTTTAATGAAGCTTTTGAAACTATAAATGACATGTTTTAAGCACCATAACAATTTATATTACTCATATAAAGTCAAAATTAGATGCATATTTAATTAAAAAAAGCCTCATAGATTCTCAAATATCATGCTCAAACCAAATTGGTAAAGCCACATATTCTTATCTCATAATCTATCAAGAATATATCAAAAAATAAATCCATTTGCTTCAATATCTCATGCACAAAAAAAATATGACAACCATTAAATTGTAAGTTCATTCAACTTCCCCAAAAATACATGCACAAAAAATAAGTTGAAACTTATTAACATGCATAATGAAAACCATATACTTTTCATGCAACTAAAAAACTAATCAAAACAACTCACAAACATTCCTCAAAACTCATTCATTCTATTCACAACATACTTATATGCACTTTTCTATTATTTTTTCATTCAAAAATCTCATCTACAACTCCCTCAACATCTATAAAAAAAGCTTCAAAAAATGATCAAAATAATAAAAATGATGTTATTTTAAAGCCAAGTTCCTTGACATAACTACCTTGATTACGTGCCCAATTTTCATTAGCTTCATTAAAACCAATATAAGTACTTAGCATTCCACAAACCAAGTTAGCATTACTATAAAATTTAGTGACTACTAAAACACTTGCTAAACCTTCAACTAATTTCTATCATTTGAGGCATGTACCCTTAGCATTAAGTCTTAAACTACCAAAAATCTTACTAAAATCACAAAACCTCTTCTAATATGCTTCACATTAATTCAACTCGTCAGCTCAGTATACCATGACAATCTCCAAATAGATCACTAACTCAATCAAACTATCAAGTAGCCATTTATAAGTCTTGAAGTTAGGCCAAATTAAACTTTTGATAACCAACCAACCATCCTATGTCATGCAAAATTCATGACTTGGAACAAAGTCATTCATACTACCCTTCAAAATCACCAATTCATTTATGTCTTTCAAAATTTATGCCTCAAAATATAGATTTAGGTTAACAACCTTTGAAATAATAAGCCTCGAGTGACCATTAGGATCGAAAGATCTAGTCATATCACTTAGAACTTAGGATAGATGATGTTTGAATTAGGATCAAAACTTAGAAGCCCTTAGGATAATTAGGATTCAAAAAATTTAAAATCATGCCAATTATGTTTTGTAATTGAACTTGACATGAAAATGTTAATAAATCCATATAAATCTCATGGTCAAATTTTGAATTTATGATAAATTAAATGATATATTTGATTTGATGAATTATAAAATGCATTACTTCTCAAAGTATAATAATCATGACCAATCTATCCATATATTTGCAAAATGAAATAAAACTAATCAAAAACCATTATTAATAATATATTTTATTTTGATCAAATATTAAATTATCACAATCTGATCGAACATATCAACTGAAAACTAATCTAAAATCTATATAAAATACTCAACTAAATATCAATAAAGATATCTTAATGATGTCATGATAAACCATATATAAATGTCACTATTTCAACTTAAAAATTATACTATAATCTGATCAATAATCAGTTGAAAAATTAAAAAAATTGATCATAAATATTGATCAATAATAAATACATATGCACATTTTATTCATTCATTTATTTATGCTTTTTAAAACCATTTAAAATATAAATATGAATTCATAAACCAATCATCATCAATTTATATAATTGAAAATATGCATCTAAATATACTATTAATTGACTAGGTCCCAGACACAATTTTAAATTTTATGACTGAATCATCTTTATGGTAGAAAAGTATTAGTTTCAAAAAATTGAGAAGGATGTAAAAAATAGGCATAACACTAACAAACTTGCTAGTCAGTTTTAAATAATAAAATTGAGTAGCAATCAACTTACCTATTGATAAAAACATAATCTTGAGAGTGTGATCTAGGCAAATCATTTTTCAAGAAGCTATGTGTGAACCCCTTTAATAATGAATTTCAATGAGGGATGAAATGTTTAGCTGCTTGACATGAAAAAAAAGAATGATATAGCAGGAAAGTTCATGTTAGATGCATAAACTAATACAAATACCTTAAACACAAAATATAAAAATCAAATATTACTTTAACTAGTTACAACTCAACATATATTATTCATGTATAAAGAAAATTGAATCTATAAAGAGTAATATCTAAAAATAATTGATATTTATAGAAAAATTATAGCATCTTCACATTCTTCCTTCATAATGTGAAAAATCATTCATTTGTAACACTCATTTATATTTTTAATAGTAAAATTAAGAAACAACAGAAAATAAACAAACAAACCAAAACAAGAAACATTAGAAAAGACAATAAAAAAAGCACAAAATAAAATAAAAACAATAAAACAAAGAAACAAATAAAATTGAAAAGGACATAATTATGAAATAATATCAAATCATGTTCATTAACTGAGTAACATAATCAATTTCATTCAATATATTTTAAATGAAAAACATTATTAACAAGTATAATGGTAATTCTATAAGGATCAAGCCATAATAAATCAAATTTATGATGTTTATTAGGATCTTCGTGAATTTTATCTCAATATAAAACCAGATCGATAATTTTAAATTTTTTATTAGAAATTTTCTTATCGAAATATTTTTTCAATTTTTGTCTAGCCCTTTCTAATTTTTGTAATACTGTTACTTTTGATTCATCAAGAGATATTAGATCATACAATATTTATTCAATCAAATTTGTATCTTTAGTAACATATTATAAAATAGTTCTAGCTGAAGAAATCTAAAGTTCTATTGGCAAGGTGGCCTCAAATCTATATGGTAACATAAAAAGTGAGTAAAAAATTTATACTTTAACAATATTTTTATTAGCCCACAAAGATTTAAAAATTTTAAGATACTAATTTCTTTTATTTTCACAAACTAATTTCTTCATGATTGTAATTAGATTTTTATTCATTGACTCAACTTGACCATTACCTTGAGGGTAATATTTTGATGAATAACTACATATAATTGAATACTTGACCAAAAATTCTAGAAATTCATTTGAAACAAACTGAGATCGATTATAAAAAATCATTTCATAATAAACTCTAAATCTAGAGAAAATCTGATATTCTAAAAATGAGATTACTTTACCTATTACAAAACTGTTAAGTGTTTTGGCCTCATGACACTTAGTGAAATAATCTATTGCTATTAATATATACCTATGACTAATAGATGAGGAAGTTGTATATCTAAAATAAAGTCAATGCCCTATTTTATAAATGATTTTTTAAGAATAACATAATTTAAAGGCATTGTGAACAACTTATCTCTACCAACAAATAATTGACATGACATAAAAGAACAAACTAATTTATAAGCATCTTGAAATAAAGTAGTTCAATAATAACCTACTCTTAAAATATTATGAGAAGTAGTTTTTATAGCATAATTTCAACCATAATTTCCTCCATGATATTCTCTAAGAACTTTTTGAGTTTGACCATACATAAAGCATTTTAATAAAACTCCATCTCTATTACGATAAAACACAAAATTTTCTAATAATTAGAATTTAAAGATTTTAATCATAAGGAATGTCTTTACTTTTTATCAAAATTATTAGGACAAGCTTAATTTTAAAAATAAAAGATCAAGTCATGATACCAGTCATCTTCAGCCAATAAATAATCTCATTCATTCATTTCAAGACTAAATTTTATTTTTTTTGAAAAATCAAAATTTTTTATGGTCTTTAAATGAGGCTTTGCATTTGGATTCAATCTCTCTTGATCACTGGATTATTTGATGACCTGAGGGTACGATGGATGAAGGTGAGTAGGAGGGTGCGACAGGGCAGAAAGCAGGGTGTAGCTACAGAGAAGCACTTGGATTGCAGCAAGCATCCCAGGGAGCATGCAACAGTGGGAATGATCCACTTTTGCAAGGTTTAGGTTCTTTTGCTGCTCTTGAGCAACCAAGTATGTGCATCCCCAAAGTCAACGGCTATCTAGAAAGATGCAAGGAGAGGCCCAGGCTAGTTATACCAATAGAAATGATTGCTGAAGACATTGAATACTATTCCAATCACTCCCTATACTGCAAGTTTCTAGGGCTTAGGATGTCACTGTCATTCCTAGAAGCATGGGCTCAGAGGACGTGGGCACCAAAAGGTGAAATGGATATTACATTACTAGCCAATAGCTATTTCATGGTCACTTTTACCTATATAACAGATTGCCAAAGAGTTTTTGCTGGAGGTCCTTACTTCCATAATCAAGTGGGATTATTTATCAAGCCTTGGCATGCCGATTTCATACCTTTAGAGGAACTACCAAACTGTGTCCTAGTGTGGGTGCATCTGCCCTGCTTTCTGGTGGAATGCTACCAAGAAGATACTCTCCAATTGTTTGCATCCTTGCTGGGAAGGCCAGTCGGTTCCTCAATGTCACTCTTGGGGAAAAAGGTAATGACTTATGCCTGCATTTCTATTGAAATTGATCTTAGTAAGCCATTACTAGATGTTGTTGAAATGAGTGCGAGCCCTTTTTCATGGGTATAACAGATAGATTATGAAACCCTCCCTTTCTGTTGTCATCTATGTCATGCTTATAGGCATTTGCAGCGATGGTGTCCCACCTCAAAATCCACTATACCTCAACCAACTCAATCTACTCACACTCCTTCTGGTACTAACAAGGAAAGGGTTCTGATTCCAAGTGAGGTGCTTAAAATTGATGGTTTTATGCCAGTTAAAGGCCGATATAGAATAGAGGCCAAAAACAGTCTTTGAAAGAAAGATAATTAGATGACTTGCTCAATAGATTTGAAATATTGGATGACCTTAATTAGCAGGAGGTGAATCCCAGGTTGATGATTTTAGACCAAGGGATTGAGGGACCAGCTCAAGAGACCAATGCTTTAGGGGCTTTAATTGAAACATAGGATGTTGGAGATTGTCATATGGATATGGACCAGTAGCTGATAATTTTGGAAGGAATGACTTCCTTAGTTGCTCCCCTTAAATAAGATGGAAATATGCCCTTTATCAAGAAAATTGGGGACTCAGGGGTAGCAAGAAGCAGTAAATCTTCTCCTCATCTCAGAATTCTTTAAAAAGACCTTAAGAAAGGAGGGGGAGAGAAATCTGGCAAGCCTAGCAGAAAAAAGGACCTAGAAAAGATCAAGCTAATGGGAGAGACTTTGGTGGAGTCAGTGTCAGTACAGACTCTAGATGCACACTTTTTGAACCCTCTAAAATGATTATAATATCTTGGAATGTAAAGAGTTTGAACAATAGCCCCAAATAAAATGATGTTCACAACCTAATTAAAAGTCATAGGCCGGATGTCCTTTTCTTGCAAGAGACTAAGCTTTTAGTTGAAGACATGTCCAGATTAGCACCCAAGTTGTGGAGGCAAGGAGAATGTCAATGCATTGGCACTACCAGATACTCAAGAGGACTAACTTATCTATGGAACCCATAAAAGATTGGCCTCATAGGCTAGCTGACTTCTAATTACTCCATGACTATGATTGCTTCTAGTTTTGAGACAGGGGAAGTCATTCTCTTCTCCAATATATATGCTCCCAATGATTGGCAAGGTAAAAACTCCTTATGGGGCCACATAAGTTTTTTCCATAGCCTATCCCCCTTCCACCCTTGGATTATGGTAGGTGATTTTAATGATATTCTTGATTTGATTGAAAAGAGTGGTGGCACATCAAAGCTAGACCCATCTGCTTTGCTAATGCACAACTACATTGAAATTTTGAATTTAGTTGACATCAAGCCCAATAATGGATAGTTTACCTAGAATAATTGTAGGAGTGGGAAACATTGCATAGCTGACAGACTTTACCATTTTCTGGTCTCAACTTTTTGGGTTGGAGGTATGTGGTCTGTGAGGTCTAAAATTTTGGACTGAAGAGGATCAGACCATTGGCCCATTAAGCTTAATAGTGTCTCACAATATCACCTGCACTCTCCTTCCTTTATATTTCAACTCATGTGGCTACGGGATCAATCTCTACATGAGTGTGTTGTTAATTGGTGGCATTGGGGTAGGCCTGCCCATGGTACGATGATGTACATTTTTGCCAAAACACTACAATATGTGAAGTATAAGCTCAAGCAGTGGAATCACCAAAATTTTGGAAACATTTTCCATGCTAAGGCTACTGCACAAACCAAGCTTGATGGTATCATGAGAATAATAAGGGAAGAAGGACTAACTGAAGACTTACTGCAAGAAGAAACACAGGCTGTGAAAGACCTGGAGGTATGTGAGCTATGAAAGGAAATTTTTTGGAACTAGAAATATCGGGTTGAGTGGCTCTAAGAGGGGGATAGAAATACATCCTTTTTCTTCAATCCGTCTAAAGCCAGGAGACATGGACATTCTATTTCAGCCCTGGTCAATGAAAGAGGTGAGTAGCTTAACTCCTTTTCGATAATTTTAGAGGAGGTAGTGCAATACTTCTATACTCTCTTCAGGGAAGATGCTAATAGGGAATCACCAGAATAAGCTCAGGTTCTCTTCTACATTTTGTTGTTGGTGATGTGTGAAATGAATGAAAATTTAATGAAACCAATCACACTTGGAGAGCTTGAGGAAACCATTATTCAGATGAAAAAAGGGAAAGTGGCTAGACCTGAAGGCTTCCCAGCTAAATTCTACCAAGAATTTTGGGATATCATAAAACTTGACCTTTTAGTTGTTGTCCAAGAATCTCGGTGGAATAAGCAAATGCTTAAGGCTAGAAATGTGACCTATCTTGCACTCATACCCAAATACGAAGGTGCTAATAGGCTAAGTCAATTTCTCCCTATATCCCTTTGCAATGTTGTTTACAAAATTATATCTAAAATCATTATAGATAGGTTAAAAAGAGGGCTGAGTGCTGTGATCTCTAAAGAGCAGAGTGGTTTTGTGGAAGGCAGGCAAATCCTAAACAATATTATTATTATTGTTGAATCCATTCACTCCATGGCCAGCTCAAAATATAAGGTGATGTTCATTAAATTGGACATGGCCAAAGCCTTTGATAGGGTTGGATGTTACTTACTATGGAAGGTTCTTAGTGCTTTTGGCTTTGTAGATGAATGGACTCAATGGGTCATGAGCTGCATTTCCTCAGCTTCCTTCTCAGTGCTTAACAATGGAGAACACACATAGCTTTTTGGTGCTACAAGAGGGCTGCGACAAGGTGATCCTCTATCTCTGTACCTTTTTCTTCTCCTTGATGAAGGTTTGGGGAGGTTGATCAATAGGAAAAAAGAGGAAGGACATATCTAAGGATGGCGATGGGGAGGGGAATTATCAGCACAATCACACCTGTAATTTGCTGATGACATTGCCCTTATGGGCATGGCCACAATGACTGAAGCTGCTAATTTATGCAGGGTGTTAGATGTTTATCTAATGGCCTCAGGATAAAAGGTCAATGAAGATAAGTCATCCATCTTCTTCTTCAACACTCTGACCCCTATTCAGTAGCGGATAGCGATGACTCTATATTTTCAGATTGGGACTTCCCCCTTGATTTACTTAGGTATCCCTATCTCGGTTGGCTGTACATCCAAAGAATCTTAGTAGAGTATGTTGGAGAAATTTTAGGTGAAAGTGAATCATTAGACACACAGGTGGTTATCTTTTGTAGGCTAAGTTCAACTTATCCAATCTATGGTGTAGGCTTTACCTCTTTACAAGTGTATGTTCCAGGTTGCCCTGATGGGAATCGTTAAGGAGTTTGATTCGGTTACCAGACAATTCTTATGGGCTGGTAGTCTAAAGTCCACTAAATGGAGCCTTATTAGATGGGAGATTGTCTATACCCCCAAACAATATGGCGGGCTTGGTCTGAGGTAGATAGACTTAAATGGTATTACTTTGGTAGCCAAACTTTATTGGCAATGGTGCACCAAACAAAACAAGGCTTGGGCCAGAATTATCTCACAGAAGTACTACTCTAGAACCATTTAGAGGGACATTCCTTGCTATCTGCTTATTGGGAAAGTTTAGCTATATGGAGTACTCTCAAAAAAGGGGCTGCTCTCATCAAGGACGGCTTACTCTAGATTTGTAAATAGAGATCCAAGGCTCTCTTTTGGTCTAACTCTTGGGATGGTTATCCTCCCATAATTTCTTAGTTTCCAAATTTTTTGAACCTTTGTCAGAGATTCCTTGATGTTGGCTGGTCTTAGGTGAGTGACTTCAAAGCTTACATTACACAAGGACAGGTGGAGGTAGCTCACTAGAAAGCTCCCAAAACTTGGCCTATTAATGGGATGTAGGAAGAGAATGAGGAGTTATTGAGCATCCTTTCTAGGCGTCATTGTAGTCCTCTTCAGGAGGAGGATGAGCTAGTTTGGTCTCCCAATCCCAAGGGAGCTTACACAATTTCATCTGGATATCAGGCTTTACTTCTTTAGAGATTAGGTAGGGGAAAGTGCATTGGTAGAGGTAGGTCTAGAATAAATTCACATGGCCTAAATGCAACTATTTTACTTGGATGCTAGCTTGGAATAGGTGCTTGACCTAGGATAATCTCCAAAAGAGAGGTTTCCGAGGCCCTTCAGTATGTGTTATGTGCAAAGCAGCCAAGGAGGATTCAACACACCTTTTCTTGTGATGCCCCTTTGCCTTGCAACTCTGGCATTATTAGTGGGATGTTTGGTAGTGCCCATGTTTTCATGCTCAATTTGTGGTAAATTTTTGGAATGGAATGGGAGAACCCCCCTCAAGGATGCCCTTCTTGTAGGACATATGGCTGGGCAGCCCCATTTTTCTATTCTGGCAAATCTAGCTCTAGAGAAATAGGCAAATTTTTTGGGGGGTGAGGGTCAAGGTGCAACAAGTATGGCAAAAAGTGGTGGGGATGATCCAGGAAACCATCCAAGTTAAGAGCGTGATCTTCCTTCCTTTAACCAAACAAGACACTCAGGTGGTGGCGTGACTTGGATTCTAGCAGTTAACTGGTAAGTCAGTGTGTGTTAGGAGGAGCAAGTAGGTCAAGGAGCAGATTCTCAGGACTGGTCAGTGGCAACACCCCCTAGTGGGATTCTCAAGATCAATACAGATGGTTTTTCCAGAGGTAATCTAGGACATGTGGGTACTGGAGGGATATGTAGGGATTCTGAAGCTACAATGATTTTTCTTTTTGCAATTCCTAAGGGGATGCAAACCATTAACATGATGGAAGTTCAAGCCATTCTTTATGCCCTTGAGAAGGCCCAGGCGTTAGGTTGGCATAGGATTATCTACGAATCAGACTCTCAAGTCTTGATTAACCTACTCATTAAGAGGAAAGTGGTGGACGTCAATTGGAAATTATCTCTAATTGTGTAATATATTTTGTGGATTTGCTCGCTTATGGATAGTGTTACTTTTGCTCACATTTTGTGTGAATGGAACAGGGCAGCAGATTTTTTGGCTAAATGGGCGTCAGACCATTTGGATGGTAGAAACATTAAGGATTGGGGGTCTCTCTCCCTAATGTTGTGTTCTAATTTGAAAAGAATTTTGGAGGCTGATAGGGAGGTTCATAATATTGTCTAGTTGGGCGTGTGCCTAGTTTTTTAGTTTTTGCTACTTTCTTCTGGGAGTTTTTGCCCCCCGTTCTTCTTGTAATGCTTTTCTTTACTTATTAATATTATTTTTACCCCTTTTTTAAAAAAAATGAGGCTTTGCATTTAAATTATCATCAACTGACAAGACTAAAACATTAATATCTGAAGAAACATTTTTAGCTAAATGTTTTTCTAAATCATTACCTTTAATTATTATTAAGATTTCAAATTCAAGATCAAATTCTTGAATTCATAATATCTACTAGTAAGCCTTACTTGAATGGTTGGTTGTTTTAAAAGATAAGATAAAATAGATATGTTAGATCGCATAAAAAATTTAATTTTCATCAATAAATAATGAAATTTAATAAAAGAGAAAACCAATGAAAAAATAAATTTTTCAATAAGAGGGTACCTAATTTCAGTTTCTTTTAAAACTTGACTCATATAATCAAGTGGTTTTTCATTATTATTTTCAAATTATTGAGTGATAACAGTTTTAATTTTTTTCAGTAGCATTAACATAAAGAATAAATGCTTTCTTCAAATCTAATTTAACAAAAACTAGAGCACTTGCAATGACATTTTAAACATTATTGAATGTTAAATCAACACCTTCGTCTCAAGTATAAATTTTATTTTTATTAAATAATAATTTTAAAAGATTAAGTTTATTAGTAAAATTTGATATAAATTTTATAACAAAGTTTATTTTATCAAAGAAATATCTTAAACTATATTGATCTTTAGGAGGAGGTAACTCTCTAATTGCTTTAATGCATTCAATATCTATAGAAATACCATCCTTAGAAATAATATATCCTAATAACTTACCTTTGATAATACCAAAAACTAATTTTTTTAGGTTCAAATAAATCCCATACTTTCTACATCTTATAAAAATTTTATGAAGATGATCTAAATGTTTTTTTCATCTTTTCAAATGAATAGTGATCATCAAAGTAGACTTGAATAACAATGCTAATCAAGTCATCAAAAGTAACATGCATAACTTTTGAAAAAGTAGCCCCTGCATTCATTAATCTAAAAAGCATTATGTTATAAGAAAAATTTCCTCTACGAATAGTAAAAGTAGTTTTATATCTATCTTCAAGATTTACAAAATATTGATTATAATAAAAAAATCCATCTGATAAAGACATCATATCTAATCCTACAATTTGTTGTAAAATCTAAGCAATACTTGGTAGATTAAAATCATCCTTAATGTTAGCTTTATTCAAATATCTAAAATCAACACACAATCTAATATCACTATTTTTCTTCCCAACCAACACTAAATTGGCTACCCATTCAGAATATTTATAAGGAAAATGATACCAACATCAATCATTTTGTCTAGCTCTTTGTTAATGGTGTCTTCTAACAAAGGGATAATTCTTTATATTTTTTGTCTTAGAGGTTTAATACCAAGTTTTATAGGTATATCATGTTAAATAATATCAATATCGTAACCTTGAAGATCTTTATATGACTAGGCAAACACATCAATGAATTCTTTAAATAGCTTAATGAATTTGACCTTTTCACTTGCAGTAATTTGAATTCCTAAATAGATATATTTAAGATCCACTTCCATACCTAAATTGATAGGAATAGTTTCACCTATGATTTTCTAAGAAGGTTCTTCCATTCTAAATTTTTTTGGACTGATCATTAGGTATAAACATAGATTCTAAACTTACTAAACCAATAAATAATTTATTAGTACTTAATTGTAATATTCTTCACAATTTAATACATAATCATCATGGTCAAAATAATTACCTTTAATTAAAGAATCTATTTGTTCATCACAACTAAAAATAGGTCAACTATCATTTAAATCAAGAATTTTAGGTCAAAACAATTTAGCATAAGAGAAATATGTGGTTGGTTCACTTTCACTTAGAGTTGGATTATATAAAAAAATAGAAAGATTATTATCTCTAATATTATATTCTCTAAGAATATAAATGATGTTGAAGGCCTCAAAAATTTTAAGTAAAGACCAAACCTTTTGTGTATAATGATGTAGATGAGTTTGATTAGTTTTATATTTTTTTTGAACTTGTCTAATAATTGATTCAAAATCTCCAAAGACTTATAACTATTCAATGTTAAGTTCAATGGCTTTTTCCAAACCTAAACATAATTATTCAAATTTTGTAGTATTATTAATGTTTTCAAATGATAATTTGAAAGAATAAAAAAAAAATTACCAACAGGAGAAATTAAGCAAATCCCCACACCATTACCTTGTTGAGAACAAGCTCCATCAAAATAATGTGATCATAAAATATTTTTCTCAAATAATTCTTCATGCTGATTTTATGGTTAATCTAAATTTAAAAACTCATAAGTTCCAATTCTTATCTTAACATAAGCAATAGTGGAAGAAGTGGATGACTCTACAGGTGTACTAAACCAATCTTCTCTTTTAATAAAAGCAATCTCATTACTAATGGGAACCCATGTGATATCTTTTCTAATAAAAGCACCAATCACTTTTGACCAATCTCTTCCCAATAACTTAATGTAATTAGTAGGAATATCTAAAACTTGGACATTAGTCATGCATCTAATTCTTTTATTTTGAGTAATCTTTATGACTATGTCTCAAAACTTACCACAACTCTTAGTTTGTCTAGAATTAAATTCATTAAGTTTCTTATTGTTAGTTTCATAAGATATGCCTAACTAATCTATGATGAATTTAGACATATTCGTCCAAGAACCTATATCTAATATACAATTATAGATTACCTTGTTAGCAATTTTGACTGTAACATAAGAATGGGGGATATAGTCTCTAGTAGGATCATAACTTTGAGTAAAAGTAGTTGATTATTCATTACTACCTTCTTGTAAACCTACATCAGTTTTAGGATTTTTAACATCTTCATTAATTTGATCAACTTGTCTTGGAAAATTAGTTGCTTGTAACAATGAGAATATAGCTTTGATTGTAGATAGATCATCAATTATATTATAAGATTTAGAATTAGTTTATCAAAAAAAATTAAGCTTATAATGTTGATATTGACTATTATTATAATCAGTTGATAAAAGAATATTTTGAGAAGAAATATTAGCTGAAGTACTTGAATTATTATTCTGAACTATTTTGCTTTTATCATTAAAAGAAGAATTGTTAGTTGTTACTTTATTATTTTGATAAGAGTTATAATATTTATTTATAGTATTAACAACATAAGTACCTTCATTTTTTGATGGATCGTGAAGAACACACATGTTTATGTTGTCTATTAGATATTCAGATATAAGATCTTTTCCTTGATTTTTTTTAAACTTATGAATATAAACACATGAATCTAGATCATGATCCAATTCACAAACATTACAAAAATAAGCAATTTTTAATTTTTTACTTTTAGTATTATTTCTATTAGATGCAGAAGGTTTATCATTTAGTTGTTTTTTAATAACGATCAACTCATTTTCTAGACTTTGAATGGATTTTAAATTTTTTGCATTAGATGCACTTAAACTTGTATAAGACCTATTTTTAAATCTAATATGTTTAAGTTTATTTTTATATTCAATGCAAAATGTTAAAGTTCCATCATACTTTATAATATCTCTATCCTTTAAGGCCATTATTTTTTTTAAGGGTAAAGCACAACAAAAATAAAGTCTAGATAAATTTTTAGAAGGTCTAAAGATCACAAGGAATATTTTGATGCAACTTAATGAATCTGATAATGAAATGATAAATAGTCTCACCTAGATCAAGAGGAAAATTCACAAGATTATTAACTAGGTCAAAGTTCTCTTTCACTTTCCCAAAAGATAACTCTAGCCATTCTTCAATATTTTTCCATGCACTAATAATTTTAGTAGGTAAACTAATAAATGCTTAGTAAGCTTTCCCTTCAAATGTTTAAGAAAAAACTCTTAAACATATATTTTCATTTTTAATACCAATAGTATAAAAAACTAACATAAATACTTCTAAATGATCTTCCTAAGATTCTGTAAAAGATCCAAATTTTTTTGGTATATTTAATCGTTTAAGGGAAGGTAACTTACCAAGATGATTTCTAACATTAATTAGATTCATAGAAATCCATGGAGTTATATCTATCTAATGTTCTTCTTCAACTTAAATTTCATCTTCACCTTTAGTGAAATCATTTTGATATCTATTATCTTGTAGTCTGTAAATCAACTCTTCTATCCTCACTTCTACTTGATCTTTCATTGGAAATTTCAACAATCTTTTTAACTTGAATTGGTTGATTTTATTGAACCTGATTTAACTAATTTAATTGTAAATTTATATCAATAGATTTAGAGGGAATAAAAAAATCATAAAAAAGAAAAGAATCATAAATAAAATGAGTTATAGGCCTAGGATTAGTATTTAAAACTCTAGCTCTATCTTCTTAAATTTGTCTATTTGTATTTAAATATCCTATTGAGTCTCACAAGTAAAATTATTATATCAATCTATCTCAAATTCTATAATTTCTTCCTCTTCTTTGTTTATAGCTTAAATAACAAGATGAAGATTAAGAAGATGATTATACCATACATAACGAGTTATATTAAAAGCAATATCAAATTGATCATAAACAATATCAATTCTAGGTTGAATAATAAGAGGCTATCCTCCAAGTACCATGAGTAAGAAAAAAATACAACTTAAAATAAATAATATTTTTGAAAGGTCTCCAACGAAGTCACCAACTTTGTTGATGATGAAAATTATACTATTAACTAATCAAACCTTTTGTCTATTATGAAGGTTAAGTTGGACTCATACCAATCTAATAGCAAGGTTATAAAAGTTCAATTATGATTATAAATATGCAAGGGGTTTTTTTAATGTTCTAAGAAATAAAAAGTAAACTATCAAATATAATTCATTCCATTATAATTTTAGAAATCCACTTATTAAATAATAAATCAGTTAAGATATGATATGTAACATATCTTATCTGATAGAGAAGGACTCTGAACAAGATAATATCTTTAAGGAAAGAAATCCGATTCAATAATATAATATATTTTAAATTAATATCTTTTTTCTACTATAATAACTTCCAAACACCAAGATAATAAACCAAAAATATAATTGAGATAAAATCAATAAAAATAGATCTTCTATCCAGGAAGCAATCAAACAAAAATCAACACACAAAAGACAACAAATACCAACCATAAAACTAAAAGGAACAAAGATATAACAAAGAAAGAGAGAGATAATAAACTATTTAAAGAAAGAAAGTATTAAAATTAAACATAACAAACAAATCTAAACTAACTGAGTCTTACAAACTATCTAATTTTAAACTATAAAATAAGAAAACTAACAACCTTAAAAAAATAAAACAGTCTAAATTTAAACTAAATTTATAACTAACTAATCTGAAATCCAATTAAGTCTAACTCTAACAGAATAAAATCAAGAAAATTAAACTATGAAATTAACTTAATAAAAATAGAAAAGAAAAGAAATTTAAATAAAATTAAAATATATTAAAACTAAAAGAAATAAAAAAAAATAGATTAATTAAAGATTAATCTAAATCAGATTAAATTAGATTAAAGTCAAAGTCAATATAAAGTACAATATGGATAAAACATGTGAGTCTCAAAAGAGAGATTCATCTTAGCAAAATATATCAATTTTATTTGATAAACTTGTTGGTTGAATATTTTGTCGATCAGCGTACTGATAAACAAAATAGGTCTGATCATCCAAAGTAGGAAGATTGGTAGTCCAAATGTGTAGGTTTACCACATCAAAAGGGAACTAATCTCTCCTCTCATCAAGGGGAGGTTCCCTATATATATACACTCAAGGGTAGGATAAACCATCCATCTCTCTTTTTTCAGAGATGATGCATGCAAATCAAAGGAAAAAACTCAAGGGAAATAACGAAAAGCACTCCTCTTCTTTCAGAAGTACTATTCAGCAAACCACAAGAATCTTCCTGGTAGTAATTACAAAATGTAACCAAAGACATAGTAATTAGTAGATTGAGATATAGCACAAAGTCTCCACCTCAATTGTGCAAGAATGGGATACGAAGGACAATGAGGGCACAAAGTCATCCCAAGGTCCTTTACATAGAAACAAAAAAATGAAAACACACTAAAGGCAATTGTGGGGGCACAAAGTCTCTCCATAGTTGGCTTCAAGACATCTTTCTGACTAGTTTCACTAATTATGCTTATTGAATTAAAGCAACATAAAATATATTAAGGAAAAAGACGTAAGAACAGTTTCCCCAACAACAAAGATATCACAGCACAAAATTTGAAAAGTCACTTGCTTTCTTATTCTAATAACAAAATATGATCAACAATCTGAGCTCAAAGTCTCAGTAATGCCTTTCAATTTGGACAAAGTTTTGTTTCTAATAATCAGAGAGAGGTATCAATCCCAATAACAAAAGAGTCCCTTATATAGCCTCTTCAAGAAGGACTTGGGAATAGTAACACATCATGTTGCATTGAATTTTGTTAAGAAGACATGTTAGAATTTAGGGGCATTTACCCATTTGCTTTTCTCAATGTAGAGAAATGGGTCACGCTATTGAAAGTTTGCATTTTTCAATATCTACCTAGCGGTCTACTTCTAGAAACATATCTGATGCGTAAATGTTTTTGGTCCTTCCTTGTCATTCCTCCTTTTTTGGTTATTTGAATCAGGTCCTTTATTCAATTCGATGCTCTATTCCTTAGCCGTTTCTTGTTGGTCTTGGCCTTAAAGCCTTTGAATGCATTCAGGTATGCGCTTAAACTTACAAGGATCAACAATTATTTTATGAACCTTGAAATTGACGTTTGCACACCTGTCACTACATTTGAATTTCTAATGGCTAGTTCATTGTTCTTGAATTTGACGTCTTCAAATGTGTCACCCCTTGGACTTTCTTCAGCTTTCTCTTGATTCAACCTTTTTTGCTACTTGCTTCCTTTAGATTTCTTATTTTTCATCCTCTTGAAGGGAAGGTGACCCTTTAGCTTTGGGGAAGTGTCCTTTAATTTGGCAGTCAAGAGTCCCCTATAAGGGCACCTGCCCTTCAGGGTCCTTCGGCGACCTTTTGTCTTTAGAGTCCTTCAGAGCTTTCTTTCAGGCTTTTCTCATGCAACTTCCCCAAATTTCTTTTGACTTTTTGTCTAAAGGAATTCCTTCGAACAAAAGTCCAAAAGAATTCATTTCTTGCCTTAGTCTTTTCTCTGGGCTTTTCTTTATTTTTCGATCTTTTCTTTCGGAGGAAAAAGTCTGGAGGAATTCTTTCAAACAATTTCCCTGAAGGAATTGTCTCTTTGTTACTTTTTCTAGGGGAACTTTTTTGAAGGAAATCCTTTTGCTCTTTTGGCCTTTGATTTGGTCCATTTGCCTCCTTCTTACCCTCTACAAGGGCTGTTTGAGCTCCAAATTAGCCTTTCAGGTTCTTACAATGGTTCATTTCAACTTTTGAGTGTCTTTCGTAAGGGTTGTTTGTCCCTTGGAAATTTTCCTTAGTTGATTTTATGTGAATCTCAAATTGTGACACATAGCAGCATCTGCTGCTCTTAGAAACAAAGTGAAATGAGGCTCGAAAGATGACACTTGGAAACATCCACTGAGTTCTGTCAGGTTTTTGTTGCTGCCCTCCACAAGGGTTCTAGGACTTGGTTTACCGCCCTCCACAAGGGCTATTTGATCCTTTGGCTTTGGGGCAGCCCCTTGAACCTATCGATTAAACTAACTGATTGAACCAATTTTGATTCAACGGTTTAATGGTTCAATCAATTCATTTTGTTTATTTGGCTAAGTCCTTTGATCTTTTTAAACAAAACATGTATTGAACCTTTGGACCATTTGGTCATTGAACCTGTTGAACCTTGAACCCGTTGAACCTTTAAACCAAAGTGGTTCAATGGTTCAAGCCTCAGAAACTTGTTCTTTTGATTGAACCTACCTATAGAAGCCTTTGAACCTGTTGAACCTTTGACGCGATTGAACTTTGAACCTTGACAAATGCACTTAACTCTTGTTGTTGATGTTGAACCTTTGAACCCATTGAACCTGTTGAACCAAAAGGGTTCAACAATTCAATGGTTTAATCCTTGCTTGAAATCTTGTCGATGAACTCTTTTGGTTGAGCCTTGTCTTTGAAGCAACTTTGAAATCGCCTAAGTGTTGATAGCTTGCTTCTTTTCTACAGAGTCCATAGAAATCAACCTGTGAAGTCCTTTGAAATTGGCATGTAGAGTCTGTAGATTTTCTTCCTATAGAGTTCGTAGATTTTCTTCCTACATAGTCCATAGATTCAAGCCTGCAGAGTCCGTAGATTTCTGAGAAGCTTGAAAAATGAGGAATTTGAATGCTCAGAACAAATTTAGAGAAGGGAAGAGATTATTTTGGTCTGTAGGACCAAAATAGTTCAAATGTTGTCCCAAAAATGAGTGATATTTTTAGGGGACAACAAAACTAACATCTTTCTTTACAAAATATTTTGAGAGATAATTTTACAATCAAATAGATCAATGAAATTTCATAAACAATGAAGTTTTCATCATTATTCAAGTCAAATACTCAGATTCTACACATAGACCTACAAGGAGCAATCATCAAAACATATTAAACTTGATAAATTTTAGATAATCTATTATAAATAATAATACAAAATTAGATATACCTGCATTGCCTAAGCAATTACTCAACTGTCAGATAAATTATCATTAGGTCTATCTATAAAAGTCATGATATCTCAGAGATGTTGCGTAGAAGAGATAGATAAATGATTGAATTCATAATTTATAAGTCTTCATTACCTATGTTCCTCCTCTTCAAATGAATCCTTGATTTTATTTTATGCTTCAAATTTAATTAAAACAAGTTGTAAACAACCTTAGTGAGTTACTAGTTTACCTTAACTAATTAAACTTTTAAAAGTCAATTAATATAGACAGTTATTAGTTAATATTTAATTAAGACTTAAAAGTATTAATGGATGAAGTATTTGAATATAGATCGGGCACTTCTTAATGAGTGGGGACCTCAATTAATAATAAAATAAAATAACATATATCAATAAATAAATTGATAAATCAAAGAATAATAAAATTTAATCTATATTAATATCATAATATATATAAATTACTTTTAGATATATATATATATATATATATATATATCATAAAATTAAAGTATAATGTAATTTCAAAACATCATCACTAAAATATCAAAATCTGAAAATCAAAATATCAAATCTGAAAGTACAAAGTTATGTAAACTTCAATTTCATCATGAAAATAAAAGTTTATTCTAATGACATCCAAAATTCATCAAAATCTGACAAAACTTCAATAACTAGATTCCCTTGATCATTCACACATTCATTATATTCTATCTTAATTGCTAAAAATTAAACCAACTTAATCTCAATATCACATGTATATCATCAATCTTCAGTGTAATCTTCTTCAATACTATGACCTCAACTAGAGTGTATGTGTCATATTGACTATCTAATTGTTTATCTGAGGTAGTTGAGTGAATTTAAAGAGTGTATTTTCTACAAGATGAAATAGGCTCCTTTAAAAAAAAATTGCATCCTAAAATATGATCTCTCTAAGATGATGAAGGCTCATTAAAGACTAAAGGCAAGGCAATATTAACAAAGTTCTTGGCATGGGATACTTTAATATCAAGTTGAGTAGCTTCATTAACCTGTTATCGATCACTAACATGTTGAATTATCTCTAGGGTAGGTGACTAAAATAGTAATTGATGAGGATTATTCAGCAAATGATGAGAGGAACTATTATGGGAATGAGTCATAGCACCAAATCTATCATTGTGAAATCCTCTATAACCTCTAGGATTTTCAAGATTGAAGGGAATTTTTTTTATACATTCCATAACTTAGGTTCATTAGTATCAAAGTGTATTGACATCCTAGCACCCCTACTAGCATACTATTATGGGAATGAGTCATAACACCAAATCTATGATCGTGAAATCCTCTATAACCTCTAGGATTTTCAAGATTGAAGGGAATTTTTTTTAATACATTCCATAACTTAGGTTCATTAGTATCAAAGTGTATTGACATCCTATCACCCCTACTGGCATACCTAAGGCCAAATATTTTAGCCCTAAAACCTCCCCTTGGAAATTGTCTATTTGGATTCTACTAATTCACATTATCTAAATTCTAACTGCAACCTTTGTTATCATTACTTCTACTCAATCTAGGTTGATCCCAGCCAGAGATCCTAAATATTTAATATATATTCAAAATTAATTATTATGATTGAGAAAATAACATGTATTCATTCAATATGAAACCAAGCTTTACTCCTATACCAACAAAATAATCTCTACATGTCTATTGACTGCAATAAAATTAAATTATTCCAACATTTTTAAATCTTAATGCAATATTCCATTTTGATCACATCAAAACTAACTAAAAAAATAAAATTATATAATCATAATCTTATTTTCATAATATTCTATCATATCCTCATTATGTTCTATTCATCGTATAAATATTATCTGAACCAATTCAAATAATTGAAAGCAAGACTTCCACAAGTCCTATTCTTGACAGGTATTTCTCAATAGAAAATCACATATCTTTTTATGTGTTAACCAAGAAACTAAATCATCATCAAACTTACATCAAAATAAAACTTGCAAAGTAATATATCTTTCACCGTTGTAATATCAAATATAAAACCCACTTATTATGGCATATTAAAATATCAACACCATACTGTCCTTGAAAATTTCAATATGAGACCCTTCTCACAGAAAATATTTGACACAAATATACTGAAACATCTTATCACAGCCTTTCAAAACCATCAATCATTTCAACATTTTCAAATCTATCTTCTACAGAAAACCCAAAACCTATGTTATAAAAAATTTCAAACAAATTCTTCATGACATACCAAAAGTATGTCAATTTTTTTCCATATAATATTTTTATAAATATACTGAAGTTGTCTTATACCAAAACCTAATATCAACGAATAAAGCTCAAAATATAAACTATTGTATCTCAAAATACATTGTATTCTAAATAATCAATAGGAAACTTAAACTCAAAATATTGTGTATTTACAATATGCTTTCCATCATATTTTTGTCATAATTGAATATAAGATATTTTCATAAAAATATCTTTGTAAAGCTTTCTTTCAAAATCCATCTATGCATGCAAATTCAAGCTTTCTAAATATTTTTAAACAAACAGAGTTTGTTTTACACAAAACCCTAATCACATGAAACTTCTACTTCAAATTATGAAAACTCCAATATTTCAATATAATAATACCCTCAAAACTCAAAATTGAGGTGTAAATCTAGCAATAGTCTCATTATTTTTAGAGTTCAGCCTACTATATTTTTAGAACTTAATCATGCATGATTTTCCTTCAAAACTCATGAATAAATGAAATTGTAGAAAGTGACAAATGAAAATATATTTGCATGCTAAAAAATAATCCCTTTTATTACTTATTCATGATCGACCATAAAATAAAACTTCAACATATTCATGAAAAAAAACCACACACAACTCATCTTTACAAACCTAAAGTTTCAACGAAGCCTTTAAAACTATAAATGACATGTTTGAAGAACCATAACAAGTTATATTACTCACAAAAATCCAAAATTGGATGCATATTTAACAAGAAAAGTCTCATATATTTTCAAATATCATGCTCAAACCAAACTGGTAAAGTCACATATTCTTATCTCATTATCTATCGAGAATACATGAAAAAACTAAAGCCATTTGCTTTAAAATCTCATGCACAAAAAAATATGACAACTATTAAACTGTAAGTTCATTCAACTTCTCCAAACATACATGCACAGAACTTAAGTTAAAACTTCTTAACATGTAGACTAAAAACCATATACTTTTCATATAACCAAAAAACTAATCGAAACAACTCAAAAACATTCATCAAAACCCATTCATTCTATTCATGGCATACTTGTATGCATTTTTATGTAACCTTTCTATTCTTAAATCCTATTTGTAACTCAAAAATCAAATCGATAGAGTAACACTTCTGCAAGAAAGCTTCAAAAACTGATCAAATTAAAATAATGTTATTTTTAAGCCAAGTCCTTTGATGTAACAACCTTGCTTACGTGCCCAATTTCCATTGGCTTCATTAAAACTGATATAAGTACTTCACATTCTACCAACCAAGTTAGTAATATTATCAAATTTAGTGACTACCAAAATACTTACTAAACCTTCAACTAATTTTTGTCAATTGAGGCATGTACCCTTAGCATTAAGTATTAAACTACCAAAAAATTTACCAAGATTTCAAAACCTCTTCGAATATACTTCACATTAACTCAACTTACTAACTCAACATGTCATGACATTCACCAAATGGACAACCAACTCAATCAAATTATCAACTAGCTATTTATAAGTCTTGAATTTAGGCCAAATTAAACCTTTGATAACCAACCAATAATCCTATGCCATGCAAATTTCATGACTTGAAATGAAGTATATATACTACCCTTCAAAATCACCAATTCCTTTATGCCTTGCAAAATTTACGCCTAGAGACATAGACTTAGGTTATCAACCTTTGAAAAAATAAGCCTAGAGTGACCATTAGGATCAAAGGATCTAGTAATATCAATTAGAACTTAGGATAGATAATATTTGAATTGAGATCAAAACTTAGAATCCCTTAAGATACTTAGGATTCAAAAAACCTAAAATCATGCCACTTATGTTTTCTAATTAAACTTGGAATGAAAATGTTAATAAATCCATATGAATCCCATGGTCAAATTTTGAATGTATGATAAATCAAATGATATATTTGATTTGATGAATTGTAAAATGTATTACTTATCAAAAGGTAACAACAGTTATGACCAATCCATCTGTATATTTGCAAAATGAAACTAAACTAATCAAAACCCATTGTCAATAATATATTTCATTTTGATCAAATATCAAATTATCACAATCTTATCGAGCATATCAATTGAAAACTAATCTAAAATCCATATAAAATACTCAACTAAAGATCAATATAGATATCTTAATGCTATCATTATAAACCATATAAAATGTCATTATTTCAACTCAAAAATTGTATTGTAATCTGATCAACAATTAATTAAAAATAAAAAAGACTGATCACAAATATTCATCAATAATAAATATATATACACATTTTATTCATTCATCCATTTATGTTTTTTTTAAACCACTTAAAATATAAATACGAATTCATAAACTAATCATCATCAACTTATATAATTAAAAATATGCATCTAAATATACTACTAATTGACTAGGTCCCCAACACAATTTTAAACTTTATGACTGAGTCATCTCTATGGCAGAAAAGTATTAGTTTTATAAAATTGAGGAGGGGGTGTGAAAAATAGGCATAACACACTTATGACTATGGGAGAATATTGGGGGTAGAATGAGATCTCAGAGGCATTATAGCTACTAAGAGACTATCAAGATGTCTTTCCAACCATGCTCTTAGAATTGAAATGTGTAGATCCATCAATGGAGGAGATGTACATAGATTTTAAAGAGTCACTAGACCCATTAAAAAGTTCCCATATAAACTAAATCCCAACATGAATATGAAAGTAAAGGCTGAACTGGATCGCATTCAAGAAGCATGGATCATTTATATATTTGAGAAGGTAGATTAAGTAAATCCAGTGAGATTTGGGTCTATAGAGACTACATTATACTAAATGATGTCTACAAAAATGATCCATTTCTAACACCATTTACAAATAAAATTCTTTAATCAGTCATAGGTCATGAGGTATACTCATTCACATATGGATTCATTAGATACCATTATATTTTGATTGCAGAAGAGGATCTTTCTAAAATAAAATTTTCAACAAAATGGGGGTCATTCACATATAAGGTAATGCCCTTTGGTCATAATAATACACCAACACTTTTCTCTAGGGTTGTGGTAACTGCATTTAAATATTTCATTCATGGTTTTTTGAAAGTATATTTAGACAATTGGTTGTCTTCTCTTTATTTAAATAGCATTTTTCAAAATTATGTTTAATGTTAAAATGATGTTGATCCCTGCACATTACTTTGAACCTAAAGAAGTGATTGTGTTTCACAACTTTCAATGTTATTTTAGGTCACATCATATGCAGTGATGGCATCTTGATAGTCCTAGCTAAAATTATAATAATAGTGGGGATGCCACCCCTAACTAGTTTTACATAAGTACACACCTTTCTAGGTCATACAATATGCTATATAAAATTTATCAAAGGATACACAACCATATCTACATAGTTGGAAACGCTATTGTGCAAAAATACAAAGTTTGAGTGGACATCAAAATTTCAAACAACTTTTATTTATCTTGAATAAAGGTTAGTAATATCACCTATCTTAATTTTTCCTAACTAGAAGAAGTCATTCTATGTACATGTGGATGTTTATGGTATCTTAGTAGAAGTTATCGTAATGCACATAGGGAATGATGGCTTGGATCATACCATACACTTTGCCATCAATAAACTATCATAACTAAAGAAAAACTATGACTATAGAAAGAGAGGCATTAGCTATGGTGTTTGCCTTACCAAAATTTAGACATTATTTGTTTGCCACACCATTTAATATTTTCATAGATCACTAGGTATTGTGATACCTGGTTAATAAGATAATGTTGGGTGGATGGATATATAGGTGGCTAATGTTGTTTCAATAGTTTCAATTCCAAATCAATATGAAGCTAGGTTAATCTAACGTGGGACCAAATCATTTGAGTAGGGTCCAGAATGGGGAAGAACCAGAGGAAATACAAGATGAATCTTCAAATGTACATTTGTTTAGGGTTTTTGTAATCCTTGACAACATCAAGGATATCAAAAACTTCCTAAAATAAGGAACATTTATTACACAATATTTTGAAAGGGATAAAAATCAAATGGTCACATGAGCCATTACTTATAGTCTCATTAATGGATTTATATATAAAATTGGAAAGGATGATGTGTTGTACAGAGTAGTTTTAGAACATGACTGACCATAGCTTCTTTAGGAAGCACATCATGGATTCATAGGAAGTAATTTCATATAAGAAGCTATTATGAGGAAGATAGTACAAATTTGTCTTTGGTGGCTGAATTTATTTCAGGATACACATAGGGTGGCCAAACATTGTGATGTTTGCCAGTGAATGGGAAAAACTAATCATTAGAATGAGATGTCATTGGTCCTAATTCTAGTAAAATAATGATTTGAACAATGTGGAATTGACTTTGTAGGACCTATAACTCCATCAATAAAATCCATTCATGTGCAATATATCATTACTATAATTGAATATTTTATGAAATGGGTGGAAGCTATTGTGATGCCAAGCTGCAGTGTGAAGGATTTTGCTAAATTTTTAGTATGAGAATATTATAAAAAGGTTTGGATGTCCAATTAAATTGTTTAGTTACAAAGGAAATCACTTCATCAATACCATAATCAAGACTCTCACTGATGAATTTATGATATCACACCATAAGAAAATGATTTATCCAAAAGCAAATGGTCAAACTAAAGCTTCAAACAAAGTATTAGGTAAAACGCTGACAAATACATGCAAATTTCAAAGGGATGATTAGGAGGATCACATTCCTATAATTATTTAGGTGTATAAAATAGATTAAAAATGTGCCATAGGTTTTACTCCCTTTCAGCTCATTTATGTTCTTGAGGCAATTATGCCTATGGAATACATTGTTCCTCATCTATGCATTACAATGATTATGAGGCTAGGTGATCAAGACTCTTTGAAGAAAATGTTGATGGATTTGGTCAAGATGGAGGAAAATAGATAAAGGGAACAATGGATGTAGGATATCAACATGTTAAGTCCAAAAGCAAAACATGATCACAACTTGCAATCTAAGGAATTCTATCTTGAGAAATAAGTATTACTCTATGATAGTAGATTCAAAACATTTCCAATAAATCTACACATCAGATGGAAATGACCCTATAGTATTCATGATGTTTCACAAAAAGGTATAATTATTTTTAAATATTTACATGGAACCATTTCACCAGGGCATATCAATGGATACATGATAAATCCCTATCACTATTAATATCTATCATGCATTATTGTAAATTAGATAGGTTGCTGAGTAGCACTATGTAGTTAGGAATTTTCTTTAATATTGTTTTGTTTTATGTTTGTTTTTTAGGGTTAGTATTTTTTTACAATTTGGTATTTAGATCAAAATACATAGGAGTAAATTTTGGAATAATCAACATCATAGACTATGGTTGATATGTGGAGTCAACCTAAAAAGAATACAACTAGTATCTAAAACATGGTGGTCATCAATTGAGTATGGGAATGAGGTGTTGACAAGATAGGTACAACTAAAAGTGGTGAGTGGTCATTTAAAACTGTTAATGATAATACACTTGGGATATTTTATCTTCCCAAAGTATATCACATGGAAAAATGATAGGATGGCCCATAAAATAAATTGGATAAATGAAAGCATGACACATCACATCACCTACCCACTAATGGTTGGATCAAATAAACTAGATGAAAAATAGTAACCATCATGTCAAAAAATAGTCAATTGACATAAATGCTAGAGATACACTCATGATCAACCAACTTAGAGAATTTAAACTTGATGGATTGATGGATTTGGATAGTAAATGTTATAAAATAGAGTCTATAGACAATAAGCTAACATTATACTCCTTCAACCAAGTGACTTTTGGTAAACCTTTGGTTCTTATTTATTTATAATTATCCTAGGGTTTGGAGACCCTATCTAAAAAAATCCCCCCTTTAACCTTAATAAAAAGCATATACTCCTAAAACCAAGTGAACTTTGTGATCTAAATTTAAAATAGCTTCTTATGCATATATTTCACATCATAGCCAAACCAACCAAATAGTGTTTAATGTAATCCATAGTAGTAACCATGAATAGGTCACAATTTTTGATCCCACTTAAAAATACATAGAAAGAGGCATTGGGGATTAGATTAGGCATAAGGAAAATTAAATACCATGATTTAGACACCTTTGACTTCATTTATGTAGCTAAAGCTATTCTATTTACCCAAGACCCACAAGAAGTAGCACATGTAGGGACAATATCACTTCAACATCTATTATGAGGCTCAGATGCTAAATTATTGATCAAATTACCTACTTTCAACCAACTTGATGAGGTAATTCTTGCCATGATAAGTAGGTGCAATGAAGGTCCAATTCACTTATCAAAAGATGTTACCATATTCATCACCCTTGAGACTATGGTTAGAGAAATAGCATTTACAAATCATGGTAAATATCTCCTACCTCATAAATCCACAACTCCACCAATTTACTCTAAAAACATAGATAAATATATTATAAGGGTAGGTAATAGAATCCCCATTTACTCTATGGATGATATTTGGGTTCACATTCTTGTTGAATGCATCAATAAAATATTCTAATAAATAACAAAGTAAGTAAATTAGGAAATAAAAGGAGTGGTAGACATTACATATCACATGATACACCTATTAACCAATTTCTAGTCCTAGACCTAAAAAAGGGTTAACCTAATGTCCCTGAGTCCTGATCCATCATTAGTCTCATGGTTGCATCTCATTCTTGAGAGTTTGGGTCATTCAATTGATTCATTGTCTTGGTATGATATAAGATGCTTGGTTTTCTCCATATCATTTTTTTCAAATTGATTCAAGTGTTTTCATGATGTTTGATTAGGTGTAAGGGTCTTTGGCTAGTTTGATAGAGCTCCAACATTTGAAAAATGCCATGTTGAAGGTGAATTAAGAAGGAAATCTAATGAAAGATCATGAATACCTATTTTATGCTCAATCACATAATGTATGTTCATACTACAAGCTTCAAAGAACATCCTGAAGTGTATTAGGTCCATTTGAGGTCTTTGTTAGGTCATAAGGGTCTCTTCATAAATATTATCATAATATTAACTTGATATTCCCCTTTAAGATCATGTATATATGCCAAAGTCAATATTTTGATCATAATGAGGCCTATTTTGACCTTGATGAGTCAATAAAACCACCTCCCACACCCTCAATAGACTTCATGAGCTTCATTATACCACCACCAAAGTGTTTCATACCCCATTGATCCCATTACCACCATGGTTAACACTTAAATCCTCCCTAATTAGCCTCACATGTGATAGATTATGAATTTTCAACTCCCCTAATTTGTACCATCAACTTTAAAACATTTTTTGACCCCTATTTTCCCTTTATAACACCTGATAATGATCTCTTTTGGTTTGAATCAAGAGAAAATGTAGAGAGATTTTAGGTTGTAGGGGTTTTCCAAATGGTACAAATCTGTACATTATAGACTAACTCAAGTGTAGTTAAGGATTTTTAGAGTGAAGTTTGTAATGGCAAGTGGGAGAGAAAGTAGAGTGTTTCAGTGTAAAGGAAACTAAAAACCATCCTACCTTCCCCTCAAGCTCATTAGCAGGCTTAGATAGCTCCTTAGGTTTATGCTTAGGCCATATGAAGGAGAGAAAATGGAGATCCAAGTTCTTAGCTAAGGGAGGTACACTTAGTTAGCTTCCATCCATGGGCATTTATTGCTAGATTGACCCCCTAATCTCTATGAACATTCCTTAATAACTTAAAGAATCTGTACACCATCCTTATCTACATAGGACAAGTATAACATAATGATTTTAAGTGATCCTCAGCTTATATGCTCAAACTAATGATTGATCTTGTTTCCTCATGCCTTGAAGGATCCTATCATATAATTTTTAGTGTTTGGATCACATGTGTGAGATGTTAGGACCAATAAATCTTTAAAACTATCATAGTTTACAATCTGCAAGTAGATTTGAGTAATGGATAGAGTATTGAGTACCCTCATCAGAAGGAGTTGGCAATGTTGAAGGATTGATGGAGCATTTAATGTTTACACATGCATCTTTGATCAGGTTTGAGGTACATTAACCTCTTATTCAACTCAAATGGTTTCTTCAATGAAGGGGTCATATGCATCTAAAGTTCATTGAGTAGTATCATTGTATGTTATTCAATGGTTCCATCAGAGCCTTCAAAACATAATCAAAAACATGAAATGAAGTGTTGAGATGATGATATGCCATCATCATAGCCTTATGAGAAACTTTATCAGCTTCCATGGTAGTCTTAAAGACCTAAAAACCATCTTCCTTACCTATAAAACTACACAGTCAGTTTTAGCAAAGAATAAGGTTTTTTTTTTTTTTTTTAATATTAAGGTTCCTCAGAGATTCCTAGGCTCCATTTTTTTACTGTGTCATTTTCTACCTCTAAAGTGGTGTGTTTGCATGAGTATATGTGTTAGGGTATTCAAGGTGTAGATTTGGTTACCTTAGAATGGTTCTTATGCTTTATTCCATGTAATTTTCATACCTTAACATTTCATGTTGTTTCTCACTACCATTTTCACTATATTTTAACCCTATTGTTCATGTTTTAACCCCATGTCACTCCACATTCACCCTCATCCATTCATCCATCCTCCATGCCAAGTCTAGACTATGATAATAGACCTAAATACCTCTAGTGACCCTTAATAAAAATCAAATCATGAAAGGTTGGACCTATATGGGTCATACACTCATCTAAGGAAGAAAATAACCACCTACAATCAGTCATATGGGCCTATTGTAGCAGAGCCTTCGAGAACATTGTGTGAGCCACTCATGGGTATGATAAATGGTATGATTAGGGGAGTAAATACCCATAAAATATGAATGATAATGTGATATAATAACAATATAGGTTCTATATGGCTCAAAACACTCTATACCCTCATAAAATCATCCCATAGACCCCTGTATATAGTTAAGTAGGCAAATGAGTGCATATAACTCCCTTGGTGTGAATTAAGATGTGTGTGTGTGTGTGTGTGTGTGTGTGTGTGTGTGTGTGTGTGTGTGTGTGTGTGTGTGTGTGTGTGTGTGTGTGTGTCTTATCTATAGTGAGAGGAAAAATTAATTCAATGGAAATATAATCTTAATATTGATGAAGAGTTAAAATCTTATGATCATCTCATCTAAGGAGAAAAGTATAGTCAACATAGGCTTGAAGACACATAGGCCTACTTAGGCATGAACCCTAAGCTTAAGAAAGGGGGTGTATGCAAGAAGAGGGGATGTTATAAAATCAACATATAAGATTTTATATTTACCTGATACATATTATGTACACCTCATAATCATAGGCATCTCAGGGAAATAAAGGAGAAAACCCTACTCAAGGCTCTTATGCCTAATCATGAAGTCAGTAGGCGACCTACAACTACTCTAAACAAAATGATTGTTAGAGGTATTTGTAGGCACAAAAAGACCTCCCAACATAGTAAAAATGGTCATTTTGAGTAATCAAAGGCATCCATGCTTCCATTTTATCTATAAAAATAGTGGGTATACCCACTATTTTGTCTCAAACCCAGCGTTATCTATGACAGTTAGTTTTGGGGGATAGATGGGTAAAAGCATGTTTTGAAGGGTTTGCAAGATTATTTGGGTCCAAAATGGTTTTTAATCAATGTGAAATGATGGTTAAGGTCCTCATATACACTAAAAATGTATTAACATTTAGATTTATAATCAAGTGCCCTTGAGAATAGGCCAATGCAGACAGGCCTTAAGCCTAACCTTAAACCCTATTACTATCTTGGAGAGTTCAAGTCCTTACAACAAGTTTGATAGACAATAAGGAAAAATCTAAAGTGACTTCAAAACCTTACTCAAGCTATTCACCCTATACATTGCTTGAAAGCTAACTTTAAGTGCTCACATGATTCATGAGAGAGATGCTCAGACACAAAACTATTAAAGACTTTTAAGTCTTCCTATGGAATAAATATCCATGAAGGATTGGTTAGAATTATGGGGATAACCTTTATGAATGATCCTTAATAAAATGATCTATCAAAATTGGTTAGTAGATAACCTGAGTGTCACTTTCCAATGCTCTTATCTCAACACACCCTTTGCATGGGATCCCAAGATATTAATGGAAGATGAGGAGGTCAATGCACTATAGGTTCATGGCAATTGGTCCTATTTTGGATGTCCATATGCTATGAACCATTATTAAGATGGTGGACATTTTAAACCCTACCTAAACCCCATAAATGACCTGATGATAGATTCTTGATCCAAAACCTATCCAAATGATGTGATTTGACCCTACAATTACCTTTAAGTTCTCCTCACATCTTTTGATCATCATGATGGCTCACTAGTTGGCATGTGTAAGAGTCAAACTATACAAAATAGGCCTGGCAAGACTGGTTTGAGATTAATAATAGAGAAATGATAAGTGTTTATGTGTTTTAAGGGGTTAAAGAGAGAAAATGTGTCTTAAATCATGTAAATAATCCATATAACTATCATTTACAAAATCCTCCATGATTATTTGTGTTGAAGGTAGTCACAAATGTTAATATTAATGGTTTTATGCATTCAGTAAAGACCAAGAGGCTTGATCAAGATAATGTTGTTGATCCATATGACCTCCAATGTAATCTTTAGGTTGGTAACAAGGTGTAAGTACCTCATAACCCTAGGGTTTAGGCCAAATTTCAAGATCCAAGTCTGTAGATAGACTAGTCTATCATCTCCATTAGGATCGTGTCACTAAAAGGTGAAGTCAATGGCCATTTAAGTAACAAGAACACTTCAAACCTTCAATAGAGAGGCCATAATGATGTATAGACACATCTTAATCACTTTTAAGCTAGAGAGATCCTTAAAATTGGTTATTTGGTTTGTAGACACTCGTAACCTACTTATGATGCAAGTTTTTCACCCAAGGAGCATCTTCTAATGCTCACAACCATCCAGTTTCTTTGAATTAAGATCAAAGCACTTCAAGGGAGATAGATAGGTATGTTGGCATGTATTTTGTGTAATTGGTTCATATATCTAGGCCTTAATCTCTATGAACCATCACTAAGACTCCCATATACTCTTAAACCCATCTTAAAACCTAATAGGGACTCGACTAGGAAGATTTAGTGAGATATGCATCAAAACACTTAGGAAATTCTTGACTAATACCTGGAATAGATTACCAACTCAAAAGAGATCATTAATTTGGTACTTGATTATAGGAAGGTTGTATGGACACCTCTAGAAAGTGAAAATTTGTAGGGTTTTGAGTATAAAATGGAGTAGAGGACCTAATCAAGAGTTATAAACTATGGGGAAGGATAATCAACACTTTTTTTCCACCACTTCAATTTTGGAAATGATTATGAATCTTCCTATAGGCATCTCTATTAGCTCTTCCCAAATAAAAAATCTCTGAAGCTGGTCTAAGAGGTCTAGTCATGCAAGATAGATGAGTTAAAGATGAAGGATAGTTGAAAAAATTCTAAGTGTTGATATAGAGGGTTACACAAAGAAGATTTCAATTCTTATTAGATGAGTTGAGAGCCTAGTTCAGCTATTTGTTCGTTCAATCAATGAATGAGTAGATAGGTGAAGAGATTGTAAATGAGGCATACTTAACTTGCAGATGGAAGGGTCTAGTGGGTGTAGAATGGCATTATGGAATTGATAAGTCACATTGAGGCATTATTAAATATCATTTAGGTGAGTATATTTCATTTTGGATACCATTATCAAAGTATATAAATATTTTCAATGACAAGTCAACATGCACATTGAAACAAAAATTACCCAACACTTCTTGGAGGCCTAATAACCACCCATGTATGCCTTGTAACTTCCATTACAGGTAATGATGGAATATTTTAGGCATGGTCAAGCCTTGCATGAGGTCTAACATGGAATTTATAGCCTCCACACCTCATCTCAATGCCATATGGGGTCATTAAAGAAGTGCTAACACATGAATTGGTGAATATGCTTGTTGTAAATGCCATACACCACCTTAGCCTCATTCATGGCCTTTCCTACATCTGGGTTCTTCTCTCTTATCTCTCAAACATTCTATTTAATTAGGCATTGAGCTCTTATTTTCTCATCCCTTAATTGAGTATAGTAAAGCTCTGTTAAAATCATACCTTGCCTCTTTAAATCAATAGAAGAATAGTTCTATACTCCCTTTTTGAGTGTTAGTTGTATTATGAAGTTTACATGTAGAATGTATGAGTGTCATCATTTTCTGAAGGTCCTTTTATGCACCTAACTTCATGTTATTAGTCCATGTAGGTTGTATAAAGTATTGATATGCAATAAGGAGATGAAAAAGAAGAGGGGAAGCTTGGAGCTCTACAATGGGGAGACTAAGAGTCATCCTCCATTAAAGGTGCTTCAAGCTTTCTATTGGGATCTCACCTTGTTCACCTTTGCTTCATTGGTTCCTATTGTTTCTATCTTTCTTTGTGTTAGAGGTGGTCTCTAATTTTGTCTTGTGTTTATTTATTTTTGTTTGTGATTTATTTTCTATTTTATGTGTTGTATTTGGGGTTGTCTATAATGCCTTGGTTGAGCCACACTATTGAAATGTGCATCCTTTCCTTGGCCCTTAATCCCAAAACCTTTAGACTTGATAAAAGGCATGTATGTAGTAATTGGAAGGTATGGAAAATATCAGATTTGATGGGATGGAGCATGTGAAGAGGGAAAATCATGTTAGTTCTAATGAAGCACATAATACTGAGAGGGGTGATAAGGGTGGCCTTAATTTGAGTAATGACCATTGCTCATCTCAAGTGGAAACTAAAGCATCTAGACTTCTAAAATGAATCTTCATCAAAGTCATATGGTTGGAAGAAGCAACTAGGTATTCAGAAGGAGCAGAGTTTGTGGTGAGAAGGGAAGATGATGGCGAGTACCAATGCATGAAGGGATAAGCCGATAAGTCTTCTAGCCTCCCTAAAACATTGACTATCACTCCAAATGTTTCCATAGAACTTGACCTTCAGCAAGAGGAAACTAGAATTCAAAATGTTGGGATTTCTTTTATTTGTTTAAACAAAAATGCTCTCCCATCTAGGAATTTTTTTGATAATTAGTTAAACTCAGTGTGGGGAAAAAAATTAGGTCTATATATTAGTTTTTATAGGATGTTATAGATAGGGGTCTTCGTGATCCTATTTAAAAACTCTAATATACAGCACAATGCTATTAGCAAGCCCATGTGGAATGTTAGTTAGTTAATTTTTAAGGTTGTCCCTTAGTCTCCTAAAATGGACTACAATGACCTTGTCTTCAAGACTTCCCATAGATGGTTTAAAATAGAAGAGGTGCCCATTTAGCTCTAAAATTTTCTCCCACAAGCACTAAAATCCCTCAGTTAAGTGTTGAAGATTGAGGATACTAGGAGGTCCCTTGCTCATATGAATGTTAGGGTTTTAATATCACTAGAACCTTTGGATTTTTTCTTGGAAGCCCTTAATTTTAAAATAAAAGGGAGGTCTCACACTTGTGCCCTCAGAGGTCTGGGTGGTTTGAATGCTTTTTTCTTTTGAAAAAAAGATGGCCAACTTAGGAAACACTATCCTCTATTGGCTAATAAAAGCAATTTCCTGAGTAAACAATAAGGAAAGGCTAATACAAAAGATGAGACTATCTTGAATAACTTGTAGGTGTTTGAGAATCCTCTATTCTCTAGTGTACCATTAAAAGATAGTTCACCCACTGATGAAGTTTCTAACATGCTTGAGCCTAGTGCTTGAGAAGAGTGTGGCATAGAAGGCCCTCCTATTGACTCTTAGGTTTAGAATGCTCTATAAACTATGGGTGAAAAGCCCCTGCCTGATCTGGTTGATTGCCTCCTTGAAGACCTAGATGATTCTCTTTTAGAGCAAAAACCCTTTAAGGACCATTCTTATAAAGAATATATGGTAATCCTTATTGAGGCCCCTAAAGTGAACATTGTCTTAACAACTAATTCTATTATAATTAATCTTGATAAGTGTTTTAATGTTTTTATATTGATGACTATTTCCCTAGAGAAAGAAGCGACATGGCACCAAATCAATGTGGTGGAGATTCTAGATGGAGTGCTAGTTGAAAATAATCCCCATGTAGGTGTGGACAATTGGTTCTCCAAAGGAAGTGAAAAAAGGCTTAAAATTGAACTTAGTCTAGACCAAAATGAGCACACCATGTTCAAGGAAAAAAAAAGTGATTAAGGAGGGAAAACATAACTTTCAAGAACCCCATTCTAAAAAAAAGGTAAGGAGATTAAAGTCTTGGACTACTTCACTAGGTTGTATAATGGTGGGCCCCAGCCCCATGGTTAATTAAATTAACCTCTACCACTTCCCCCTTGTTTTTCATGTAGATTTTTAGTTGGAATGTTAGAGGGTTAGAATCTCCAGAACAAAAATTGGTGGTAAAATAGTTTATATTCTCAAGGGATAATCTTGAGTTTCTTTTCTTGCAAGAAGTTAAGGCTATTGGCACACAACTCACTATGGTTTTGAATTTTATCTAGCTAAATGCTCCTTAGTTATCTTCAAATCATGTTAAAGGTAAAGGGGGGGCATCTATCCTAGTTAACCCCATGTGGAAAGAATGCACTATTGACCATGGTAGTTCTCCATGTAACAGGGTTGTCTGGGTTTTGATACAATACCAAAATTAGACTTTGGGATTGTGTAATATTTATGCTCCAAATGATTATAGGGAATGTTCTAACCTGTGAAATTAGTTAGATAATAATATTAGAAAATTTCCCTAGATTTTTGGTGGTGACTTCAACATGGTGGAGGATAAGGAGGATAAAATTGGAGGGGACCACCTTGCATGGAAGGGAAATGAGCTAATTTTCTAGTCCAAGTTTAAACGAATACATAGAATTTAAGGTCCTCTCCTAAAAGGGAAGAGTTGTAGTAGAGGCATATGGTATACTTGGTGCAATAATCAAAGCAATAATAAGAGGTTGTATTCAAGGCTAGATAGAGTTTACTTGAACATTGAGTCTCTAGCAGTTGATGTAGTCATGAGCGGTATTGTTGTAACTGTGCTACCCTATACTATGTCGGGTCACCACCCTATTGAAATGACTTTCTCACTAGTTGGGGATGAGAAGAAGGATTCTTCTAAATTTAAAGGGATTTATAAATTTTATGTATCACATCTTTCAGATAAGGTGTGTATAGAAGGTATGCAAGCATCATGGAGCATGAGAAAAGATGTCTACACTTCTAATTCAAAAATTGATCTCTAAAACTCTAGTATGATTACCACCAAAAATTTTCAAGAACCTATGGTCATAGTAAAGCTAGGAAGTGCAAAAAACTTGCTAGGGGTACTCAAGAAAAGCTTATCTAAGTAGAAGGCTTACTACAAATTGATCCAACAAATGGGTTTCTTTTTTAAGAACTCAATTCTTTGAAATACCAAGTTTTCTAGGTTTAACAATACATTTCTAAAGGGGCATATATTTAATCTAGGCTTACATGGCTTAAGCTTGGTGATAGAGGCTCTAAATTTTTATTCAAATTCTTGTGAATTAAACATGCCAAAATCTAGATTAAGGAAATTGAATTCAACAAGTAGAATGTTAAAGATGCTGATAGTATTATAGTGGATTTCTTTGATTTCTATTATAATCTTTTTTGGTCTGATGGATCAAGTGAATGTATTAAACAAAATAGAGCTTTATGCATGGCTTGTATCCCTAAGAAAGTCTCACAAAATTAGGCCTCCTATTTCGAGGTTGTCATCTCACTTGATGAGGTCAAAAACACTATTGACTTATTAAAAGATGATAAGGCTCCAAGGTTAGATGGAATCCTTATAGAATTATACAAATTCAATAAGGATTGGATTGCCAAAAAATGTTTGTAAGTTTTCAATGAAGCATTTTCCATTGGTACTCTTAGCCTAGAATTAAATAGAGGGGTGATCAAGCTTATATCAAAAGATGGTAATTTGTCTTTGGTTAAGAATTGAAGACCAATTACCCTTCTTAATGTCTCCTATAAGATATTAGCAAAAATCTTAGCAAGGAGGGTCTCCTCAATCCTACCCTCTATTATATTAGAAACACTGACTAGATTTGTGGAAGGAAGATACATTTTGGATAATCTCATCACCAACTAGGAAGGCATGTATTGGGAAAAATATTCAAACCAGGAGGTTGGAATGTTTTTCCTTGATTTTAAGAAACCATATGATAGAATTGAGTGGCCATTCATTGAAAGAATGTTGACAGATTTTGGGTTCCAATATAGATTTTGTATAATGATTAATGTACTTGTCAAGGATGCCTTAGTGGTCATTGAAGTCAATGGTGAACTTACATACTTCATTGTCCTTCAATGTTCCATAAGGCAAGGCTATTCATTTAAGCTGTCACTATTTGTATTAGTTGTAGAGGCTCTATACTACCTCCTTAGATTATCAAACATTGGACCTTTGATTAAAGGTATTTCAATCCTAAACAAGGAATCTCTTATTGACATTTTGTTTACTGATGAAACTTCTATTTTTGTTACCCTAGAATAGAGTAATCTTGAAAAAATTTCAAAAAGGGTTAATATTTATTGTTCATCCTTAGGGTCTAAAGTTGTGATGAATAAATCATTCATTTTGGGATGGAAGGAATGGTCATCGGATTGGTTAACCAATTTTGGTTAGACTTGGAAATGACCTAATGAGATGGTTAAATATTTTGGGATTTCATTTTCCTTAACCCCTTCTTTTAAGAAGATGTGAGATTGGATATTTGATAAAATCAATAAGAAAATTGGCAAATGACAAGGCTACTTGCTCTCACTTCCAAGTAGAATTTAAGTTTACCATAAACTGTTGTCTTCCTATAGCATTTAATATGCCTCATGTTGGTTATTTGTCAAAATAAAAACCAACATGCTTCATAGAATCATAAGAGATTTCTTGTGGTCGGATGGTAAAGGGGGAAAGAAAAGACATGTGGTCTTGTGGTAGTTATACTTGAAACCTAAAAAAATTGGAAGACTAAGGTTAAAGGACCTTTGGTTGTAGGGGATAACCTTGGCTGTGAAATGGATTGTTAGAGCTTCAATTGGGAATGATCCTTGGAAAGTTTTGGTAAGGCATAATATCATTCAAGGATTTCATAAAGGGAAGCCAAATTGGAAGGGATTACATATTATTGACATTCTTATTGGATCTTTCTCTGCTAAAGTGGCTAACTCTCTAATTTTTGTATCTATTTGGAATGCATGGGAATTTTCCAAGCCATTCATTACATCAACATAGGTTTTCAATTATCATGGGATTACATGTCAAGGCTAAAGATCTATTTGGTGTAACTTGAGTGTTAATAGGATTCCTCTGGCTCTCACTAGGGGATGCTCAGCCTTTCAGTGGTACACTAAAGGTTTGAGAAGATTTAAGGATCTCTTCACTCATGGGTAATGGACGTCATGGTTAGAGCTTAAGATAAGATTTTAGTTCATGGAATCCCAAAAAATAACATTCACCCTACTTTAAATAGCTCTCAAAGGGTATAACAAAGTTGTTTTTATAGATGATGAAGATGAATTTTGGGGTAGTGTGAAGTGGAAAAAGACCCACCTCTACTCAAATACTCAATGCAAATGTTGTATAATAATCTTTAATTTTCCAATGTCCCCTACCTTACCCTCAATCATATTTGGTTTGTGTTTGATCCCTTGCATGCGTGGTCTTTTAGGTTTGCAGTTATATGATCCTCTTGTATTGAGCCTAAGAAGTCATGTTTCTATTGGTTACTTTTGTATTAAAAATTGGCCATGGGTATTGTTTTTAATAATTATGGTTTTGCTAATACTCTTTGTGCTTTTTGTAGTGATGTTGAATCGGTTGTGCACATATTTTATTCTTGCCCATTTGCATCTAACCTATGATAAAAATGTCTTAAACCTTGGAACTTTATTTTTGGATACTTAGATAGTTAAATATTGATTTTGGTTATGCTTTCCCCAAAGTTAAAGTTCATCCTTTTTTCCATAAATTTTAGATTATTTTCTCTACTAAAATTCTTTGGTTTTTTTGGAAACAAAGGAACCTGGAGGTGTTTCAAGCTAAGGCTAGAATTCTTACTGACTTCACATTTGAAGTCATTCTTCAACATTTTTCCTTACATATTTTTCTTCAATTGAATATTCCATAGGATTAGCTTAAAATATTCCTTAGAACAGGGGTGCTTAAGGTGACTTCAAATTATCTACTTGACATAGGAGGATACCCAATGACTATGGAGGTTAAGGTTTCTAAATTTGAATAGGAATACATCAAGGATGCCTACTTCGACTAGGCGGATAATCCTATGAAATAATGGATCACTCCTTCTAAATAAAATAACAATGGTATTGGTGAGAGGGTGGTGGTGAATGAAAGTACCATTTAGGATCTATGAAATGAAGAGCATGATGGGTACCTCATCAAAGAGGCCAAGGAAATGTCTAAATCATTTATCCTAAATCTAGTGATGAAAATGTATAAGTTGGCCCCTCATCTTGGACTCCCTTTCCTAATGCTCCTCTCTAGGGAACATAGGCATAAATATATCAATAGATTGATGACAATTAAGTACCTTCTTTGACAAGTTGGAGAAGCTTATTGAGGTTGGTAGATCAGAGGACATGGAGGATGTATTGGAATTTATTAGACATAATAATATGAAAGGTCTCTTAGACCAAGTTGAACGCTACCCAGTGTAGATGCCTCATGGAGATTGGATGAGGAGGAATGTCAGTGATAAATACTCCTCATAAGTGAATGCCTTAGTTGCTTCTAATGGTATCCATAATAGGGATGGCACTACTTGTAGTAGGGTGCTAAACCCAAAAATATGATTCTACCACCTTTGGGTGGCTTAGTGTTTGCTCCTAAAATTTTATGTCTTTTTTATCTAGTTGACAATGGTATTTGGTTGAACTGACTACTCTATTTGGTTGGTTGCCTGGTTGGAAACTTTCAATTTTCTACTGCTCATTTCTCTAGTTTCCTTTTTTTTGGGTTGCCTCTTTGGATCCATTTTTATATTGAACTATCATTTATTTAGATTGTTGGTGGGGGATGCCCTACCTATTCTCTTTGATCTACATGGTACTATGTATTTATTTTATCAATTTTTATGCTTATATTGGTAAATGATTTTCAATACATATTAAAAAAAGGATATTGATATGCATGAATGTTCTTGAAGTGTTGATGAGTTGATAGTGTCTGGTACAAACCTAGGTTCTTGGCCTTCAATTTGTAGAAATTTCACTTAATATTCACATGAAACATTCATGTATAGGACTTTATCAAGGGGTCTAATCATTTATTGGTTTCATTAAGTTTATAAGTGTCTTTAAGGGATAAACTAAGAGTGGATACTCAATTATTGGTGCATCACCATTATTAGTGTAGGTTTTTTTTAAGGTTTTACATCTTTTAACTTTTCATATCAATAGGATTAGGTCTTAGATAGAACATTCAAGTCATAAACCAAGGGATATATCCCCATTAAAACTAGAGGTTTAAACTACACCTTAGGAAGCCTATAACCTATAGGTGAATCCAATGTTAGACAGGTTTGAGGAGGTTTTAAATAGTCCTACTTCAACAAAGGTGCAACTTGGGTAGCGAACAATTTTGGCACACCTAGTGGGACTAGCTATCAATTGCCTTGAGACATGATTTGAAAACTTTAGAGGACATATGGAAGGCTAAAGATAATCAATGTTATATTAGAAGGTAGTTTCATGCAAAAGTGTCCACTATATCATGTTCAAAAGGTAATAAGATTGAATTTGTTGAACTATTATTAGATATTTCAAGGAGAAAGAGGTTTCTTAGATTTAACCCTAATACTACAGCTCCCAATTCCCTCAAATCTATAAATTATTCCCACACACAGTCTAGTGCAAGTCTTCTAGTCCCAATGGTTACACTTAGAATGCAAGCATTTTTAACCTTTAAAGGTGGTAGTCATTTGAACCTTAAATAGTTTGATGATATCCCAACTACTACCCTTAAAAGTCTACCCTACTTTATAAGAGAAAATTCCACCACCCATATGGAACATATAGCTGATATAACCAACTTGTGCTTAGTACATAACATAACCCAAGAAAATGTAGCCATGAGACTCTTGGTAACCTCCTTGAGGGGTAAATATCTTCAATTGTATAGGGGTCTCACTTCTACCTCTATAAACAAATGGGATGAATTTGATGATTGTTTATGCAAACACTTTGAGGATAGAAGTGTCCATGTTTCCCTAGTAGAATAATGCACCTCAATCAAGAGAGCACCCAAGGAATTTATGGTAGATTTTAATTACAAATATTAAGAAACTTGGGATAGAATTCTTGTCATCATCAAGCCCACTCCTAACTATGAATTCCTATACTATATAAGGGATTTGAATTATGATGTTTTTTTAATGATACAGTCCATGGGGGGGACCACATTGCCAAAATCATATGAGATCTCTATAAGAGAAAAAAATCGCTTGATTCAATCAGGTAAGCTTACTCCTAGGCCCTTCATGCCCTTATTTATAGAGATTTAACCCACTACCCCCACCATTGCTCCATTTCCATTTCTAAACAATCAAGACCAATCTGATGTCCTCTAATTAGATAGGCTTGGCAAGATAGAGGGGTTACTCAAAGCATAAAATAATAAATTGGTAGCCTTAGAGAGGAAATAAAATACTTTAAATAGACCTTATACACCCCCTTATCAAAGTCCATATCCCGTATCCATACAACATGCCTTCATATCAACCTAGCCAACAAGGCCAAGGGTAGATTTTACAAGCCAGACCTTACAATTATTACAACCCAAACATTGACAATAGTTCAAGGGCTTTGGTACCAACACAGAGTAACTATGCACAATAAGGATAGTGGTCTGCTCCATGGGGGAAATTAGGTGAGATAGAAATGGATATAAATGGGCTGGTTGTTAGACTTCTTACATGTAGCAGGGTCCTACCTTTAAAGCACATGACAACATGCCTCTTCCACAAAAAAGTTCTCAAGTGCCTTAAAAAGACATGCCTGTCATGACCCCAGCTAAAATTCCAAGTCAACAAGGAGGGAATTTAAGTAAATCACATACTGAGACCACCTTTTCTAACTTTCAATAAGGTGAGAACTCTTTTGAACAAGTGGTATCAAATTTGTGGTAGAATTTACTTAAGTAGATAATTTAGTTACAGCCCACAGAAGGGCTAAAAGAAAGGTGGTGGAAGATAGTTTGGGGTAGTTTAAGGTCAATCTAACACATTCCTAGGTAGCTCAATATCCTACCAATCAAGGTATAGTACATAAAATACCTCTAAGATAATAGAAATCATAAACACATGGGAAATATTAGAAGAGTCCCTTCATTCCTTAAGTCAAACAAGCTACAAGTGATGCCTCTATTTCTAAGTTGTAGCCTAAGAGTTCCAAATATTGCATCATTTTAGATTACATGAAGAAGTCCAATGTTATCAAATCTATTTGGGATGCTCTACTCATTATAGGGTATAAATATCTTCTTCAACAAGAGCTCTCCAAGCTTTCACTCATGAACAAGAAAGTTGATAAGGTGAGTGAAATTTATGTTCATGACAATCAACCTAATGAATTACAAGCTCCTAATGTATTCAAACCACCTCCATTCTACTTACCAGTCATAATAAGGGATTCAATTATTCATAATTTCATGATATATAGTGGTGATTCTACTTTAATCATGCCAAAAGCCATAGCTAATAAGTTAGAGCTTAAATATGAACCCAATGACAAAAATATTTTTTAATTATATGGGTCTCCCATAAAGATATTATATATGCTTAAATACCTCAAGATTGTGTTGGTTGACTACCCTAGCTATACCATTTCCAAATATGTCATGTTAGTTGACCTTCCCCCATATTTTTCCCTATGCTTATCTAGGGATTTCATTACAAAGATTTGGGGGTATCTTTCTTCTAACTAGTCATACATCGTATTTAGGACTAGGTATGGGGCAAGGGTCACTTTTAGGTCTAAAATTAATTCTAGGTTATAATTAGAAATGTATATTCCCAACCTATCTAATGTGAACTAAAATATCCTAGATGAAGATGAGAACATCAATGATCAAGATTCTAAGGATCATCTTGAAGTCATCTCAAATTTGCTCCTTGATGAATGGGTGGTTGACAACCATGGTTTTGACCCCTACAAGACCATTGATGAGTTAGGCTTAGCTGTATATTATATGCATGAAGAAGGACCTATTGTACCTAGCCTTACAAGTACAACTCAAGAGCATGAAGGCATATAGACCTTATTCTTTGACAAATCAAGGTCAAATAATGGGAGTGGGGATGGAGTGATACCTATTTCCCCTTTTAATCATAGGTATTATTTTGTATTAAGGTTTCAATTCAAATTTAATTCAAAAACTATAAAATATGAATCCTTCATACATGGGCAATAATGGGAAAGGAGAAGAGGAGTCAAAATTTTACAAGTGAAAGGGGATAATGAGCTAGTGGTATATTAGGTGAAAGATGTTAGTGAAGTAAATAATCTTGATTTTAAGGCATATAAGCACTGAGTTTGGGATCTCTTGGAGGACTTCTTAGCATTTGACATCTATTCCATACATAGGGAGTCAAATCATCATGCAAACAAACTAGTTTTAATAGGTTCCCAATGTGACATTAGTGATGGATTCAAAGGAATTCAAGGATAGTCACAAATAAAGGTTGTGTGTAGGCCATATATACCTAATAATGAGTTGATTTGGTAGGTCTTTGACAATGATGATCAAATTACTTATTTTCTCATGCATGAGACAAAATCCTATCATAAGAACCAAGGTAGATTGCAACATCAATTTGGTGACCAAGTTGTCTAGCTAAGAACTAAAAAATTTCCCAAAGGATTGGTGACATTGGAGAGTATCTTCAATGAATATTATCAGTTGAAGAAATACAAGGTGATTATCTCAACCAAAGAGGAACATTATGAGAAGGTAGCCATTTTTAAGGACAAATTGCTTAAGTTACAAAAAGTGAACACCAAATAAGAGAGAGATACCTTCATATCCTTATACCAAGATTATGAAGATGTATTTTCATGTTAATACCATAATCTTAAAGGCTTTGACCCCAATTTATCCCAACACACCATATAGTTAGAGGACAATGCAAAATCAGTAAGGTAGAAGTAAATACCATTCAACCCTAAGGTTGAAGAGCTCATGAGAAGGGAATTGAATAAATTGTTTGAATTTAAGATCATATTACCCATTAAGCATTCCCCATGAGAGGAAAACCTTATGCCTGTGAGGAATAAGAATGGATATATATGCCTATGTGTTGATTTTAGAGACCTTAATAACGTGTCTTTGAGAGACCATTATCCATTGCAGTCCATGGACCAAATCCTTCATAAGGTTGTAGGCTCTCATAAGTTTTATTTTTTTGATGGATACTCTAGATATAATTAGATATTGTTCAAGGAAGAAGATAGACATAAGACTACCTTCACAATAAATTAGGGCATATATGAATACATGAAGATGCCCTTTGGACTATCCAATGTAGGGGTAACTTTCCAAAGGTCAATAGACGTTGTCATTCAAGGGATCATTAATGAGATGATGTGCATCTATCTTGATGACATAATAATGTTTTAAAAGGATCATAAATATTATATGGCACACTTAAGGTTAGTCTTTTATAGGTGTAGATAGTTTGGAATTTATTTAAACCCCAAGAAATGTATCTTTGTAGTCTATGAGGGTATATTATTAGGACATGTTGTGTCAAAGGATGGCCTCTACATAGACCTTGAGAGGATTGAATCAATCTTATCCTTACCCCTACCCAAGCACAAGAAAGGTTTTTAGAGATTCTTGGGAAAAATTAGTTTCATTAGGAGGTTCATTCTAGGTTTTGTAGAGTTAGTAAATCCACTTACTCATATACTTAAGAAACATAAGGAGTTCACATGGAGCAAAGAAGGAAAGAGAATATTTGAGGCCATAAAATAGGACATCTCTCAATCCCCCACCCTTCTCAACCCCGATTTTAGCAAATATTTTTTCTTGTATGCATTCTCCATAGCTGATACCATTTCTACTATGCTCATGAAGCAAAATGATGAAGGACTTGAACAACCAATTGCCTTCTTCAGTCAAGCCTTAGAAGGATATGAAGAAAGGTACACTTTTTTGAAAAATCATGTTTTTTATATTATGAGAGGGATTAATAAGTTTGGACACATGGTGTCTAACAATAAAGTCATAGTGATGGTAGTGCACCCAAGCATCAAGGAGTTCATAGTTAATATATTTTTAAGTGAGAAGAGAGTTGGGTGGGTGACAAAGTGTATGGAATATGACTTTGAGATGAGGTTACCAAGCTAATCAAGGATAAAGGTCTCTATTAACATCTTGAAATATAAGTTAGAGAAGAGAAAGTCATAGTGTTGGTAGTCTATGACAGTCAGTAGATAGATACAAACACAACCCCTCTTAGCTAGACTAATGATGTGGTAAAATTTATCCAAATAGGCCAATTTCACATGGGCTTAGATAGGACTAAAAAAAGACATTTTAGGCTATATACCATACCTTACATATTAGTGGATTGAATTCTATTCAAGAAGGATATAAGAAGTATGTTTTTAAGGTATGTTGAATCAAGTCTGATTGACAAGCTACTTGAGTAGTTTCATGATGGGCCTGTAGGTGGGAACTTTGTTGCCAAGACCATAGCCTCTAAGATAATTATATCAAGTCATTTTATCACACCTTGTTTATATATTCACATGCTTGGGTCAAGAAGTGTTCTAAATGTGCCATGTTCATTGGTAAATAAAGGTTAGCTACCTTACCCTTACAAACCATGCAAGTTGAATATGAAATGGGGCTTATAATTCATAGGCATGATCCATCCCACTTCTAGTTTTAGGCATAACTAGGTCAAGGTAGCTACACTTAGAGAAGCCAATGATAATTCAGTCTTGGAGTTCTATGATAGTCTTGTGACCAGGTTTGGTGTATCATCAAAAATCATATCTGATAATGCCTTGGTCTTCAACAATGTTAAAGTATGTGAGTGGGATTTTAGACATGGAATATACCTCAAGGTTTTTTCCAACTATTACCCATAGGGAAATGGGCTAGCAGTGTCCACAAATAAAAACTTGATAAGGATCATTAAGAGAACCATGGAGGATTGTTAAAGGGAATGACATACAAAGTTGAAGACTACTTTATGGGCAGATAAAGTCACACCTAATATATTTAATGAAAACTCCCCTTACATATTTATTTATGTTAGGGAGGAATGACTAATATTTCCCTTGAACTACTAGACTTAAAGCTTGCTCACCAACTCGAGCTCTTAAAAGATGATACAATGCAAGTGAGAATAAATGAGCTGAGATAGTTAGAGGAGACAAAGGATATTACCATGCATGTCATGTAGTCTAATAAGAACCAAATCAAGAAGTTATTTGATAAAATAGCCTCATATAGGAAATTATAATAAATATATATAGTGCTCAAGTGGGATGAAGACCGTGTCAATCCAGGAAAACACTCCAAGTTTAACAACCTTTAGAGTGGGCCTTCTATCATCACTAGCTATAAGGAAATTAAATCTTTTAAACTATCTATATTGAATGGTTAGGAACTCCCCATCCTTGTCAATCGGATGTCCTCAAGTTATGCTATTAGTCCTTCATTTTCCTCTTGTACATAGTAGTTAGAAGTTTGTTTCCTTACTCTAAGTGCTTCTGTACATGCATGAGTATCTATTTATTTATCTTGTTGTTTGTTATTGTGTATTTTCATTTATTGTATTTTTATTGTTTTCTTATTGTGTCTCTTTGAGTCTCAAAATTTTCAAGGTATTAATCAAAGTTCATGTGTAGTCAAAGTTTCATTTGCTAAGTCAATAACTTTAAGAGTTTTGAGTCCCCTTGACCAACAAGTTGGTCAAGCCAACTGATTCACAAAAAATGTTGACCACTTTATAGTCCTATACCTAAAAAATGGTCAACCTAATGTACTTGAGTCCTGATCTATCATTAGTCTAATTGTTTCATCTCATCTTTTGATTTTGGGTCATTCAATCAGTTCACTATATTGTTATGTTATAATATTCTTGGTGTTCTCCACATTATCTATTTCAACTTGAGTCAAGTGTTTTCATGATGTGTGATTAGGTATAAGGGTACTTAGTTAGTTTGATAGAGCTCCAACACTTGAAAAATGCCATGGTGAAGTTAAATTAAGAAGGCAGTCTAATGAAAGATCATGAATACCTCTTTTCTACTCAATCACATAAGGTATGTTTATCTTGAAAGATTCAAATAATATCATGAATTGTATTAGGCTCCATTTGAGGTCTTTATTAGGTCATAAGGGTCTATTCATAGATATCATTTTAATATTCATTTGATATGCCCCTTTAAGGTCATGTGTATGTGCCAAAGTCAATATTTTGATCATAATAAGGCATCATTTGACCCTGATGAGTTACTAAGCCACATCCCACACCCTTAATAGACCTCATGAACTTCATTATACCACCACCAAAGTTTTTCATACCCCATTGATCCCATTACCACCATGGTTAACACTTAAATACTCCCTAATCAGCCTCACACATGTTAAATTCTGACTTTTCAACTCCCCTAATTTATACCATCAACTTGAAAAAAATTGATGACCCCTATTTTCCCTCTATAATACTTGATAATGATCTATTTTGGTCTAAATCAAGAGAAAATTTAGAAATATTTTAGGTTACAGGGGTTTTCCAAATGGTACAAATCTGTATAGTATGGATTGACTCAGGTGGAGTCAAGTATTTGTAGAGTGAGGTCATTAATGGCAAGTGGGAGAGAAACTAGAGTGTTTATGTGAAAATGAATCTCAAAACCATCCTACCTTTCTATTGATCTCATTAGTAGGCTTAGAGATCTCCTCAAGTTTATGCTTAGACCATATGGAGGAGAGAGAATAGAGGTCCAAGTTTTTAGCTAGGGGAAGTACACTCAGTTAGCTTCCATCCATGGGAATTTATTATTGGATTTACACCCTAATCTCTAAAAACATTCCTTAATAACTTAAGGAATCTGTACACCATCATTATCTACACAGGGCAAGTAGAATAGAATGGTTTGAATGATCCTCAACTTGTCTACTTAAACCAATGATTGATCTTGTTTCCTTAGGTCTCCAAGTATCCTATCATAGCATTTTTAGTGTTTATCTCACATGTGTGAGATTTTATAAAAAATAAACCTTCAAAGCTGGCACAATGTGCAATTTGTAGGTAAATTTGAGTAATGGATAGAGTATTGAGTTTCCTCATCAGAAAGATTTGGCAATGTTGAAAGATTGATGGAGTGTTTTAAGTTTACCCATGCCTCTTTGATCAGGATTGAGGTCCACCATCCTCTTATTCATCTCAAAGGGTGTCTTCAATGAAGGGTTCATATGGATCTAAAATTCACTGAGTAGTAAAATTGTGTGTTTTTCAATAGTGCCATCAAAACCTTCTAAACATAGTCAAAAACATGGAACAATGTGTTGATATGATGATATGCCATCATCATAGCCTTATAAGTAACTTTATTAGCTTCCATGGTAGTCTCATAGACCTAAAAACCACCCTCCTTACCTCTAAAACCACCTAGTCAGTTTTAGCAAAGATTAAGGTTTTTTACCAATATTAAGGTTCCTTAGAGATTCTCAGGTTCCATTTTTTTGACTATGTGTGTCATTTTTATGCCTCCAAAGTGGTGTGATTACATGAGTATATGTGTTAGGGTCTTCAAGGTGTCTTTTTATTTCCTTAGAATGGTTCTTATGCTTCATTCCATGTCATTTTCATACCTTACCATTTCATTTTGTTTCCCATTATAATTTTCACTATGTGTTAACCATGTTATTCATGTTTCAACCCCATGTCACTCCACAGTCACCCTCCTCTATGCATCCATCCTTAATGCAAAGTCTATACCATGCCACCAGACCTAAATACCCCTAGGAACCCTCAATGGAAATGAAATCATGGAAGTTTGGACCTATATGTGTCATACACTCATCTAAAGAAATAAATAACCACCTTTAACCAACCATTTGGGCCTATTGTAGTAGATCCTTCAAGAACATTGTGAGAGCCACTCATGGGTATGAGAAATGGTATGATAAAGGGAGTGAATACCAATAAAATATGAATGATAATGTGAGATAATACCAATAGAGGTTCTATATGGCTCAAAACACTCTACTCCCTCAAAAAATCATCCTAGAGACCCATGTATATAGTTAAGCAGGAAAATGAGTGAATATAACTCGCTTGATGTGAATTGATATATATATATATCTTGTATAGAGTGAGAGGAAGAATTAATTAAATTTAAATATAAAATTAATACCAATGAAGATGGAAAATTTGATGATCATCACATCTAATGAGAAAAGTATAGTCAACATAGGCTTAATGACACACATGCCTACTTAGGCATGAACCCTATGCTTGAGAAGGGGATTGTATGTAAGAAGAGGGGATGTTGGAAAATCAACATAAAAGAGTGTATATATCCATAATACATGTTATTTACACCTCATCATCATAGGCATCTTAATGAAATAAAGGAGAAAACCCTACTCAAGGCTTTCATGCCTAACCATGCAGTCAACAGGTAACCTACAACTAGTCTAAGTAAAATGATTGTTAGAGGTCTTTATAGGCATAAACAAACCTTCTAAATTAGTAAAAATGGTACTTATGAGTACTCAAAGTCCGTAATTCTTCCATTTGGTCTAGATAACAAATAGGCATACCCATTATTTTATCTCAGACCTAGCCCTATCAATGATAATCAGTTTTGGGGGCTAGATGAGTAAAATCATGATTTGAAGGGTTTCCAAGATTAATTGGGTCCAAAAATGGTTCTAAATAAATTTTAAATGATTTTTAAGGTCCTCATACACCCTAAAAATGTATTAACATTTATATTTATAGTCAAGTGCCCTTGAGAACAAGCCAATACAAATATGCCTTAAGCCTAACCTTAAACCCTATTGCTATCTTAGAGATCCCAAGAAATTATAAAAAGTTTGATAGCTAATGAGGGATGTGTAATGGTGTTTAAAATCCTAATAATAAGGTTTCATGTGTAAATAAATAATGAACAAGCCAAAGTGACTTCAAAACCCTACTCAAGCCATTCACCCTATACATAATTAGCTCAAGAGACAACTTCAAGTGATCACACACTTCACCACATATATGTTCAAACCCAAATATCTTAGGGAAGTTTAAGTCTCCTATGGACTAAAAGATCCATGAAGGATTGGTTTGCATTATGGGGCTAACCTTTATCAATGATCCTTAATAAAATAACCTAAAAAAATTGGTTAGAAGATAACCTAAGTGTCACCTTCCAATGCTCGTATCTCAACATACCCTTTAGATATGACCCCAAGCTATTCATGGAAGATGAGGAGGTCAATACACTATATGTTCGTGGTACTTAGTCTTGGTTTAGATGTCCATATGCTATGAACCATCATTAAGATGGTGAGCATCTAAAACCATGATTAAACCCTAGAAATGACTTGATGATGGATTTTTGCTCCAAAAGATATCTATATGAGGTGGTTTGACCCTAAAATTACCTTTAAGGTATCCTCAAGTCTGCTAATCATCATGACAACTCACTGGTTGGCACTTGTAAGAGTTAAACTATACAAAACATGCTTTAAAAGATTGGTTTGAGCCTAATAATAGATAAATGATAAGTTTTTGTGTGTAATAAGGGGTTAAAGAGATAAAATGGGTCCTAAATCATGTAAATAAGACATATAGTAGTCATTTATAGAAGCCTCCATAACTGGTTCTATTATAGGTAGGAACAAATGTTAAGATTGATGGTTGTATACACTTAATAGGGGTCAAGAGGATTGATAAAGCCAGTGTTTATTCTCCATATGACCCCTAAGGTAATATTTAGGTTGGTAACAAGGTGTAAGTACCTCATAACCCCAGGGTTTAGGCCAAAGTTCAAGATCTAGGTCTGTAGACATACTAGTCTATCATCTCCACTAGGACTGTGTCACTAAAAGGTGAAGTAAAGGGCCATTTAATTAATAAAAACACTTCAAAACTTCAAGGGAAAGGAAATCATGATGTATATACACATATTAATCACTTTGAATGCTAAGAAGATACCTACAGTTGGCTATTTTGTCTACAAACACTTAGAACGTACTTAGGAAGCATTTTTTTCACCCAAGGAACATCTTCCAATGCTCAAAACCATAAAATTACTTTACATGAGGAGCCAATAACTTTAGGGGATGTAGATAGGTTTGTTGGCATGCATTTTGTGCAATTGTTTTAGAGATTTAGGACCTAGTCTTTATGAACCATTATTAAGACTCCTAAGCACTCTTAAACACCTCTTAAACCTTAATAGGGACTTGACTAGGAAGATTTGGTGAGATATACATACAAACACTCAATAAATTATTTTATAACACCTATAATGTGTTTCCAACTCAAAATAGATTATGAACTTGGTAACTAATTAAATAGAGGTTGTACAGACACCTCCAAAAGTGATAATTTATAGGGTTTTGAGTATAAAATGGAGTAGAGGACCTAACTAAGATTTATAAACTATGGGAAAGGATAATTAAAGATTTTTTACACCCCTTAAAAGCTTTAAACTATCATGAATCTTCATATAGGTATCTCTACCAACTCTTTCCAAGAAACTAGTTTGTGAAGTTGGTCTAAGAGGTCTAGTCATGCAAGATATATGAGTTACAAATGAAGGATAATTGAGACAAGTCAAAGTGTTGATGCATAGGGATAAATAAAGAATATTTCAAGTCTTCTTAGATGATTTGATATCTTGGTTTATCTATTTTTTCATTAAATCAATGAATGAGTAGAAAGGTGAAGAGCTAAAAAATGAGGCCTACTAAACTTAAAGATAAAAGGGTCTAGTGGGCATAGAATGGCATTATGTAATTGATGAGTCACCTTGAGGAATTAGTATCTATCGTTTACGTCAATATAATTAATGTTGTAGAACATTATCAAAGGATATAAATAGTTTCAATGACAAGTCAACATGCACATTGAAACAAAGATTACCCAACACCTCTTAGAGGTCTAATAACACCCAATGTATGCCTTGTAACTACCATTAGAGGGAATGATGGATTATTTTAGGCATGTTTAAGCCTTACATGAGGTCAAATAGGGAGATTATAGTGTCCACACCTCATCTCAATGCTATGGGGTCATTAAGGAATTTTTAATGCATGAGAGGGGTAAATATGCCTATTATAACTACCATACACCACCTTGGCTTCATTCATGGCCTATCCTACATCTAGATTCTTCTCTCTCAAACATTATATTTAATTAGGAATTAAGATCTTATTTTCTCATCCCTCAACTAGGTGTATCAAAGGTCTACCAAAATTATACCTTACCTGTTTGAATCAATAGAAGAATAGTTTTAGACTCCCTTCTTGAGTGTTAGTGTGTCTTATGAATTTGACTTGCAGAATGTATGATTTTCATCATCTTATTTAGGTCATTTTATGCACCTAACTTCATGTTATTATTCTATGTAGGTGTTGTAAAGTATTTATCTGCAGGAATCTTCTTAAAGTGTTAATAAACTGATAGTGTCTAGTGTAAACTTAGGTTCTTAACCTTCAAGTTGCAGGACTTTCAATTAATCTTCACATGAAAAATTCATGTATAGGAATTTGACAAGGGGTCTGATCAATTATTGGTTACATCAGCTTCATTAGTGTGTTTGAGGGACAAACCAAGAGTGGATACTCAATCATTGGTGTATCACCACTATTAGTATAGGTTTCTTTTAAGTTTTTATCTCTTTTCCATTTTCATCTCAATAAGATTAGGTATTAAAGAGAACATTCAAGTCACAAATTAGGGGAGCTATCCCCATCAAAACTAAATGTTTGACCTGCACCTTAGGTAGCCCATAACCTATAGGTTAATCCATTATTAGTCTAGGTTTGAGGAAGGTTTAAATAGTCTTACTTCAACAAGGGTACAACCTAGGTAGCTAACAACACCTCCATGAATATTTTAATTGGCCCAATTTTTTGGATTATAATCTCAAAATGAAAATAGAGAATATCCTTGCCAACATTTTGCAAGCATTATAGTACCGTTTTTTGGTATTAATACTCTAATTCACACAATAGAAATCACTTGAAGGCCTCGTCAATTCTACTATAGATCTTTGGCCTTCTTTTATGTTCACCAACATTACATGGATGGAAACAAGGAAATACTATGATAAAATAGGGAAGTTTAATGCAAGGTGGTTGGAGATCCAAGCCATGATCAATCACACCTAAGGGTATCCCAAGACATGATGTAATATCTAGGGTAGCATGTATTAGTGACCAAATTTCATAATGACATATAAATCAAAGTGAATGAGTTGCCTAAAAAAACAACAACACCAATACCATTCTACATCTCCATGTTGGATGTGTAGGTAGAAGTTTTAAGACAAAAATCCCTCATAGCCATATCAATGTAATCTTTGCATTTCATGCCTTAAAGTGTGTAACAATTAGTGCAACCACAAACACAACCTCAAGCAAAAATGTAACCATAACCACAAGTGTAACTACAATAAATTTAACAACCAAAAATATCTCCAATATAGGTGGACAAAGGAAAGGAGAAGGAACCAACATGATGAGCTTCAATGTCATCATCAAAAAAGAAAGCAGGGCATGCAATATCCTAGCTCAACAATAAACATGCTCCAAAGATAGAAAATAAATGTGATTTAGTGGAGTTATGAGTTAGTGACCAAAAAATTTTATTGTCCATGATCACAGACATTGGTAATAATGTTTGCGAGCAAGATCAGAATGAATTCTTCTATTAAAAATTAATGCACACCTGCCAAGTGTATAATTAGGTAAGCAAAGCCCATATGTGGACATCACTTAGCCTCTTCCTTTTATTATTATTGATATTGTAGGTGAAGAAGTAACCAAATAATAGTTTTAGGCCCAAATATTCCAAGAAAATCCAATTGCAAGATCTTTTGTTTTGCAAGAAGCAAAACTCCCAACACAAGAAATCCCAACACCACCTTTGATGTGTAGACTTTATAGACATTATATATCTTGACCCTCACTAATGATCAAGGATAGAATGGTGTATTTTGTATAACCATCCAAAGAGAGTGGTGCACAATAAGCACATGAAGCACAACTATAGGCCCAAGCTGCAAAGAGGCAAAAGAAGAGCATCACTCCACCTCTCACCTAAAAAAAGAAGATAGTTGAATGGTGGTCCTAGAATTATATTATTCAAAATATTTTGAGTAAATTATAGTATTTAATTTATCTATCCCCATGAATACACCTAAAAAAACTAGTTTGGCATAGTCAAATTCATAACATGAAGCTATGCAGGAACAATAGGATATATCATTGGCATAAAAAGAGGCTACAAAGAAGGAGAAGGAAGAGAAGAAGAGGAAGAGGAAGTAAGAGGCAAAGTGAAAGGATGTGGAGGAAGAAGAACTATGAAAATAACAAGCTGTAGAGGAGGAATGTAAAGAGAAAGTCAAATAAGTAGAGACTCAAGATCAAAGATCTAAATAATTAGAGGATAAAAATAAAAAATTCAAAGAGATACAGGCTCAAAATAAGAGATCTAATGAAGCAGAGGCAAAGAAGAAACTACAATAAGAAGTGGAAAATAAATAACAAGAACTACATACTTTATAAAAAAAGAAAGAAGAAGCAAAAGTAAATGTGAAGACTCAGACAAAGTAAAAGGCAAAGCAAAAAGTTGAGGAGAAAAAAGCTAAAACTAAAGCTAAGGCTAAATTTGAATAAAAATCCAAATCTAAAGCTAAGGATTAATCAAAGGCTAAGGTTGAAGCTAAAGCTAAATTGAATTAGAAGGTAGAGTAAAATCCAAGTAGCAAGCAAAATATGCAATGCAACTGGTACTTATATTACAAAGAAGTGCGCATAAGGAGGCTGTTATGCCTATTTTTCACACCCCCTTAATTTTTTCAAAATTAGTAATTTTTTACATAGAGATGAATCTCTCATGAAATTTAAAACTATGTCAGGGACCCAATTAATTAATAGTATATTTAAATACATGTTTTCAATTATAAATTGATAATGATGAATAGATGAATTTATATTTATATTTTAATGTGGTTTTGAAAAGCATAGTGGATTAATGAATAAAATATGCATTTATATATCACTTTTGATTAGTCATTTTGCTTCTTAGATGGTTTTCATATTATATCTCAACATTTTTAGTTTTGACAACTTGAATAGTTATAACAATTTTTGGCATGGTTTTCATTGGTAATATGAGTTTGGATTCATAATAGATCAAAATGATTTTTGAATCAGTTAGAATGTTTTTCCCCTCTCAGCTTATTTTCAAAGAATTATGAATATTCAGTTGGATTGGATATAATCATTACAATTAAATATAAGCATAATCATTGTTAAAATTCATTTTTTTATTGATTACCTTCATGCAATATATAATTTGAAAGACAATGACATGATTTATGTTGGTTTGAATTCTTACTATGAATTTTGAATTATCAAAAGAAAACTTATTCAAATTTTATTTTGAATATATCTTAAAAGGAAAATAGCCCACCTAGGGTTATTTATCCTAAGTCCTAAGATAATATTACTAAGCTCTTGAATCATGATAAATCTAAGTATTAAATCCCTAACACCTTTAAAGGAAAAAAAATCATTGAAAGCTAAAGCTTACATTTTCATAAGTATTAAGATATATTTGTTTCAATAAGAAAATATTGGAGGTGTTTCAAAACATATTTTATGACAAGTTGGCATGGCAAGTAGTTTTTGACTTGGCTTTAATTAACATATGATGTATAGTTTCCATTAAGACATCATTCAAGCTAGTGCCAGTTAGTAATGTATTGAATTCAAATCATATTTGAGGGATATCAAGATTAGTTTGATGTTTTGGCGGTCTTAAGAACTTAATACCGAGAAAATATGCCTCAAAAGGTGGAAGTTGGAATGAGGGTAGTAGGAAGGTTAGTAATGGCTAACTTTGATTATGTTATTAATTTATTTGACTGAACCACTGAACACATTCTCAACTAAGGAGAGCCAATAGAATTTGAGCATGTAGCCTAGTTTGTTATGGCAGAAGGTGGTGGATATAAGTGGGTCATTTTTATTGGTTTTTGTTCATTTTGGAAAGATTCTCATAAAAGCGGAGCTCTGGTTAGTTGGATTCTTGAAGTCAAAGAAAAAGATTTGTTGAGGATTTCTCGTAAAAATATTTCAAGGGTGCATTTTTAGGTATGATTCCTACAATTTTGGATAAATTTTAAAATATTTATGGTGATTCAATAGAGTTTATAGTTGCATGAAAGAAATCATTTTATTTACATGAAAGATTGAGTTTTAATTTAAATATATTCATTAAGCTCTGAATGGTTTATTTTGGTTTCATGGTGAAATATAGGCTTTGATATGAGATAGATCAATCTACATATGTTTTAAAGTTTAGAGAAGTTAATGGTTTAATATATGCATGGATATTTGAGGAAATAAATGATGTTTTAGTCTTGAAAATTCTATCATGCATGAATATGAAAAGATATTTCTAATTTTTAATATGTTCTAATTCTTTGAAGGAATATAGAGCTGATTATATTCAAAACTAGGCACTTCACAATTTTAATGTTGTTAGAATCTATGAGTTTTTAGTGCATGATATAAATAGTTTTAAAATTATTTTTATGTCAAAAAATTTATTTTTGATGCATACATCTCTTGTCTTAATCTTGACAGAGAAGTCACATGCATATTATGGAATAAGTCTATTGAGTTTAAAACAAAGCAATTCTTCTAGTCTCTGTGCAAAATTATAGATTTTGATGGTTTTTTGAAATTTTAAAAATAATTTAGCATGATCGATTTTGTGGCTATTCATTCCATATTTGATAGATTAGTTTTTGGCATGAATATTTGACAATTTTAGAATTGAATTTAAAAGGGTTTTTGTGTGTGTTCTAGTGAATAATCAAAGATGTCAAATATTTTCCTTAATCTTGATTTTGAAAATTATAGACTTATTTCCTTGAATATCTTTTTTGAGGCTTTACTTTTTTGAAAGTTTTTTGATGTTCTATCATAGTATATTTTTAAATGCTGATATTAAAGGGTTTTGGAGTCTCATTTTTATGCATAAACTTTGTACATCTTTTTGTAATATCTGAAGAACTACGGTGCATGCATACTATGAAGGATTGAGAAGTCAAGGTTTTGATGTAGCATGAATTAAATTCTAGCTTGGTTGATTATGTATAAATTATGGATCTTGTATATCATGTTTGTCTAAAAAAGGTTTAAATATTTTTGGTTTATGTAGAAATAGCTACTATTCTTTTTGAAAATTTGTAAGTTGGTGTATATAGAAGAGTTTTGAATAATTCAGTTGGCCATTATTCAAAGGGATATTATAGAGGATTGTCAATGTATAAATGTGATGGTCTCAAAATCATATCTACTAGTTTTCAATTGTAAGTATTGTTTTTAAAGGTTTAGATTTAAAAATGAAATTTCTGTTAGATCTACATCTCAGCATTGAAGTTTTTGGTTTTATCTTGAGAATGGACATTGAATTTATAGTCCCTTGATGAACCCAGTTACTTATCAATTAGAATTTATATGAAGATTATATTTTAAGAATAAATAATGTTTGTTTTAGATATCATTTAGTCAATTTAATTTTAAAATATTATGCTAGAAATTTTGTCTTCAATTTTGGAATGAATAAGTGGAGCATTTTAAGTAATGCAAAATATTTGGTACATTTAGTTTGATTGAAATATGACTATATATTAATATCTATTATGTTTTATTTTAGATAGACATATGTTGATTTCTAGTCTTAAATTTTGATATATTTTAGATTGTTTTAATTTTTTCAGATGAGACCAATATGGGTAAACTATGAGTAACGATAATAGGGGTCAGGGGAAAATTTTTGGTAATAATGTAAATCAGCCTAATCTTAATAGAAACATTTCTAGGGATGGTTTTTATGCTAGAAGATTTACCCCCAAGATCCATAGAGGTACTAGGATTTTCATGTATTTTAATGCATTATATCCCAAATTCTGGAATGTCCTTAACAACCCACCTTCCAATCTAAAAAATTATAGAGGAAATAGAGGTTTTTACAGTCATAGATTCGAAGCTAGAACTCACTCATAAAGTAGTTATTCTCTCCATTTGGAAAATAATCCACAACATCTACCCATTTAGTCTCCTGAAAGAGTGTAGCTAACTATTAAACCTAATCTTGCTAACCAAGTTATTCAATTTGATGCTGAAGTTACCTATGCTAAGAACTATGTTAATATTGTTCTTCATTTGGTTTAAAATGAACCTTCATCTTCTCATAAGGATCATGTATTGAGAAGTAAGAGGTTGGGTTTGGCACCTTCACATAGTGAACCTATCATGGGATGCAGAAAGTTAAACTTGGATAAATCTATTTTAGTTGGTAAAAAGAAAACACTTCAAATTCACCCTTACACTTTAGAAAAGAGATCAAAAAGTCAGAATGATATAGATTCATATGTTGAAGTCAGAGCATTGAAGTGGATCAAGATGAAAATTGATGATGATAAAAGTGATTATAAGATGAAATTCATGCAGTTTTATGCAATAAAATTAGAATATAATGCATGTCTTAATACACAATACAAACCAATGATTGAAGTGTTTTTAGATTCAGAGGATTATTTGACCTCTAGGGGATCAACTTTGTTTTTAGTTGAACATTTAAATGGTATAACTTTATACTTTTAGTTTGATATTTTACTATAGTTTTTGGTAGTATTTATGATAATATTTTGAGAAGAAACAACAAACTTAATTTTTGATACATATATGTGTGTGTGTGTGTGTGTGTGTGTGTGTGTGTGTGTGTGTGTGCCTAAGTTAATTTTAAACATGCATTATGATTTAATATAAATAGAATTTTATTAATCTTTGATTTATCTATTTTATGATTGATATATGTATTCTATTTTACTAGTAAATTGATAAGGATCCCCACCAATTAAGATTAGTACCCGGTTTATATTTAAAAATTTGATCAATTAAGACTTTTAAAGTCTTAATTAAATATTTGCTTAACCAATAATTGTTTACAATTAATTAACTTTTAAAAGTCAAATAGTTAACATAAAAGAATAACTAACTAAACTTAGTTATAACTTATTTTTCAACTAAATTTAGAGCATAAAAAGAGATCAAAGATTTATTTGAAGAAAGAAGAACAACACAAGCATTGAAGACTTATATATTTTGTGAAGTCAATCATTCATCTCTCTTCTTTCTATGCAACTTCTTTGAGATAATATAAATTTTACAGATAGACCCAATGGTACTTTATCTAACGATTGAATAACTGATTAGACAACATATGTATATCTAGTTTTTATTATAATTTATGATAGATTATTTAAAGATTACCAAGTTTAACATCTTTTTAAGATTGATATTTGTAGTCCTATGCGTAGATTTCAAATATTCAACCTGAATAATGATGAACACTTTGCTATTTTATGGTATTTTATTAATCTATTTTGATTATAAAATTATCATTCAAGTTATTGTAAATAAAGATGTTGCTTTTCTAAATAAAATCTATCTTTTATGCTAAAATGACTTTCTTTTGAAACTCACATACTTTATTGTACTTTATATTGACTCTAATTTTAATATAGAGTTGTCTTTTAGATTTTCTTAGTTTAGTTTCTATTTATGTTATTTAGTTTAATTTTATGTTCTATTTTAGTTTTTTAATTTTCTTAGATTAATACCTTATTCTCTTCCTTAGATTGGATAGTGTAAATAGGTTTTTTCTTGATTAGTTATTTTCTCTTATTTTTGTTATAGTTTTAAGTTCTTTTTAGTTGTTAATCTTAGTTATAGATTAGATTCTAATTTTATTTAAATTTCAGATTACAGTTTTATTTATGTTTTAGTATTAGACTTGTTTATTTATTAGTTGATTCTTAGATAAATTAATTGGATTCTAAGTTTAGTCTTAGATTAATTTATTTGATCTTTAGTCTTTGGTCTTTTTCTTGTATAGGGTTGTTTCTTAGTTTAGACTTAGTTGTTTTAAACAATTTATTATCCATTTCCTAGCTTAGTTGTTTTATGTTCTCTTTTTTTTAGTTAGTTTATTTGTTATTATTTGTTGTGTTTATTGTGTTTGCTTTGATTGATATTTTATTTGATTGAATACTTATTTATCTTATCTCAAATCTGTTTCTTTATGCTTCTAATTTATCTTTGAGATTAATTTAGAAAATATTACAACAAGAACCAAGTAGATTTTTATTCTTCAAGAGATTATCTAATTTATAAATTTTCTCTATCAAATAGAATAGATTATATATCTTTATTTAAACTGATTCATGATTTGATAAAAATGGATTTCTAATTATTACAATGAAATATGTTATATTTGATGACTTATTGATTATTTTGCATAATTTATAAAAAAAATCTTGCATCTTTAGGATCATATTTGAACCTTTAGAACCCCATGATTAGACTAGTATGATTCCATATTGGCCTTTGTGATAGGCAAAATAGTTGATTCATTGATGGTATAATTTCTATCATCAATAAATTTGGTGACTCCATTGAGAAAATTCATTCAAAATTTTAATTTGTTTTAAGTTTTTATTTTCTTCTTGCTCATGGTACTTGGAGGATAACAACCTCTTATTATTCAACCTAGGATAGATATTGAGGACGATCAAGTTGATGTTAATTTTAATCTAACACATTATGCATGATATAATCATTCTGAAGATCTTTATTAAGTCATTCAGGTTATAAATAAAAAAGAAAAAATTTCAGAATTTAAGATTGATTGGTATTTTAATATTACATGTGAGAATCAATGAGATATTCTGAATTCAAAGAGAAAAATTTGAGAAGATAGAGATAGAGTTATAGCTGCTAATCTTAGGCCTATAACTCATTTTCTTTATGATTCTTTTTTATTTGATGATTTTATTTTGCCTTCTAAAACTATTGTTATAAGTTTATAATTAAATCAAGTAGATTAGGTTCAAAATAATCAATCTGCTCAAGTAAAATTTACTAAAATTTCTAATGGGAGAACAACCAAAAGTTCAAGTAGAACAGATAATACATAATCTGATTCAAGAGTTGTAAACCAATAGAGAGGAAGATGATCTCACTTAAGGTGAAGATTAATAATAAGTTCAAGTAAAACTATAAATAGCTATAACTCTATTAATTTTTATAAATTTGATTAACATTAGAAACTATCCTGGTAAGTTTCCTTCTCTTAAACGATTGAATATACCAAAAACTTTTGGTGCTCTTGAAAAATCTTGAGAAGATCATTTAGAATATTTTAGATTAATTTTTGCTACTCTTAGAATAACAAGTAAAAAAAATGATTAAAATTTTTTATCCAGACACTTGAAGGAAAAACTTACCAAGTATTTATTAGTCTACCTACCAAAGTTATTGATATGTGGAAGGATATTGAAGATTAGATAAAGTTATCCGTTGAAAAAGATAAAGAACATTTTGATATAGTCAATGACCTTATGAATTTTTATCTTGATATAGGTGAGACCATTTATCATTTTATTTTTAGGTTCACTAAACTCTGTCAAAAGATCTCATGTGATCTTAGACCTTCTAAAAAGTTATTTAGACTTTATCTTTATAATATTTTACCTTTAAAATATTAAATGACTCTAAAAGATAAAGATATTATAGAATATAATAAAACTATAACATTTTGTATTGAATGTGAAAATAATCTTAAACACATTGGATTTAAATAAATATCTTCTACAAATTTAAATTCAGATAATTCTAAAATTTTAAAGGCTATATAAAGTTTAGGTAATGATTTGTTCATTGTTAAAAGACAAATAAATGATAAACCTTCTTCTTTAAATAGAAATAATAAAGAAAATAAAAATAAATATATTTCTTATTATTGTAATGTTTGTGAACTAGATCATTATCTATATTCATGTCTTGTTCTTAAGTTCAAGAATTTTCTTCAAAGAAAAGATCTAATATTTGAAGATCTAGTATACAATATAAACACTCATTATGATCCATCATAAAATGAGAATACTTATGTTGTGAATACTATAAATAAGGATTATAACTCTTCTCATAATAATTAAAAAAAAATGATAAATCTTCTTCTGATGATAAAAAAAATAGTTCAAAATAATGTAAATAATGCAAATGATAATACTGTGCAAAATATTCCTTTATCAACTAGATATAATAATAGTCTATATCAACATTATAAGCCTAAGAATTTTAGATAAAGTGATGTTAAAACTTATAACATAATTGATTATTTGTCAACAATTAAAGATGGATTCCTTTTACTGCAGGTAGCTAGTCTTCTAGGGTAGCTTGATAAGAATAATGAGGTTGTTAAGAATCTTTTAGGTTAATGTAGGTTTATAAGAAGAAGATAATAATGAACATATTTATGTCCAATATTATGATCCTCCTATTGATTATATTCCTCATTTTTTATGTTATAATTAAAATTATCAATAATAAACTATAATTATATTTTAGATACAAAGGTCTCAAAAAATATTATGTCGAAATCCATTATAGATCAGTTAGACATATCTTATGAAATGAATAGTAAAAAAATTATTGTTTTTGATTTGAGACAAACCAAGATTTATGGTAAATTTTGGGACATAGTCATTAAAATTTCATAAGATGAAATAATTAGATGCATGACTAATATCTAAGTATTAGATACTCCTAGTAATTACATAATGTTATTAGGAAGAGATTGGTCTAATGAAACTAGAGTTTTTACTGGGAAAGATATAACATGAGTTCTTATTAACAATGAAATTGCTTTCATAAAAAGAGAAGATTAGTCCAGTACACCTATTGAGTCACCTTATTATTTAAATATTTCTTATGTTGAAAATGGAATTGGGACATATAAATTACTAAATTTAGATGAACCAAAAAATCAACATGAAAAATTATTCAAAAAGAACATTTTATGGTCACTTTACTTTGATGGAGCTTGTTCTTAACAAGGTAATGGTGCTAGGATTTGTCTAATTTTTCTTATAGATAAATTTTTTTATTATGATTTCAAATTGCCTTTTTAAACACTAATAATACATCAAAATTTGAAGCATTATGTTTAGGATTAGAAAAGGTCATAGAACTTAATATTAAACATTTCAAAGTTTTTGGAGATTCAAAATTAGTTATTAGATAAGTTCGTAAGATTTATAAGACTAAGCAAACTTATCTACAACATTACACGCATAAGATTTGATCGTTACTTGAAAATTTTAAAACTTTTAACATCACACATATTCTTAAAAAATATAATGTTAGAGTTGATAAACTTGTTTTTATAGCTAATCCAACTTTGAGTGAGACTAAACCTACTACAGATTTCTCTTTTACGTAAAATTTTCATGTTAAAATTCTTGATTTAAAAGATAGATAGCTTGTGTTTAGTTGTGATGAATATATAAATTTTTTAATTAAAAATAATTATTTTGATCATGATGATTATGTGTTAAATTATAGAGATTATTTACAATTAAGTACTAATAGATTACCTATTGATTTGATGAGTTTAGAATCTATATTTATGCCCAATGATCAACCTAAAATATCTAGAACAAAAGATCCATCAAGGAGAATCATAGGTGAGACTATACTTATCAATTTAGATATTGAAAAATATCCAAAATATGTCTATTTAAAAATTTAGGTTACTGTAAATGAGAAAATTAAATTCATTAAATTGTATAAAGAATTCATTGATATTTTTGTCTGGTCATATAAAGATCTTAAAATTTATAATACTAAAATTATTAGACATGACATACCTATTAAGCCTGAAATCAAATATACTAGGCAAAAAATATAAAGAATCATCCCTTTATTAGAAGACACTATTAACAAAAAATTAAATAAGATGATTAATGTTGGTGTCATTTTTCCTATAACATATTCAGAATGGGTAGTTAATATAGTTTTGATTAGAAAGAAAAATAGTGACATTAGACTATGTGTTGATTTTAGAGATCTAATTAAAGTAAGTGTTAAGGATAATTTTCCTCTATCAAGTATAGATTAGATTTTATAGTAGGTTACAAGATCAAAAATGATGTCTTTATTAGCTGTATTTTTTAGATATAATAGAATTTTTATAAATCTTGAAGATAGACATAAAGCTACTTTTATTACTTGTAGAGGTACTTTCACATATAATATAATGCCTTTTGGATTAATGAATATAGAAACTACTTTTTAGAGAGCTATGCATGTTATTTTTGATGATTTGATTGACATTGTTAATCAGGTTTATTTAGATGATCTCACCATGCATTAAAAAAGAAACAAAAAGCATTTAGATCATCTTTGCAAAGTATTCACAAGATGTAGAAATTTTGATATTTCTTTGAATCTAAATAAATATTTTTTTGATGTTGCTAAGGGTAAGTTGTTAGGACACAGTCTCAAAAGATGATATTTATGTTGATCTCGAACATGTTAAAGTTATTAAATAACTACCTTGTCCTAAGGATCAATCGAGTTTGAGATATTTCTTTGGTAATATAAAAAAATTTAGAAAATTTATTTCATATTTTGCTGACAAATGTAATCCATTACAAATGTTGCTTAAGAAAGATAAGATATATAATTGGGATGAGAGTGTTGAATTAGCTTTTAATTATATTAAAGATGTCATTGTAACTGCTTATATTTTTGATAAACCTGATTTGAATAAAACATTCATTCTTTATGTTAATACTACAAAAAAAATTATTGGAGCTATAATAACTTAAGAATTTAAAAATAATGAAGAAAAACCAATTTATTACATGAACCAAGTTTTAAAAGATACATAAATTAAGTATCCCTCTATTGAGAAATTTGTTTTCTCATTTAGTTTTCTCTTTGATTAAGTTTAGATATTTATTGATGGGAATAAATTTTTTTATGCGATATAATGTGCTTGTCTTATCTTTTAAAGAAACTAACTATTTAAGGAAGGCTTGCTAAGTGGATTTTATACATTCAAGATTTTGATCTTGAATTTGAAATTTTTTAAATAATTAAAGGTAATGAATTGGTAAAATATTTAGCTTGAAATACTACCTTATATATTAATTTTTTTCTTTTGTCAGTTGATGAAAAATTAAATACAAAGCCACATTTAAACACATAAAGATTGCTGATTTTTTTTAAAAATTAAGTTTGATCTTGAAATGAATGAATGAGACTATTTGTTGGCTGAAAATGATTGGTACCATGATTTAGGTTATTATTTTTAAAATTAGATCTATCCTAATAAATTAGATAAAAATCAAAGACATTAATTAAGATTAAAATCTTTAAAATTTTATTTGTTAGATTTTTTTTAATTTTATCACAACAGACATGGAGTTTTGTTGAGATGTCTTATACATGATAAAACATAAAAGGTCAGTAGAGGTTATACTGAAGTAAATTGATATGGACATTATGCTATCAAAACAACTACTTATAAGATTTTAAGAGCAAATTATTATTGGCTTACTCTATTTTAGGATGCTTCTATGTTAGTTCATTCTTGCATATGCTTTGTCAATTGTTTGTTAGAAGAGATAAATTCTTACAATGTCTTTGAACCTTGTTATTCTTAAAAAAAAATTTACAAAATGGGATATTGACTTTATTTCATATATTTTAACATTAATAGATTATTTCACTAAGTGGCTTGAAGCCAAAGTACGTAAGAGTTCATTAGCAGGTGAATTGATTTCTTTTTTAGAAAATTAAATTTTTTCTATATTTAAAGTCCCTTAAAAAATTATTTTATATAATGGACCTCAGTTTGTTTGTAATGAATTTCTAAATATTTTAAGAAAATATTCAATTATATCTAATCATTCATCTAAGTATTATCCTCAAGACAATGGACAAGCTAAGTCTATGAATAAAAATTTGATTTTAATTATTAAAAAACTAATTTATGATAATAAAAGAAATTAGCATCTCGAAATATTTGAAGCTTTATGAGTTTGATAGGACTATTGTGAAGGTAGCAACTAGTTATTCACCTTTTATGTTAGCATATGGATTTGAGGCTACCTTACCATTAAAACTCTAGATTTCTTCAGCTAGGACTACTTTACAATATGTAATTGAAGGTATAAATTTAATTGAATAAAGATTACATGATTTAGTAACTCTTGATGAATCTAAAACAAAAACATTGTAAAAATTAAAAATAAATTGATAAAAAAGTTTATAATAAAAAATTTAATATTGAAAATTTAGTCTTATATTGAGATAAAGTACATAAAAATCTTAGAAAACATCATAAATTTGATTCATTATGGCTTGGGTCTTATAGAATTGTCACAATTTTTGAAAATAATATTTTTTATTTAAAATATCTTGAATAAAATTGACTATATTAATCAATTAACGCACATCATTTGAAATTATTTCATGATTAATAACTTTTTAGTTTGTTCATTGCTTTGTCTTCTTCTTTCTTTTTGGTGTGCTTTATTTTTACCTTCTTTTTGTTTTGTTGTTCCTTTATTTGTTGTTTTGTTTCCTATTTCTGCTTTTGTTTTGTTATTTTGTCTTGTTATTTTACTTTTAAAAAGATCAATGAAGGTTATAAATGCAAAAATGTCATATTGTGTAGGAAGAGTACAAAGAACATGCAAATTTGTTGTAAGTATCAATCATTTTCAGAAATTACTCATACAAATTTAATTTTTATATTAAATAAATAATATATGATGAGTTATATTTGTTTGTTAAGTATTATTTCATTTTTAATTTTTGTATTTAAGGTACTTGTATTAAATTGTACATCCAGCCTAAACTTACTTGTTATGCCATCTCTTTTATTCGTGCCATATTATCTAAACAATTCATCCCTTGCTAAAATTCATTATTAAAGGTGTTCACACTTAACTTATTGAGAAATGATTTCTCTAGATCACACTCTCAAGATTATATTTTTATCAATAGGTAATTTGTTATTTAATTTCATTAAAAAAAATGATTAGCAAGGTCGTTAGCGTTATGTCTATTTTTCACACCCTCTCAATTTTTCCAAAATTAATACTTTCTATCATAGAGATGACTCTGTCATGAAATTCAAAATTATGCTAGGGACCCGATCAATTAATAATATATTTAAATACATGTTTTCAATTATAAATTGATAATGATTAATTGATGAATTCATGTTTATATTTCTAAGTGGTTTGAAAATACATAGGGGATTAATGAATAAAATGTGCATTTATATATCATTTATGATCAGTCATTTTGCTTCACAGATGATTTTTAAATTATATCTCAATATTTTCAATTTTGACAACTTGAATAATTATAGCAATTTTTGACATAGTTTTTATTGGTAATATGAGGTTAGATTCAAAATAGATCAAAATAATTTTTAATTTAGTTAGAATAATTTTCTCCTCTCAAATTATTTTCAAAGAATTATGAATATTCAGTTAGATTAGATATAATCATTGCAGTTAAATATAAGCATAATCATTGTTACAAATTCATTGTTTCATTTATTACCTTCGAGCAATATCTAATTTGAAAGATAATGGCATGATTTATGTTGATTTGAATTTTTATTATGAGTTTTGAATATAGTTATCAAAACAACTTATTCAAATTTTCTTTTAAATGTCTTAAAAAGAAAACACCCCACTTAGGGTTATATATCCTAAGTCCTAAGATAATATCACTAAGCTCTTGAATCATGATAAATCTAAGTCTTAAAGCCTTAACACCTCTGAAAGCATAAAATTTCATTGAAAAGTAAATCTTGCATTTTCATAAGTATAAGTCTTAAGATATATTTGTTTCAATAAAAAAATATTGGAGGTGTTTCAAAACATATTCAATGACAAGTTGGTATGACAAGTTAGTTTTGACTTGGCTTTGATTAACATACGATGTATAGTTGCCATTAAGACATCATTCGAGTTGGTGTCAGTTGGCAAAGCATTGAATTTAAAGCCTATTCAAGGGATACCAAGATTAGTTTGAGATTTTGGTGGTCTTAAGAATTTAATATCGAGCAGACATGCCTCAAAAAGTAGCAATTAGAATGAGGCTAGTAGGGAGGTTAGTAATGGCTAAATTTAATCATGCTATTAATTTTTTTGGCCAAACCATTAAGTATATTCTTGACTAAGGAAAGCTAATATAATTTGAGCATGTAACTTAGTTGGTTACAGTGGAATGTGAAAGATATAAGTGGGTCATTTTTATCAATTTTTGTTCATTTTGGAAAGCTTCTCATGAAAGCCAAGCTATGGTTAGATTTTTGAAGTTGCAGAAAAAGCTTTTATGCAAAAAGATTTCAAGGGTGTATTTCCAGGTATGATTTTTATAATTATGGATAAGTTTTGAAATATATATGATGATTTAGTGGTGTTTACAGTTGCATGAAACAATGAGTTCTGATTTGAATAGATATTCATGAAGCTTTGAATGGTTTGTTTTGATTTCATGGTGAAATACGAGAACTGTTATGAGATAGATCAATTTGCATGTGCTTTAAAGTTTAGAAAAGTTAATGGTTTAATCTATACATAGATATTTGAGTGAATAAATGATATTTCAGTCTTGAAATTTGTATCATGTAAGAATATGGATGATAAGATATTTTTGATCTTTGATATATTCTAGGTCTTTGAAGGAATATAGAGTTGATTATATTTAAAACTGGGTGCTTGGCAATTTTAAAGTTGTTTAAATCTGTAGGTTTTCAGTGCGTAATACAAATGGTTCCAAAATTATTTTTATGTCAAAAGTTTTATTTATGGTGAAAACATCTCCTATCTCAATCTTGATAGAGATGTTGAGTTGTGGAGCTAAAAGCTTCACCAAATGAGTAAATTGTAGGTTGTTGGAGTTACACAGTCACTGGCATCAGTCAGGAGTGACTGACGTTAGTCAGGGGTCGACTGGGAGCTGCCAGCATTGGTTATAGATCAGCCGATGTCGGTCATGTGCAGACAGACAGGGACCGATGTCGGTCACCTATGCGTCTAGAAAGTCTATTTTCATGGATGAACACATTATTTGCATGGTTAGATTAACTGTTGGTATTGAGTACGCATTTCTATTTTTGGCAAGACTGATTTGAACCCTTGATTAAGAGGTATATCGAATGGTGGAGAATGCATGCTCATGTTTCTTAATATTATATAATAGGATTAGATCTTCATAGCTTATTGTACAATGTATGAGAAAAAGTTGTAAGATAGACAATTCAAGTAGTTGAATTGTGTTTGTAATTGTGAGAGAGAACTCTTGAGGGAAAGAGATCTGTACATCTGAGAGGTGTGGAAGAAAGAGAGATTTATTTATTGTATTTCCTTCTGGAAGAGTTTAATACAAGTTTTTAGGGTGGTTTAATTTTGTGTTTAGTTGCTTACATAAAAGTAATCAAGTTTGTTGTACGATCCCAACAAGTGGTATCAGAGCTTGGGTTCACTAACAGGTGGTTTTAAATTTGTTTAGTGTGTGTTAATTACAGGTCACTCATAGGAGTTTTTGTTTGAGTGGGAGAAGCAATGGCAGAAGAAAGTAAATTGAGAATGGAGAAGTTTAATGGCAAGAATTATCAATTATGGAGAATACAGATAGAAGATTATCTGTATCAGAAAGATCTATACTTACCATTAGGTGGGGTTTTAAAGAAGCCCACAGATATGGAAGTTGAAAAATGGAATGTTCTTGATAGAAAGGCTTTGGGATCTATAAGATTGAGTATGGCATCTTCTATGATATCCAACTTATCACAGGCAAAGTCAACGATAGAGTTAATGGACACTTTAGAAAATTTATATGAAAAACCCTTAGCTTCAAATAAGGTATATCTTATGAAGCAATTATTTAATTTACAAATGCAAGAAGGTGGATCTGTATCTAATCATCTAAATGATTTCCATGGAATTGTAAATCAATTAAATTCAGTCAAAATAGTTTTTGATGATGAAATTAAAGCTCTATTAATCTTATGCTCTTTACCTAAAAGTTGGCATAGCTTGGTAATGGCAGTTAGTAATACTGCATCTGCTTCAAATATCTTGAAAGTAGATGATGTTAGTGTAATCTTGAATGAATAAATTCATAGGAAAAGCACAGAGGAAACATCAAGGAATGCTTTAAGTTTTGAAAGCAGGGGAAGGAAAAAAGAGAAGAGAAAGCAAGGGAGATCAAGGTCTAAGTCAAAGATGAGAGGTAGATCCAAATCCAAAAATGACAGGAAGATAACCTGCTGGAATTGTGGAAAGATAGGGCATGCAAAGAAAGATTGCTAATCAAAACCTAAAGAAGAAAATCAGCATGAAAGTAAAGAAGAAGCAAAAGTTGTAGGTATTGTTGCACAAGATGCTCTTATATTCTCTTTACATAATAATATAGAATCTTGGGTTTTAGATTCTGGTGCCTCTTTCCATGCAACCCCAAATAGAGAATATTTCAGTGACTATGTCCATGGATATTTTGAAATAGTTTATTTAGGGGATGATGAGCCTTGTAAAATAGTTGGCAAAGGAAAAGTGCAGTTGAAATTGCAGAATGGCAACACATGGGTGTTGAAAGATGTCATGCATGTACCCATCCTGAAGAGGAATCTAATTTCTACAAGAAAGTTAGGGAATGAGGGTTGTATAATAACTCTCACAGCTAAATCTTGGAAGGTTTTTAAGGGTGCACTTGTATTAGCCAGAGGTAAGAGAGTAGGTACTCTCTATTTATGTAATTGCATTACTGATAATTCTCCTGTATTATCTATCTTAGATGTAGATGCAAATTTGTGGCACCAGAGGCTTGCCCACATGAGTGAGAAGGGAATGACTATTCTTAAGTCAAAAGTTAAGCTTTCAAATTTGAAAAGCATAGATCTAAATTTTTGTGAGCATTGTATTTTTGGGAAACAGAAGAGAGTGAGTTTTCTCAAGACTGGGTCAATAGAGAAGAAGCATAAGTTGGAGCTTGTTCACACAGACGTGTGGGGACCAGCTCAGGTAGCTTATATTGAAGGATCATGGTATTATGTTTCTTTCATTGATGATGCTACAAGAAAGGTATGAGTTTATTGCATAAGGAAGAAATCTAATATTTTTGACACTTTTAAGAATTGGAAAGCTTTAGTTGAGAATAAAACAGGCATGAGATTGAAGTGCCTTAGATCTGACAATGGTGGTGAGTACTATAGCTATAAGTTCAATAGTTACTATTCAATGAATGGAATACATAGGCAAAGGATGGTTCCAAGGACACCTCAACAAAATAGAGTTGCTGAAAGAATGAATAAAATAATATTGGAGTGTGCACGAAGTATGAGGTTGCATGCTGGTTTACCCTTACAATTTTGGGTAGAAGCTATAGATATTATAGTTTACCTGATTAACAGAGGACCCTCTACTATTCTAGGTGGTGGAATTTTAGAAGAAGCTTGGACAGGTAAAAAGGTAGATCTTTCATTTCTCAGAGTTTTTGGTTTTGAAGCTTTTGTGCACGTTGATAAGGAAAATAAAAAGAAACTGGATGCTAAATCTATGAAGTGCACTTTTATTGGTTATGGCTCTGGAGATTTTGGATTCCAGTTTTGAAATTTAGGAACTAACAAATTTATTAGAAGCCGTGATGTTGTTTTCAATGAGAAGGTGATGTACAGTGATCAGCTTAAGAAGTTGAAGAATTCTAAGGCAATGGAGATTTGGATGAGGTGATGATCCAAAATGAGCTCGCAAGTAGAAGTAATCACAGACAGAAAAACACAGACACTGATGTTGGTTAGGCAGGAACTGACATCGGCAATACAGGAACTGACGTCGGTCAGATAGTGACCAATGTCGATCAGACAAGAACTGACGTCGATCAGGTGGAACCAACATCGATCAGGTACAGACTTGGAGATGATTGAGATCGGTCACTGATAAAGAATTTGGGTGGACAACAAGCTGTGTTTGAGTCTCAAATGCCCATAAGGAGGTCACAAAGGGTAAGTAAACCTCCAATTCAATATTCTCCTTCATTATTCTACTTATTGCTCACTGATAGTGGAGAACCAAAGATTTTTGATGAGGCAGTATAGGTAGAATCTTGAAATCAATGAGAGCTTGGCATGAATGAGGAAATTGATTCCTTAAAAGAGAACCAAATGTGGGATTTGGTTGAGTTGCCAGCTAGAAAGAAGACACTAAAAAATAGATGGGTTTACAGGCTAAAAGAAGGTGAGAATGGATAGATGAGACATAAGGCTAGGTTGGTAGTAAAGGGATTTGCACAAAAACTAGGTATTGATTTTGGTGAGATTTTTTCTCCTGTAGTTAAGATGACTTCTATTTAGACTGTATTGTCTTTAGTTGCTATTGAGGATTTGCATCTTGAGCAGCTTGATGTTAAGACAACATTTCTTCATAGAGATTTGGATGAAGAAATATATATCAAATAGCCGAAAGGTTTTGAGGTCAAAGGTAAGGAGAAACTTGTGTACAGATTAAAGAAAAGCTTGTATGGTCTTAAGCAAGCTCCTAGATAATGGTATTTGAGATTTGATAGGTTTATGACAGAGCATGGCTTTTTTAGATGTCAATCTGACCATTGTGTTTATTTTAAGAGATTGGATAATGGTAGATATATTATCATGTTGCTGTATGTAGATGATATGCTTATTGCAGGTTCATACATGCAGGATATTTCTAAGCTTAAGGTGAAATTAACTCACACATTTGCCATGAAGGATTTGGGAGTAGCAAAGAAAATCCTTGGCATGAGTATCAAGAGAGACAAAAAAAATCACAGTTTGATTTTGTCTCAAGAGGATTATGTGAACAAGGTGTTGGAGAGGTTTAATATGCAAGATGTAAAATCGGTAAGTACACATATGGCTAGACACTTCAAATTGAGTAAAGAACAATGTCTTAATTCACATGATGAGGTAGAGTACATGAGTAGAGTTCCATATGCTTCCAAAGTTGGAATCTTAATGTATGCAATGGTATGTACTAGCCCTGATATTGCCCAAGTAGTGGGAGTTGTCAGTAAGTTTATGGCTAATCCAGGGAATGAACACTGGAAAGCAGTTCAGTGGATTCTCAGATATCTGAGAGGGACCAGCAGTAAGCATTTATGTTATGGAGGGTCAAACACTTCTCTACATGGTTATGTAGATTCGGATATGGTAGGTGACTTGGATGGCAGGAGAAGCACCACAGGATATGTGTTCACTATTGGTGGAATGGCAGTTAGCTGGATTTCAAAGTTGCAGAAGGTTGTTGCCTTGTCTACTACAGAGGCAGAATACATTGCAGTCACAAAGGCTAGCAAAGAGATGATATGGATGACACGGTTCATGGAAGAGTTAGAAAAGGAGCAAGAGAGTTGCAGATTATACATTGATAGTCAAAGTGCAATTCATTTGGCTAAGAATTCAGCCTTTCATTCAAGAACTAAACATATACAACTTAGGTACCACTTCATTAGACAGGTATTTGAGGATGGTGAGTTGAAGCTAGAAAAGATCCATATAGATAAGAACCCTGCTGATATGTTAACCAAGCCGGTAACAAAGGAGAAGTTGAATCTTCATTCAACTTTTGTTGGTTTTCAAGATTAAGCTTGAAGATGGAGGAGCTAGAAGATGTTTCTATATAGGTACTGGTGCAGCTGTTTATCTCCAAGTGGGAGATTGTTGAGTTGTGGAGCTAAAAGCTTCACCAAATGAGTAAATTGTAGGTTACTAGAGTTACACAGTCACCGACATCGATCAGGAGCGATCGACGTCAGTTAGGGGTCAACTGGGAGTCGCTGGCATCATTTATGGATCGGTCGATGTTGGTCATGTACAGATAGATAGGGACTGATGTCGGTCACCTGTGCGTCCAGAAAGTCTATTTTCGTGGATGAATAGATTGTTTGCATATTAGATTAACTATTGGTATTGATTACGCATTTCTATTTTTGGTAGAACTGATTTGAACCCTTGATTAAGAGGTATATCTAACGGTGGAGAATGCATACTCATGTTTCCTAATATTATATAATAGGATTAGATCTTCATAGCTTATTGTCCAATGTATGAGAAAAAGTTGTAAGATAGACAATTCAAGTAGCTGAATTGTGTTTGTAATTATGAGAAAGAACTCTTGAGGGAAAGAGATCTGTACATCTGAGAGGTGTGGAAGAAAGAGAGATTTCTTCATTGTATTATCTTCTGGAAGAGTTTAATACAAATTTTTAGGGTGGTTTCTTGTATCTCTTATTCTTTGTTGTTTCTGATTCTAGTTACTTATTATTCTGGTTTAATTTCGTGTTTAGTTGCTTACATAAAAGTAATCAAGTTTGTTGTACAATCCCAACAAGAGAAGTCACATGCATATTATGGAATAAGTCTGTTGAACTTGAAACTAAAAAAAATTCCTTTGGTCTTTGTGTAAAATTTTAGATTTTGATGGTTCTTTGAAATTTAAAGAAAATTGGCATGATGGATTTTGTGGCTATTCAAACCATATTTGATAGATTGGTTGCTAGCAAGAATATTTGACAACTTTAAAATTGACTTTGAAAGCGTTTATGTGTGTGTGTTATAGTGAATAAATTAATTATGTTGAGTATTTTCTTTAGCCCTGATTTTGAAAATTATAGACTTGTTTCCTTGAATGTTTTTTTGAGGCTTTACTTTTTCAAAAGTAATTTGAGGTTCTATCATAGTATATTTTTAACCTCCTTTGTTAAAAGTTTTTGTTGGAGTCTCAGTTTTATGGATAAATTTTGTATGTCTCTTTGTAATATCTAAAAAACTATGGTACATGCATATTATGAAGGATTGAGAAGTCATCATTTTGATGTAGCACGAATTAGATTTTGGCTTGGTTATTTATGTATAAATTATAGATCTTGTATGTTATGTTTGTGTCAAAAATGCTTAAAATTTTTGGTTTTTATAGAAATAGCTACTATTCTTTGAAAACTTGTAAGTTGGTGTATATAGAAGAGTTTTGAATAATCCAATCAGTGATTATGCAAAGAGATATTATAAAGGGTTTTCAATATATAAATGTGATAGTCTCGAAATTATATCTAAATATTTTTAGTTGTAAGTATTATTTTTTAAAGGTTTAGATTTAAAAATAAAGTTTCTGTTAGATCTACATCTTAGCATTGATATTTTTGGTTTTATCTTGAGAATGGACATTGAAGTTATAGTCCCCTGATGAACCTAATTTTTTTATTAATTGAAATTTATATGAAGATTATATTTTGAGAATAAATATTATTTGTTTCAGATATTATTTGGTGTTTCACTTTGAAAATATTATGCTAGAAATTTTGTGTCTTCAATTTTGGAATGGATCAGTAGAATATTTTAAGTAATGTCAAATATTTGAGATATTAATTTATATTGAGATTAGTTCTATTTTATTTTAGATAGACATATGTTGATTTTTAGTCTTAAATTTTGATATATTTTAGATTGTTTTAAAATGTTCAGATGGGATCAACATGGTCAATTAGGAGTAATAATGATAGGGGTTGGGGGCAAAATTATGTTAATGATGTAAATCAATGGAATACTAATAGAAATATTCCTAGGGGTGGTTTTTGCATTAGAATATTTGGCCTCAGGATCCATAGAGGTACTAGGATGTCCATACATTTTGATGCCTCAGATCTTGAAGTCTAAAATGTCTTTAACAACCTACCTTTCAATCCAATAAATCATAGATATTTTTTTTTTTACGGTTGTAGGTTCGGAGCTAAAACTCCCTCACAAAGTAGTTCTTTCATTTATTTAGAAAATAACCCACAACACCTATCCATTAAGTCTTCTGAAAGAGTGCATCCAATTATTGAACCTAATATTGCTAACCAAGTTACCAAACTTGATGTTGAAGTTGCCTATGTTAATAATTATGCTAATCTTGCTCTACCTTCATTTTTTAATGAACCTTTATCTTCTCATAGGGATCCTATTTTTGGAAGTAAGAGGTTGGGTTTGGCATCTTCACATAGTGAACCCATCATGGGATGCAAAAAATTGATTTTGGAAAAATCTATTTCAGTTGGTAGAAAGATAACACTTAAAATTCACCCTTTCACTTCAAAAAAGAGATAAAAAAGTTACAATGATATAGATGTATCTGTTGAAGTCAAAGTGTTGAAGCAGATTAAGTTGAAAATTGATGATGATATAAGTTATTTGAGAATAAAATTCATGTAGTTTCCTGTAAAAAAAATGGAATATAATGTATTTTTTAATGCACAAGACAAGCCAATGATTGAAGTGCTTTTAGATTTAAAAGATTATTGGACCTCTAGGAGATAAATTTTATTTTTGACTGAACTTTTACATAACAAAATTTTATAGTTTCATTTTGATACTTTACTACAATTTTGAATACTTTTTATTATAATATTTTGGTAAGTAACAACATATTTAATTATATATATATATATATATATATATATATATATATATATATATATATATATATATATATAAGTTAATTTTAGACATGCATTATGGTTTAATATAAATAGAATTTTATTAATTTTTGACTTAGCTATTTTGTGATTGATATATGTGTTCTATTTTATTATTAATTGATGAGGGTCCCCACCCATTAAGATTAGTACCCAGTCTATATTAAAAAACTTGGTCAATTAAGATTTTTAAATTCTTAATTAAATATTTCCTTAACCAATAATTGTTTACAATTAATTGACTTTTAAAAGTCAATTAGTTAACATAAACTAATAATTAATTAAAATTAGTTATAACTTATTTTTCAATTAAGTTTGGAGTATAAAAAGAGATCAAAGATCATTTTAAGAAAGAAGAACAATATAGGTATTGAATACATTTTGTGAAGTCAATCATTTATATCTCTTCTTTTTATGAAATTTTTCTGAGATATTACAAATTTTAAAGATATATCTAATGGTACTTTATCTGACAGTTGAGTAATCACTTAGTCAATATAGGTATATCCAATTTTTATTATCATTTATGATAGATTATCTAAAACTTTTCAAGTTTAACATATTTTGATGATTGTTGTTTATAGTCTTATCCATAGATTTCAAGTATTCAAATTAAATAATGATGAATATTTTGTTATTTTACAATATTTTATTAATTTATTTTGATTGTAAAGTTATCATTCAAATTATTGTAAAGAAAGATGTTTTTCTCAATAAAATATATCTTTTCTATGACTCTATTTTGAGACTCATATACTTTATTATACTTTATATTAACTCTAATTTTAATATAGTTTTATCTTTTAGATTTTCTTAATTTAATTTCTATTTATGTTTCTTAGTTTATTTTTTTTTCTTTTTTAGTTATTTAATTTTCTTAGATTAATAACTTGTTCTCTTTCTTAGATTGGATAGTATAAATAGGTTGTTTATTAATTAATTATTTTCTCTTATTTTTGTTATAATTTTAAGTTATTGTTAGTTGTTATAGATTATATTCTAATTTTATTTAGATTTTAGATTACAGTTTTATTTTTATTTTAGTATTAGATTTGCTTACTTACTAGTTGATTCTTAGATAGATTAATTGGAGTCTTAAGTTTAGTCTTAGATTAATTTATTTGATCTTTAGTCCTTGATATTTTTCATATTTAAGGTTGTTTCTTAGTTTACACTTAGTTATTTTAAATATTTTATTATCCATTTCTTAGCTTAATTGTTTTATGTTCTCTTTTCTTTTAATTAGTTAGTTTGTTGTTGTTTGTTGTGTTTGCTTTGCTTGATATTTTATTTGATTGAATACTTATTTATCTTATCTTAAATCTAATTTTTTATATTTTTTATTTATCTTTGAGGTTAATTTGAAAAATATTACAGCAAGAATCAAGATATTAATTGAATATACATATATTTACTAAATCAAATTTTTATTCTTCAAGAGATTATCTAATTCATAAGTTTTTTTGTATCAGATATAATAGATTATAGATTATTATCTAAACTGATTCATGATTTGATAAAATAGATTTCTAATTATTATAATGGAATATGTTATATTGAATGACTTATTGATTATTTCTTAGAACTTATAAAAAACTCTCGCATCTTTAGGATCATAGTTGAACTTTTAGAATTTCATAATTAGACTAGTATGATTCCATCTTAACCTTTATGATAGGTAAAAGGGTTAAAAAATTGACGGTATAATTTTCATTATCAATAAATTTGGTGACTTCACTAGAGAATTCATTTAGAAATCTAATTTATTTTAAATTTTTATTTTCTTCTTGCTTATGGTACTTGGAGGATAACAACCTCCTATTATTCAATCTAGAATAGATATTGAGGATGATCAAGTTAATGTTAATTTTAATTTAACACGTTATGCATGGTATAATCATCCTTAAGATATTCATCAAGTCATTTAAGTTATAAATTAAGAAGAAAAATTTACAAAATTTGAGAATGATTGGTATTCTAATCTTACATGTGAGACTCAATGAGATATTTTTCATTCAAATAGAAGAATTCAAAAAGATAGAGATAGAGTTTTAGCTGCTAATTTTAGGCTTAAAACTCATTTTCTTTATGATTATTTTATATTTGACTATTTTATTTTGCCTTTTGAAACTACTATTAAAAATTTATAATTAAATAAAGTAGATCGTGTTCAGAATAATCAATCTGCTTAGATAAAATCTAATAAAATATTCAATGAGAAAATAACCAGAAGTTCAAGTAGAATAGATAATATAATATTTGATTCATGGGTTACAAAATAATAGAGAGCAAGATGATCTCACTTAAGGTGAAGATAAAGAATAAGTTCAAGTAAAATAATAGATAACTATAACTCTATGAATTTTTATAAATCTAATTAAATTTGGAAATCATCCTGGTAAGCTACCTTCTCTTAAAAGATTGAATATACCAAAAAAAATTGGTGCTCTTAGATAACCTTGAGAAGATCATTTATAAGCTTTTAGATTAGTTTGTTCTACTCTTGAAATAACAAGTAAAAAACATTGCTTAAGAGTTTTTGTTTAGACATTTGAAAGAAAAGCTTACCAAGCATTTATTAGTTTGTCTTTCAAGGTTATTGATATGTGGAAGGATATTGAAGATTGAATAGAGTTATTATTTGGAAAATCTAAATAATATTTTAATCTATTCAATGACCTTGTAAATTTTTATCTTGATCTATGAGAGACCATTTATTATTTCATTTCTAGGTTCACTATGTTGCATCAAAATATGTCATGTGATCTTAGACCTTCTAAAAATTTATCTAGACTTTATCTTTGTAATATTTTACCTTTAAAATATAAAAATACTCTAAAAAATAGAGATATTATAGAAAATAATAAAATTATAATATTCTTGAATATGAAAAGAATATTAAATGCATTGGATTTAAAGAAAGATCTTCTTTAGATTTAAATTTAGATAATTTTGAAATTTTAAAGGCTATACAAAGTCTAGGTAATGAGTTGGTCACTGTTAAAAGATAGTTAAACGATAAACCTTCTTTTTCAAATAAAAATAATAAAGAAGATAAAAATGAATATATTGCTTACTACTATAAAGTTTGTGAACTAAATCATAATCCAAATTCATGTCTTGTTATTCTTAAGTTAAAAAAAAAGATCTAATATCTGAAGATATAGTATGCAATATAAACACTTTTGATGATCCATCAAAAAATGAGGATGTTTATGTTGTGAATACTATAAATAAAGAATATATCTCTTCTCACAATAATAAAATAGTAAATGATAAATCTTATTTTGATGATAAATAAAAAATAGTTTAAAATAATGTAAATAATTCAAATGATAATATTGTGTAAAATATTCTTTTTTTAATTGGATATAATAATAGTCTATATCAACATTATAAGTCTAAGAATTTTAGATAAACTAATGTTAAAACATATAATATAATTGATGATTTGTTAATAATTAATGTTGGATTCTTTTTATTGCAGACAACTAGTCTTTCAGGGCAACTTGATATGATTAATGATGTTATTAAGAATCTTAATGCTGATGTAAGTTTATAAGAAGAATATAGTAATGAACATATTTATGCTCAAAATTATGACCCTCCTACTAATTATATTCCTCTTTTTTATGTTACAATTAAAATTACTAACAAAATAATTTATAATTGTATTTTAGATATAGGTGCCTCAAAGAATATTATACCTAAATCTATTAGAGATTAGTTAGACATATCTTATAAAAATTTATTGGTTTTGATTCAACACAAATCAAGAGTTATGGTGAATTTTGGGACATAGTCATTAAAATTTTACAAGATTAAATAATTAGATGCATGACTAATATCCAAGTGTTAGATATTCTTAAAAATTACGTAATGTTATTAGGAAGAGATTAGTGTAAGACAACTGAGATTTTTGTTGGAAAAAATATAACATGGGTTCCTGTTAACAATCAAATTGCTTTAATAAAAAGAGAAGATTGATCTATTACACTTATTGAATTACTTTATTATTCAAATATTTTTTATGTTGAAACTAGAATTGAGAAATATGAATTGCTAAATTTAGATGAATCAAAAAATCAATATGAAAAATTATTTGAAAAGAACATTTTATGGTCACTTTACTTTGATGGAGCTTGTTCTCAAAAAGGTAATGGTGTTGAGATTTTCCTAATTTCCTCTATAAATAAATTTTTTTGTTATGCCTTCAAATTATCTTTTGAAAATACTAATAATATAGTAGAATTTGAAGCATTATGTTTAGGATTGGAAAAGGCCATAGAACTTAACATTAAGCATTTAAAAGTATTTAGAGATCAAAAATTAGTTGTTAGACAAGTTTTTAAGATTTATAAGACTAATCAAAATTGTCTACACGATTACACGTAGAAGATTTGGTCATTACTTAAAAATTTTGAAACTTTTAACATAACACATATTCTTAGAGAATATAATGTTAGAGCTGATAAACTTATTTTTGTAGTTAATCCAACTTTGAGTGAGACTGAATCTACTATAAATTTTTCTTTTGCTAAAATTTTTTGTCTTAAAATTATTGATTTAAATGATATTTGACATGTGTTTAGTTGTGACGAACATATAGATTCTTTCATTAAAAATAATTATTTTAATCATGATGATTATATGTTAAATTATAGAGATTATTTACAATTAAGTACTAATATATTACCTATTGGCTTGCTGAGTTTATAATCTATGTTTACACCCAATGATCAGCCTAAAATCTTTAGAATAGAAGAGCATCAAAAAGAATTATAGGTGAGACTATTTCTATCAATTTAAGCACTGAAAAAGATCTAAATATGTCTATTTAGAAATTTAGGTTATTACAAATAAAAAAGTTAAATTCATTAAATTGTTTAAAAAAATTATTAAAGTTTTTGTCTGGTCATATAAAGATCTTAAAAGTTATAATATTGAAATTATTAGACATGACATATCTACTAAGCTTAGAATCAAATCTGTTAGGTAAAAAATATGAAAAATCATCCCTTTGTTAGAAGATGCCATTAACAAAGAGATGGATAAGATGATTGATGTTGGTGTCATTTTCTCTATAACATATTCATAATTGGTAACTAATCTAGTTTTGATTGGAAAGAAAAATTATGACATTAGGTTATGTATTGATTTTATAGATCTAAATAAAGCAAGTGTTAAGGATAATTTTTCTCTACCAAGTATAGATCATATTTTATAGTGAATTGTAAGATAAAAAATGATGTGTTTATTGGATGAATTTTTTAGATATAATCAAATTTTTATAAATCTTGAAGATATACATAAAGCTACTTTTACTACTTATATAGGTACTTTCACATATAATAGAATGTCTTTTGGATTAATGAATGCAGGAGCTACTTTTCAAATAACTATGCATATTGCTTTTGATGATTTGATTGGCATTGTTATTCAGGTTTATTAGATGATTTCATTGTGTATTAAAAAAATATATATATATATATATTTAGATCATCTTCGCAAAGTATTCACAAGATATATAAAATTTGGCATTTCTTTAAATCTAAAGAAATTGAATTTTCTTGTTACTAAGGGTAAGTTGTTAATATACATAATCTCAAAATTATCGAAGTTATTGCCAGAATTCAGATAACGCGAGTGTAATGGAGACCTGATCACACAAGATGAACAAGTGCACACCACAAGATGCTAAAGCAATTTAAAAATAAGAAGATAAATTGCACAAGACAAAAATAGAGAAAAATAAAATCTGATTAACATGAAATGGCCAAAATGAAGAATACATATAGGAGAGTTAGAAAGTAAATCCTCCACAAATGGTGGTCAAAGCACCCCAAGAATAGACTCCTCCACAAAAGGTGGTCAAAGCACCCCAAGAATAGACTCATCCAAAAAATGTGGTGACAAGGTGCTAAAAATAGAGAAATAACTCCCATACCCAGAATAGTCGGTCAAGGGAGTCACTTATGACATTCTTATGACACCTTATGACACAAATATGACACACAATCTCCACATAAGCTAGCCTATCCCACGAATGTAAGAAAACTCCATGTATGCACAAATATATAATATTCCCTAATTAATAAATAGGGAAAAATAAAAACCTACACTAATACCTCCCATAAGTGCAGCTTAGGTGGGCAGTGTGGAAAAAAAATGCGTCCTAGAAACTAGGCCTGATGAGGTACCCATGTACAAATGCAATCTCCCATAAGATAGAGAAAAGGAGAAAACCCATAGGAAAAAACTCCCCCCTAAAAGAGAGACATAAAAGAAAAGAAGAGGCTAGAAGGCCCCCCTGAAGATGATGTTGCTGCAGATGTAGATCGCACCCCAAGAAGAGCTCGTAGATGAATGAACTTACTCTCGGTGAAAGGTTTGGTGAAGATGTCTGCAACCTGCTCCTTAGACTGGCAAAATATTAAGTCAATGACTTGACTATGAATAAGCTCCTGAATGAAATGCATGTGAATCTCTATGTACTTGGTCCGCTGGTGCTGAACCAAATTCTTACAAATCTGAATGGTACTCTGGTTGTCATAATAAATGATGGTGGGCTGCTTAATGGGAATGCCAAACTCAAAAAGAATCTCTTAAAGCCAAATAGCCTCAGTAGCTACATTAACAACTCTCCTGTACTCTGCCTCTGTGGATGATATAGAAATAGCATTCTACTTCTTGCTAGACCAACTAATAGGACCTGAACTTAGAGAGAAACTATAACCAGAAGTGGACTTGCGAGTCTGTGAATCGTCAGCCCAGTTTGAATCTGTATATCCAACCAAGTCAACCTCTATGCCAAATCTATAATGAATCCCATATCTATGTGAACCCTGTATGTAATGCAAGATCCTCTTAGCTACTTTCTAATGTAGCTCATGGGGTTCTTGCATGAATTTGGAGACAAGTCCCACTGTATATGAAATGTCAGGCCTAGTGTGAGTCAAGTAGATGAGACTACCAACAAGTTGGTGATATCAAGTGGCATCAACCAATGGTGAAGAACAATCAACCTCAAGCTTGACTCGTGATAGAAAGGGAGTCAGAGATGGCTTGCAATCAGCCATGTGAAATCAAGCCAATAAGTCAAGAGCATACTTAGGCTGTGCAAGAGAAATCCCTGAATCTGACTGTGAGATCTCAATGCCAAGGAATTAGTACAACAAACCTAAGTCTATCATGTCAAATCTATCCTAGAGAGATGCCTTCACCACTGCAATAGTCGATGAAGAACTCCTGATAATCAAAAGGTCATCAACATATAGAACCAAAATCAAGAGCGAATCATCTTGTCGCAAGAAGTAGACATTAGGATCAAAATGACACTTAGTGAAACCTGCTGTGAGAAGGAAGGAATCCATCTTGGCATACCAAGCTTGAGGGGCCTATTTGAGGCCATAGATAGATTTCTTAAGTCTGCATACTAAGGAATAATCTTGAATAAATCTTGGCGGTTGCTCCATGTAGATCTCCTCCTCTAGGTCTCCGTGAAGAAAGGCACTCTTCACATCCATCTGATGCACATTCCAACCATGTGTTGTGGCAATAGCCAAGGTGAGTCAGATAGAAGTCATCTTTGCAACGGGTGCAAAGGTCTCTAAGTAGTCAATGCCTGCCACCTGTGAAAAACCTTTGGTGACCAATCACGCCTTATACTTATCAACTGACCCATCTGCTGCAAACTTGGTCCAATATATCCACCTACATCGAACCATCTTTCTTCCCTTAGGAAGTGAAGTCAAATCCCAAGTGTGATTTTTGATTAAGGAAGAATATTCTTCCTCCATAGCACTATCCCACTCAGGTACCCTCGATGCCTCTTAAAAAGTTTGTGGATTTGAAACTATAGCAAAGAAGGCATGTGGATCTCTCTGAAAATCCCCCTAGTAGGTTTGTCATCTGCGAGATCTCCTGTTCAAGTGCTAGCACTCTCAAATGTCTGTCTGGCCTAAAGTGGCCCAGAATTGGGTGAGTCAGGTGCTAACTCCTCATCCTCTGACTGAATAGAGGTGGATGACACTGCATCACTATTCTCACTGTTTAAACTCGAAGAAGAAGAAGATGTCTCTAACTCAAGAACCTGTTGTGGCTGATCTGAATATGATGAGGAATCATCATGATGAAGTAGATCTAATGAGGGAGAAGAAGTGTCAAGTGTTGAGTCTCTAGGACTCTCCTAAAAATAGACACTTATCTCGATGAACAACTCATGAGTGACAGGCTCTAAAAGTTGATATCCCTTAATACCATCCAGATATCCTATAAAGATGTAAGGCTTGGACTGACGTTTCATAGCTTTGCATTTCTTCTTCAAAATACAGGCCATCACTGGGGATTTGAAAACTCTAAGGTGCTCAACATCAGGTTTCCTTTTATGTCAAGCTTCAAAGGGTGTTATCCCTTTCAAAGCTTTGTGAGGAACCCTGTTTTGAATGTAGCAAGCACAATTGATGGCTTCAACCCAGTACTATGGTGCTAAGGATTTGGAGTGAATCATACAACGACCCATCTCTTTCAAGAACCTATTTTTGCATTCTAAAACCCCATATTATGAAGGACTGTAAGTGACAGTGCGTTGCAAATCAATCCCCTCTGTGGTGCAAAACTGCTCAAACTTGATGCTGACATACTTCCCTCCATTATCAGTTCGAAGAACCTTGATGGATTTCTCACTCTGTTTCTCAAAAAGAGCCTTGAAGTCTAAATTTTTTTCAAACACTTCAGACTTTTGTTTGAGAAAATATATCCAAGTGTACCTAGAGAAATCATCAATGAAAGTGAGGATGTACTTGGCCCTTGTGAAATATGATTTGGGAAAGGGTCCCGATACATCACTGTGGACTAACTCCAAAGGTTGTGAAGCCCTCCAAGCTTTGCCTTTATCAAATTTTGCTTCAAGATGCTTTCCAAGGGAGCACCCCTTGCAAAGTCCTTTTGAGAATTGGACACAAGGCAAGCCAATGACCATGTCATTTTTGCAAAGTTGCTCAAGATAGCGGTAGTTAAGGTGGCCAAACCACTCATGCCAAAATTTGATAACTTCATCTAAATGAGTCAGTAATGCTGTCGGAGAAGAATCTGATGCAAAATGTGAGGTGTATAACCTAGCTTGGTGATTTACCCTACCCACTGCCACTGTAGTATCACTATGCAACTCCCTAATAGACATTGAATCTGGTGAAAACTCAACTCTCATGCCCCGACCAATGTGAGTGATTTGGTACACTGATAAGAGATTGGTTGAAAGAGAAGGAACACTTAGAACATTATTGAATGTTCCTCCTTCCATTTCAACTGACCCTCTCCCTGAAATAAAAACTGATGTGTCATCACCCAAACTAATTGAAGTCATGCTACAAGGCTCTAAAGATGAAAACTCAACTAGTGAAGAGCCCATGTGGTGAGAAGCACCTGAGTCTATGACCCATGAAGATGTAGAAGCTGCAGTTTCTACAAGGGCTTTACCCTTTTCTTTTTCCTTACCCTTGCCTTTTACCTTAATAGAATCTTGGGTAGATGAATTTTGCTTGATGGACTCAGGAACACCTATGTTGTTCTTCTCTAGAAGATGAGTAAGGTGATCTATTTGTTTTTTCATGAATTTGTGTTCATCATGCCATGTCTTTTTACAATAGGCACACTTAACCTTCTCCTTCTTAGTTTTAGCATTGGAAGAGGAAGTCTTAGTGTTTTTTTTGGCAGGATTGGTGTTTTCTTTCTTCTTTTCCTGGTCCTTGTTCTTTTTCTTCTTCTTCTTTGTTGAAGTCTTATCCTTACCATTTCTAGCTATCAAAGCTTGGGGTTGAGTAGACTTCATTGTGCCCATTTGAATTAGCTTATCTTGCTCCCTAGTCAAGTCAACAATGAATGAATCCAAAGAAGACATTTTCCATGTAGTGCCAAGGGCACATTTTGTGGCATGAAAAGTGGAGACAAAGACTGAATAGCTTGGACCTAACTTTGCGAGAATAGAAAGAATGAGTTGATCATCTTTCTTCTCTATCCCACATTCTTTCAATTGCAATCTAAGGGCCTTAAACTTAGTGAAAAAGTCTTGTAGGGTGTCAAAGTTACTAGGACTTAGACTTATGAGTTCATTTTCGAGCTCATGACCTCTCATCTCATCAAGCTTCCCAAACAACTTTTCTAAGGTGTCCCATATGTCATTAGGAGTTTAGAAGGATTCTAAGTGGAAGAAAGTTCTGGAGACATAGACAAGCTCAGTAATCCAAAGGCTTTATCACTACGGTTGTACCACTTAACCTTTCCAGCATCTATTTTGGGTTTTACTTCTGTACCCATGGTGATCCTATACAACCCTTTGCTTCTAAGAATGATTGACATTTTAACTTTTCATTCATGATATTTGAAGGGTGTTAGGGGTTTAAGTTGAAAATAATATATTTTTAGCTGAATTTAGGTGAAGTTGAGTTGATTGCAAGTTGTGAATTTATGCAGAAAGGAGAATGAAAGCAAGTTGTGAAAAGCAATCACACCCCCCCAAAATATTGAGCCCCCTCCAAATATGAAAGTGCACGCTTAAAAGACGTCAGACTCAGCCGAAAATGCGTTTTAGAGCAATCAGTGCAAGACTTAAGCAAACAAGATGTTGGACTCAGCGGAAAATGCATCCCGGGAGACCCAAATTTTTGGCACTTTATAAACTAGTGCATTTTTGACAAATAATAAGTCTACACTGTAGAGAATTGTATTACAAGCACTTTTGTAAAAAATGGCGCCCTAAACTGAGCTACCGTTTGCAAGATTTTAAAGTTATAATTTTCCCGTAAACTAGTGTTTTTGTAAAAAAAGCACTAAAACATTAAAAAAATATTTGTTATGGGGAAAGAAAGTGGCCTTCCAACCACTCATGAGATTCATCACAGAATGAGGAATTCAAATAAAGTTATTGTGAGGGGAAATTGGCCTCTTGCCAACCCAGGCCTCACCCTTCGTCTTCAACAGGGGAAGATACAAGTTTTAATTGAAAATCCCCAAAATACAAAACTGTCTAAAAAATTAAATACTCAGTCAAATTGACTAATTTTTGTTTTAACAAGTCAAATTTAACTGAAAATATTAAATCAAATACAGAATTGAAGGATTGAAAGTGTCCAAGGGGCGCCACATAGGATGCCAAGTAGGAAGGGGTGCCAAAATAGCAGTCTAGAATTTTAACTTGCATAAAAGACAAAAAAATAGCAGCATGTTTTCACCAAAAACAAGGCACATTTCTAATTTGCTGGGCAAGAAAAGGTTAAGGAGTTTCTAGACTTCAAAGCACAACAGGTTTACCAGAAAAATGCGTCATATTCAGACAAAAAAACACCCTATTTTGGACGTCATATCGCTGATGGCGTGATAAAACAGAAGAATGAACTACTGCTGCTACTTGGCCTCTTGCTGAAACTCACTGTGGCGTGGCAGAACTGAAGGAGCGCAGAAGCTGATTTTGGTGCCTGGACTAGAAGCTGTTGATCAAAAGAGCTGACTGTGAGGAGTGTTGACTGCTGCTCCTCCCTCTGCTGCTCCACACAAAAATGGCTCCTAAGAACACAAGTAAAACCAGCACCTGAAGACAGCCAAGACACCCCAATGCAAGGATCCCAAGGAAACTAACCAGAAATGATTTTGAAAGAATTTTTTATTTATTTTAGACCAAATCTAGAATTAAAAAATAAAGAAAACTCCACTCCTCTTGATTTCAAAATAAGCTAAAAGCATAACCAGACACACGATTATCCGAGTAGCTCTGATACCATATCGTAGTTGTTGCCAGAATCTGGATAACGCGAGTGCAATGGAGACGTGATCACACAAGATGAACAATGCACACCATAAGATGCTAAAGCAATTTGAAAATAAGAAGATAAATTACACAAGACAAAAATGAAGAAAACCAAAATCTGATTAACATGAAATGGCCAAAATGAAGAATACATATAGGAGAGCTAGAAAGTAACTCCTCCACAAATGGTGGTCAAAGCACTCCACGAATAGACTCCTCCACAAAAGGTGGTCAAAGCACCCCAAGAATAGACTCTAAAAAAGGTGGTGACAAGGTGCTAAGAATAGAGAAATAACTCCCATACCTAGAATAGCCGATCAAGAGAGTCACTTATGACATTCTTATGACACCTTATGACACAATTATGACACACAATCTCCACATAAGCTAGCCTATCCCACGAATGTAGGAAAACTCCATGTATGCACAAATATATAATATTCCCTAATTAATAAATAGGGAAAAATAAAAACTTACACTAATAAAAATATGGTATTTCTAGTGATCTCAAATGTGTTAAAGCTATTAAATAACAACCTCCTCCCAAAGATCAATCTAGTTTGAGGTCTTCCTTTGATAAGATAAATTTTGTTAAGAAATTCATTTCAAATTTTGCTAATAAATCTAAACTTTTGCAAATATTGTTTAAAAAAGATAAGATATATAATTAGGATGAGAGTGTTGAATTATCTTTTAATTGTGTTAAAGATTCCATTACAAGTACTCTTATTCTTGCTAAACTTGATTTGAAGAAAGCATTCATTCTTTATGTTAATACTATATAAAAATCTATTGGAGCTGTAATAACTCAAAAATTTGAAAATAATAAATAAAAATTAATTTATTACATGAGCTAAGTTTTAAAAGATGTAGCAACTAAGTATCCTCTTATTGAGAAATTCATTTTCTTATTAATTTCATCTTTGATTAAATTTCAATATTTATTGATGGGAAACTAAATTTTTATGTGATCTAATGTGCTTATTCTCTCTTATCTTTTAAAGCAACTAACTATTCAAGGAAGGCTTACTAAATAGATGTTACGCATTCAAGAGTTTGATCTTGAATTCAAAACTTTCAAAATAATTAAAGGTAATAAATTGGTAAAACATTTAGTTGAAAACATTACCTCAGATTTTAATGTTTTACGTAAGTCAGTTGATGAAAATTTAAATAAAAAGTCACATTTAAGATCATGAAGATTATTGATTTTTCTAAAAAAATTAAGTTTGGTTTTGAAATAAATGAATGAGATTGTTTGTTGACTGAAAATGATTGGTATTATGATTTAGTTTATTATTTTTAAAATCAGAGCTATCTTAATAATTTAGATAAAAATCAAAGATATTAGTTAAGATTAAAATATTTAAATTTATGTTCTTTATTAAAAAAATATTTTATTACAATAGAGATGGAGTTTTGTTGAGATGTCTTATACATGATCAAACATAAAAATTTCTTAGAGATTGTCATGAAGGGAATTATGATAGACATTATGCTATCAAAACATTCACTTATAAAATTTTAAGAGAAAATTCTTCTTAGCCTACTGTATTTTAGGATGCGTATAAGTTAGTTCGTTCTTACATGGCTTGTCAATTGTTTGTTAGAAGAGATAAATTATATGCAATGCCTTTGAACTTTGTTATTCCTAAAAAAATTTCACAAAATAGGGTATTGAATTTATTTCAAATATTCACTAACCTTCATCTATATATATATATATATTCACAAATTATTTCACTAAGTGGTCTGAAGCCAAAACACTTATGAGTTTGGTAACAGGTAAATTGATTTCTTTCTTAAAAAATTAATTTTTTTTAATATTTGGAGTCTCTTACAAAATTATTTCAGATAATGGACATCAGTTTGTTTCTAATGATTTTTTAAAATTTTTAGTAAAATACTCAATTATATCTATTAATTTATCTAAGTATTATCCTCAAGGTAATGGACAAGCTGAGTCCACAAATAAAAACTTAATTTCAATTATGACAAAACTAGTTTGTGATAATAAAAAAAATTAACAACTCAAAATCTTTGAAGTTTTATGGGATGATAGGACTACTGTAAAAGTAGAAATTGGTTATTTGCCTTTTATATTAGTATATGGGTTTGAGGCTACCTTGCCAATATAACTCTAGATTTTTTCAGCTAGGACTACTTAAAAATATGTAGTTGAAGGTAAAAATTTAATTAAACAAAGATTACATGATTTATTAGCTATTAACAAATCTAAAGGAACGACATTGAAAAAATTAAAAATAGCCAAGCAAAAATTTAAAAAGTTTTTTGATAAAAAAATTTCTAACAAAAAGTTTAATGTTGGATATTTAGTCTTATATTGGGATAAAACACACGAAGATCCAAAAAACATCACAAGTTTGCTTCATTATGGCTTGGGCTTTATAAAATTGCCATAGTTCATGAAAATAATGTTTTTCATTTAAAATATATTAAAATAAATTGGCTATGTTACTCAGTTAATGACCATCATTTGAAACTATTTCATGATTATTTACTTTTTAATTTATTTGTTGCTTTCTTTTTGGTGTACTTTATTTTTTGCATTTTTTTTGGTTTGTTGTTGCTTTCTTTATTATTTTGTTTCCTATTTCTGATTTTGGTTTGTTATTTTGTCTTGCTACTTTACTTTTTAAAATATCAATGAAGGTTATAAATGGAGAAATATCACATTGTGAAGGAAGAGTACAAGGAAGATGCACATTTTTTATAAGTATCAATTATTTTTAAAAGTTACTCTTAAAAATTTAGTTTTTATAATAAATAATATATGATGAGTTATATATGTTTGTTAAATTATTATTTCATTTTCAAATTTTGTACTTAAGGCATTTGTATTAGATTGTGCATCCATCCTTAACTTTTCTGTTGTGTCATTTTCTTTATTCGTGTCATGTTACTCAAACAATCCATCCCTTGCTAAAGTTTATTATTAAAAGTATTTATGCTTAGCTTCTTGAGAAATGATTTCTTTGAATCACACTCTCAATATTATGTCTTTATCAATAGGCAATTTGTTGTTATTTAATTTCATTACATAAAAATGACTAGCAAGGTCGCTAGTGTTATACCTATTTTTTACATCCCCTCAATTTTTTAAAATTAATACTTATGTCATAGAGATGACTCTATCATGAAATTTAAAATTATGTCAGGAACCTAATCAATTAAAATGATATATTTAAATATATGTTTTCAATTATAAATTGATAATGATTAAATTATGGATGTATGTATGTTTATATTTGTGAGTGGTTTCAAAAAGCATAGTGGATTAATGAATTAAATGTGCATTTATATATCACTTATGATCAATCATTTTTCTTCTCAAATAGTTTTTAGATGATATCTCAACATTTTTAGTTTTAACAACTTGAACAATTATCAAAAAAATTAGTGTGGTTTTTATGGGTAATATGAGGTTGAATTCAGAACAAATCAAAATGATTTTTGATTTAGTTAGAATGATTTTTCCCTCTCAATTTATTTTTAAAGAATTATGAATATTCAATTGGATTGCATATAATCATTCTGGTTAAATATAAACATAATAATTATTACAAATTCATTATTTCATTGATTACCTTCATACAATATCCAATTTGAAAGACAATGGCATGATTTATGTTGGTTTGAATTCTTACTATGAGTTTTGAATATAGTTATCAAAAGGAGAACTTACTCAAATTTTATTTTAAATATGTCTTAAAAAGAAAACACCCCACTTAGGTTTATTTATCCTAAGTTCTAAGATAATATCACTAAGCTATTGAATCATGATAAATCTAAGTTTTAAATCCCTAACACCTTTGAAGGCATAAAATTTCATTGAAAGGCAAAGCTTGCATTTTCATAAGTATAAGTCTTAAGATATATTTCTTTCAATAAGAAAATATTGGAGGTGTTTCAAAACATATTCGATGACAAGTTGGTATGGCAAGTTAGTTTTTGACTTGGTTTTGATTAATATATGATGTATAGTTTCCATTAAGATGCCTTTCAAGTCAGTTTCAGTTGGAAAAGAATTATGTTCAAAGCATATTCGAGGGATATCAAGATCAGTTTGAGATTGTGGTGGTCTTAACAATTTAATATTAAGAAGATGAGATTCAAAAGGTAGAAGTTGGAATGAGGTTAGTAGGAAGGTTAGTAATGGCTAAATTTGATCATGAAGTTAATTTATTTGGTTGAATCACTAAGTACATTCTCGACTAAGAAGAGCCAATAAAATTTGATAATGTATCCTAATTGGTTATGACAGAAGGTGGCAGATATAGGTGGGTCATTTTTCTTTTTTATATTCATTTTAGAAAGCTTCTCACAGAAGCAGAGCTCTAGTTAGTTGGATTATTGAAGTTGTAAAAAATGATTTGTTGAGGATTTCATGTAGAAAGGTTTCAATAGTGCATTTACAGGTATGATTCCTATAGTTTTGGATAAGTTTTGAAATATATGTGATGATTTAGTAGAGTTTGTAGTTACATGAAGGAAATCATTGTATTTGCATGAAAGAATGAGTTTTGATTTTTATAGATATTAAAGAAGATATGAATGGTTTTTTTTTTGTTTCATGGTGAAATATGGGCTCTAATATGAGATAAATCAATCTGCATGCATTTTAAAGTTTAGAGAATTTAATGGTTTAATATGTGCATAGATATTTGAGGGAATAAATAATGTTTTACTCTTGAAAATTCTATCATGCATGAATATGGATGATAAGATATTTTTGGTCTTCGATATGGTCTAGGTCTTTGAAAGAATATAGATTTGATTGTATTTGAAATTGGGTGATTAGAAATTTTAAAGTTGTTGGAATCTATGGGTTTTCAGTACATGATATAAATGGTTCCATAATTAGTTTTATATCAAAAGTTTTATTTGTGGTGCATACATCTCCTATATTAATCTTGATAGAGAAGTCACATGCATATTATAGAATAAGTCTATTTAACTTGAAACAAAAGAAATTCTTATGATCTTTGTGTGAAATTCTAGACTTTGATGGTTCTTTGAAATTTTGAAAATAATTCAACATGATAGATTTTATGTCTATTCATCTCATATTTGATAGACTAGTTTTTGGCATGAATATTTGACAATTTTAAAATTTACTTTGAAAAGGTTTTTGTGTGTGTGTTATAGAAAATAAATCAAAGACATCAAATATTTTCCTCAGCCTTAATTTTGAAAGTTATAGACTTATTTACTTGAATGTTTTTTTTGAGACTTTAATTTTTTAAAACTATTTTGAGGTTCTATCATAGTATATTTGTAAATGCTTGTGTTAAAGGGTTTTATTGGAGTCTTAAATTTATGGATAAACTTTGTACATATCTGTGTAATATCTGAAAAACTATGGTACATGTTTATTATGAAGGATTGAGAAGTCATAATTTTGATGTAGCATGAATTAGATTTTGGCTTGGTTATTTATGTATAAATTATGGATCTTGTATGTCATGTTTATCTCAAAAAAGTTTAAAGATTTTTGTTTTTTTGTAGAAATAACTACTGATCATTTTAAAAATTTGTAAGTTGGTGTAAATAGAAGAGTTTTGAATAAACTAGATTGCCATTATATAAAGAGATATTATAGAGGGTTGTCAATATATAAATGTGATAGTCTCAAAATCATATCTACTAGTTTTCATTTGCAAGTATTTTTTTTGAAAGGTTTATATTTGAAAATGAAGTTTCTATTAGATCTACATCTCAACATTAATTTTTTTAATTTTATCTTAAGAATGGACATTGAATTTATAGTCCTCCGATGAATCTAGTTACTTATCAGTTGAAATTTATATAAGGAATATATTCTAGGAACAAATAATGTTTGTTTTAAATATCATTTAGATTTTACTTTTAAAATATCATGTTATAAATTTTGTGTCTTCAATTTTGGAATGGATCAGTAAAGTATTTTAAGTAATGTTGAATACTTGGTACATTCAGTTTGATTGAGATATGACATATTAGTTATGTTTTATTCTAGATAGACATATGTTGATTTTTAGTCTTAAATTTTGATATATTTTATATTGTTTTAAAATGTTCAGATGGTACCAACATGGGTCAGCTAAGAGTAACAATGATAGGAGTTAGGGGAAAAATTCTAGTAATGATGTAAATCAGTCAAATCCTAATAGAAACATTTTTAGGGGTGGTTTTTGTGTCAAAACATTTATCCCTAAGATCCATAGAGGTAATAAGATGTCCATACATTTTAATGCCTTAGATCCCAAATTCTAGAATGTCCTTAACAACCTACATTTAAATCCAACAAATCATAGAGGAAACAGAGTTTTTTACGGTCATAAGTTTGGAGGTAGAACTCCCTCACAAAGTATTTCATCTTGTCATTTGTACAATAACCCATAATACCTACCCATTCAATCTCCTAAATGAGTGCATCTAGTTATTGAACCTAATTGATGTTGAAGTTGTTTATGCTAAGAACTATGTTAATCTTGCTCTTCCTTTGGTTTCTGATGAACTTTCATCTTATCACAAGGATCCTATTTTGAGAAGTAAGAGGTTGGGTTTGGCATCTTCACATAGTGAATCCATCATGGGATGTAGGAAGTTGAGCTTGGATAAATCTATTTCATTTGGCAGAAAAAGAACTCTTGAAATTCATCCTTCCACTTCAAAAAAGAGATCAAAAAGTCAAAATGATATAGATTCACCTGTTGAAGTCATAGTGTTGAAGCGGATCAAGTTAAAAATTGATGATGATATAAGTGATTCTGAAATAAAATTTATGCAGTTTCTTGCAATAAAAATGGAATATAATGTATGTCTTAATACACAAGACAAACTAGTGATTGAAGTGCTTTCAGATTCAAAGGAGTATTGGACCTCTGGAGGATAAACTTTATTTTTAGCAAAAATTTTACATGACAAAACTTTATAATTTCAATTTGATACTTTACTATAATTTTTGGTATTTTAATGATAATATTTTGAGAAGTAGAAACAAACTTAATTTTATATATATATATATATATATATATATATATATATATATATATATATATGCTTAAGTTGATTTTAAACATGCATTATAGTTTAATATAAAAAGAATTTTATTAATCTTTGACTTATCTATTTTATGGTTGATATATGTATTCTATTTTATTATTAATTGATGAGGGTCCCCACCCATTAAGATTAGTACCTAGTCTATATTTTAAAACTTGATCAATCAAGACTTTTAAAGTCTTAATTAAATATTTTCTTAACCAATAATTGTTTACAATTAATTGAATTTTAAAAGGCAATTAGTTAAATAAACTAACAACTAACTTAGTTATAATTTTTTTTTTCAACTAAGTTTAGAGCATAAAAGGAGATCAAGGATTCATTTTTAAAAAGAAGAAAAACACAAGTATTGAAGACTTACACATTTTGTGAAGTCAATCATTCATCTCTCTTCTTTCTATGCAATTTTTTTGATATAATATGACTTTTGCAGATAGATCCAATGAAACTTTATCTAGTGGTTGAGAAATTGCTTAGGTAACATAGGTATGTCCAATTTTTATTATCATTTATGATATATTATCTAAATAATTGACAAGTTTAACATCTTTTGATAATTATTATTTGCAATCTTATATGCAGATTCTAAGGATTCAACCTGAATAATGATGAACACTTAATTATTTTGCAACATGTATTGATCTATTTTGATTGTAAAATTGTCATTTAAGTTATTGTAAAGAAAGATGTTTTTCTCAATAAAATTTATCTTTTTTGGTAAGACAACTCTCCTTTGAGACTCACATACTTTATTATACTTTATATTGACTCTAATTTTAATATAATTTTATTTTTTAGATTTTCTTAATTTAGTTTCTACTTTTGTTTCTTAGTTTCATTTTCTATTTTGTTTTACTTCTTTAATTAAGTTTCTTAGATTAATACCTTGTTATTTTTCTTAGATTGGATAGTATAAATAGGTTATTTCTTGATTAATTATTTTCTCTTATTTATGTTATAGTTTTAAGTTCTTGTTAGTTTTTAATCTTAGTTATAGATTAGATTCTAAGTTTATTTAGATTTAAGATTACAGTTTTATTTCTATTTTAGTATTAGACTTGTTTACTTACTAGTTGATTATTATATAGTTAGATTAATTTGAGTCTAAGTTTAGTCTTAAATTAATTTATTTGATCTTTAGTCCTGCATTTTTTTCTTATTTAAAGTTATTTCTTAGTTTAGACTTAGTTGTTTTAAATAGTTTATTATCCATTTCTTAGCTTAGTTGTTTTATGTTCTCTTTTCTTTTAGTTAGTTTCCTATTGTTTGTTGTGTTTTTTTTTGTTGATATTTTATTTGATTGAATACTTATTTATCTTATCTCAAATCCATTTCTTTATATTTTTGGTTTGTCTTTAAGGTTAACCTAGAAAATATTACAGCAAGAAGTAAAATATTATTTGAATATACATATGTTTACTGAATTATATTTTTATTCTTTAAGAGATTATCTAATTCATAGGTTTTCTCTATCGGATAGAATAGATTATATATTATTATCTAAACTGATTCATGATTTGATAAAGTGGATTTCTAATTGTTATAATGAAATATGTTACATTTGATGACTTATTGATTATTTCTCAAAATTTAAAAATAAAATGCATCTTTAATATCATAATTAAACCTTTAGAACCCCATGATTAGACTAGTACGATTCCACCTTGACCTTTGTGAAAGGTGAAAGGGTTGATTTATTAATGACACAATTTTCAACATCAATAAAAACTTTTCCACCTACACTAAAAATCACTAGCCAGTGGCTATGAGATGTTTCTACATCATCCACCTAATGCATTACCTTTTCTCTTCCATTGGTATAATTCATGATGGCCCCTACAACAACATCCATGAATTTGATTATGACTACGTAGGAAACATCTTAATATTTTTCTTAATTGTCACTAACTAAGAAAATTAAAGGTGTAGCTAATTTCTAGAAATCAATTGCACATAAGGTTTCAGCCTTAGAATATGAAGTCTTGTAGCTTCGAGAAGAAAACATAGACTTGAGCCTTTGATTCACTAATGCATGTCAACCATTGACACTAATTGCCTTAGATTGATGACCCAAGTTTTAAGAAACTAAGTGATGTCTAAAGAAAAATTATTCTCAACTTTATTGGTATAACTCAAGAAAGATTAGTTGGCTACACACAAGTTGAAAATGTTGTGAGCATAAAGGTAAAATATCAAGGTCAAAATAGAGGCCATATATAAAATATTTGAGTAATAAAAATAGGTTATGGACATAGTTGTTCTTCAAGCCAAGTAGATAACATAAGGTATGTTGAATTGTAAGCAGAAGCTAAAAAAATCATTAGATACAACTAAGCTAGAGTTCAATACAATAGATAAAGCTAAATTTGTCATGTAAGATCACATGGTTACTTTTAAAACAATGAGTAGCATACTTAATAAATTAATATATTTAAGGGACATAACCATGTAAAAATTATAGATGTGGCACAATGCAACTCTATGAAACTCATTTACAAGCATTCAGGCATAAAGGCATGCATATTGGTTAGATGAACTATCACATGACATCCCAATAAAAATGTCAAATGTTAGGATACTTATCACCATCACTGATGATGAAGACATTTAAAACCTAATAGTAACTCAAGTATTGTTATACATATCATTAACTATGGTGTGATAAGTGATTACTGATTGGAAGATGTTAAAGAAAGACTTTTCCTAGCTTGATGCCTCCAATTCATAAAATATTGATGAACTAAAATATATTACCCTATAACTATTAAAACAAGTAATTAAATAGAAAAATATTTCTACAAGTGCACAACTAGTTATCCAACAACCAAAACCTCTATCAATAGTTTTTACAAGACCAAATGTTTCATCCACTCCTCTATCAGATCCATCATTGCAATAAACTACTACATAGAAAACATAGAGTATGCCATCACCTACATAATAGATAATACATAGTTCCAATATTATAGTTTTCATAAATTTTGGCACATTTTTTAAGATGGATTTAAGCATTAAAAATTGGGATAGGTAGGATGAAAACCCAAAAAGGGAAGCCACCTAGTTAAGTTAGACTATTGAAAATCCAAAAAGGGGTAGGTTAGAATGTTAATTAGTTGAAAACTTGAAAAGATGACTAATTAGTGCACAAAGGGTAAAAATAGGTAAATGACACCTAGAGAGATAATAATAACTCTTGTTTCTATTTTAATCTCTCAGCTCTAGCTTTATATCAAGATCCTATGCTGAGACTTTGTCTCAGGATGAGACAAATTTTAAAGTTTGGGAAAGTGTTGAGTGTAAGACAAGGCTAAAAAAATTGTAGAGTATATTTGTTGGAGACGTTTGAAATTTTCACTAATTTTGTATAATCTTTTTGTATGTATTCAACATATGTAAGCATAATTATAGAAGTCATAATGTGAAAAATCACTCTTTTTGGGTATATCAAAAGGTTAGAATATGAGGAGACAACATTGGGTAAAACTCTATATATAGCACTTAATTTTATTTATATATAGTTCCAATGTGATAGATATTAATACATTTTATTCTAAAATGATTTTCTTATGTATATTTTATCATTTTTCTATGATCATTAAGTACTTTGTTTACTTTATTCTACTAATTATATGAGTTTATATCGACTGTTAAGATTCTAATAAACCTATGTCTGTCTATGCATCTATTTATTTTGTTTAATTAATGAATATATTCAGTTTTTATTTCCATAAAATGTTTAATTTTTTTACTCCATGTGCAAGCTATCCCTGAATTAGCATGTTCTAAAAGGTTTTAGAAACTTCTACTAACAAATTCATCAAATAACATTTTCTCATCCTTGGAACCTTGTTATATGCCTTCTATTTTGCTAAGTGATGATAGTTCCATAGAAATTAGTGGGAGAGGATCTATTGAAGTGAATGGTGTGACATTGTAAGATGTTCTATGTGTTCCCTCATTATCTACCAATATCCTATCTATTTATTAGATCATTCACATCGGTTTGAGTAAGAGAGTTTAGTTCATACTTGATTATGTGGTTATTAGGAAAGCAAATAGTGGCTCTATTATTGTATTTGGAAAAGCATATCACTAGTCATGATTTTATACCTTCTCACTTTTTTTGCTATTTAACCCTCTACTACACTATTACTGATTCATATGGGGTGAGTAAATTATGGCATGGTAAATTTGGCCATCTCAATTATCACTACCTAGAGAAACTTAGTCACAATGACATAGTTTCAAGGTTGACATGTTTTCTTTTTTATGATGACATTTGCCAATGTTGCATACTTATTAAGCATCTTGAAGAGAAGTATGAAAAAGGAAAATCATGGAGAGACACAAATATTAGAACTAATTCACAATGACATTATTGGACCATTTATAGCTCCTTCATTCAACAAGATTAAATACATGCTTACCTTCATTGATGACTTTTTGAGGTATACTTGGATGTAATATATTAAGTATAAATTTGAGGTCTTTGATCATTTTCAAGACTTCAAGGTGCTTGTATAAAAAAATTTAGCTAAATCTATCAAGATTTTATGCATAGATAATGGTGGTGAGTATGTCAATAATCATTTTAAGTAATTATACACTTTAGTGGGGATTAAGATATAGTGTATAGTTCTATATAGTCCTTAGAAGAATGGTTTTACAAAGCACATGAATAGGTCATTGAAGGAAATGGCTAACTATATGCTATACTCCAAGTATTTTGCACCTCACTATTAGGTTGAGGCCATCAACTATGCTTGTTATATCCATAACTGAGTTCATCATAAAGCATTAAAGGGAGTCACTTATTTTAAAGTTTGGAATGATAAAAAACCCATAGTTAAACACTTTAAAGTGTTTGGATCTCCTATCATGGCCCATATTCTAAAGAAGAAACATAAGAAAATATAACCTCAGAGTCATGCTTACATCTTTATGGGACATCTTGGGGATGTTAAGGGATATATGAATCTTCATCCTACCACTCATGAGTTTTTCATTGAGAAAAGTGTTCATTTTCAAGAGGGTACTTCAGAATCCACACTTGATGCTTCTCCCTCTTCCTTGGATGCACTAGGATTTGATGATAGTTTTATTTATTCAAATCCACATAAGAAGCTTCCTAATGATCTAGATTTTTATTCTAGTTCTTATGATGAGGGTAGTGATGGGGAATCACCTCTTATTTCTCTTAGAATATCTTTAGAGGATGAGGAATCTCCTCTTGACTCTTTAGGCATTGGCCCTCTTTGGGATAGATAAACACTAAAAAGTTTTGGCCATTAGGTTGGAGATACATTAGACACTAGGAAAACACATTCATAATTCTAAAATGCCCCACATAGATTCATTAAATTAGCTTCTAATTTGCATTCATTTCATGAGGCATCATAAACTCCTAAGTGGGATACTATTATGGAAGAAGAGTATGGTTCCTTGGTAAGGAACAATACCTAGGATTTAGTCCCTCTAATAGATCAAAAAAATTAGAAGATGCGTCTATAGAGTCTATAGACAATTTCAAAGCATGTTTGGTAGTGAAGGGCATTTCTCATGTACCTATCATTGACTATACCAAGACATTTGTCCCAGTTTCTAAAATGAACTCAACCTAACTCACTCTTACCATTGACATAACACATCATTAGGATGTTCATCAAAAGGATGTAAAGAGTGATTTTATTCACATTGAATTCAAAGAGGAAATATACATGGAGAAACCATAAGGATTTGTGGAATAGTTTTACTCAGTTTGTAAATTTTGAAAATCTATCTATGTCCTCAAATAAGGTCCTCAATCTTGGTATGCCAAATGGGCTCTTTTCATCTTTTAGTTAAGTTCACTAGATGTCATTCTAATCTAAATATCTATATTTTACAACAAGATGATTCACTATTTATTTTGGTTATCTATGAGGATGACCTATTGATCATAGGGAGTTCTCCATCCACCATTGTAGTAGTGAATTTTTTTTTATAATAGGTTCTTAATGACTGACTTAGACTTGTTTCATTACTTCCTTAGGATTAAAATTTCCCAATCTGACTCTAGGATCACTATTTCATAATACAAGTATGATTTTGATTTATTTTCATGGTCTAACATGGCTAACTATAAGAAAAATCCAACTCCCTTTCTATCTGGTCTGAAGATTGAGTATGAGTGTCCTTCTCCTTTGGTTGATGTTACCTCTATCAAAAAATTATTTGTAGTTTCATCTATCTTACACATACTATACCTTAAATTTCATATGTAGTGGGCATGGTCTCTATATTTATACAAAAAACATGAGCTAAACTAGAAATAATATAAGTGAATTCTTCACTATGTCTAGGATACTCATAATTTTGGGAATCACCATGAAGTTGGCATTGATGTTGACTTGATTGGGTCTACAGATTTGAATTGGGCTAACGATATTTAGAATCATAATTCTACATCAAGATATATTTTCTCCCTTGGTTCAAGACCAATTATTTAGTCAATAGAAAATTAGAATTCTATTATTTTCTCATCTAAAAACATAGAATATTTAGGAGATGTTAATGCTAATATTGAGGCTATTTGGCTTCGTGGGATTCTCACTAAGTTTAGTATCTAGTTTCAAAGACCAACAATCATATTTTATGACAACCAACGTACAATATATATTTAAAATAATCTGGTCCTCTATCAATGGACCAAGCATATCAAGATTCACATGAAATTCATTCAAGATCTTATCTAGAAGTCATTGATCTCTACTACATCTAGACTATGGAGCAAATTACTAATATATTCACCAAACCCTTCACTGAGAGAAAGTGTCTTCATTTGTGAGTTATTCTTAGGTTTAGGAAGCTATGCCATCCTCTTGTAAGGGGATTCTATATGTATTTGGGTACCTCACAAAGATTTATTTATAGGACTCAATTCCACTACCCACCTAAGCTACACTTAAGGGGGGTGTTAGTGTAGGTTTTTATTCCATTTAATTATTTTTCCTAGAACATGTATTTATCTTATTTAGGTGTTATTTAAGGTCATTGGTGAATATAATACCATATTCATTAATATGTGAGGACATGTCTATCTTCCACCTATGTATGTACCTTTCCTATAGCTATTTTGGCTAATGATCAAATGATGAAATATTGATTTTTCTTCTAGGTCATGTTTTATTAAACTTCTCTAATAGGTATTGTTGTTACCAAATATTTCACCCTAGAGGAGGTTTTTTAAGCATACTCTAATATTTGGGAAACATTTTAATACCTCTAGGCCTATGGGTTTCCTATAGTAGAGGTATACCTCTAGGTTTAAGGTGTAGTTCCCTAGATTTACCTTAAAATGCTTATCACCTACACTAACTAATTTATTGTATGAAAAGGGGTAGAAATATGGATAAAATTAAACTATTATAAGGGGTTATACACCATAAATATCTCCACAAGATCATCATAATCTTACACTAAGATAAAATACTTACAACACTAGCTTCAAAGTCTTAGGATACTCTAACATTAGTATTTTAATATGGAGGTGATATGCATAAAACTAGTTAAGGTAAGTGTACCAGATGTTAGTTTTAGACACTAAGGATGCGTTCACACATGAATGGATTCAATCACACTAGCTACACTCCATATGACCTATTAAAATGAGAACTTCTTGCACTAAACATGAAATGATAAAGAGAAACAAGGATAGATGTTTATCACTAAACCTCACCATACATCACTTCACACACTTATAAAATATATTTGTGAACTCAAACCAAATTGAGAAGGCAGACTTTGTATGGCAACAATTGTGTAAAGACCTTGAGTCAAGATTGTATGTTGAAGGTTGAAAACCTTTATGACCTATTTCCTTATTATAAGTATCATGTGAATTTGGTCATAATAATTTTTAATATGTTTTCAAACATGTATAACATCCTAACCTCTGTTAACTCTCTCAATTCACACTCTACTACCTAGACCTAGTTGGCAAATTGTGTATTGTATTGACTATTCACCCAAGAAAAAGAAATGCCTATAGGGTGTTATACATAGTTTATTTCATGTTCAAGATTTATGTTAAGTATTTGATCTCAAATTAATATTAAAACACACTCATAAAATGCTTTAATTTAAACCAATGCTCAAATTTTTATGTTAATAATCATGTGATAAGAATGCTCATACTCCTAAGAGTCACATCCCATACATGGTTTGTATAGACTAACTTAAACACAGAGGAAAAATAAATGGTATGGGAATGAGCAAGCATAAAAAGGAATTAAAATTATAATTAATGATTCATAGAGCATAATCAATAAATCCTTGAAATCTTACCATGGATTTGAATTAGATAAAGGGTACTATCTCCCACCAAGTGCATTTGATCTGATTCCTCTCCTACTAGCCATACCAAACCAAAATTGATTGATCTTTCTGGCATATAAAGAAGAGTGATGGTGGAGTATAATGATTTTTTTCTCTTTTTTAGATTTCCAAGAGTGACCAAGTTTGTAAATGTGCTCATAGGACTTAAAGGGTCACCCCCATGTGCCAAGTATGCTTTACAGTCTGTACAACTACCCAAACTCTCTCTAACTTCCTAATTTTATTATTTTAATGTTATTTATACACATTTTTAGTTAGACAATACCACCTTTAACAATATTATAGCATATAGGACATTTATAAAAACTTGAACACCTTGTTTGACATGGAAAACCATATAAACCTTCATAAATGACTCAAATATGATCCTTAACATGACATAGACTATCTAAGGACTAAAATTGACTATGACCAAGGCTATAGATACATAAAATGACATTTATAGTACCATGATACACCCTATAAGACCCTAATAATCCCCTATTTAAGTTTTCAACTATAGGGGGTTGACTTATTTTGACTTGTGGTCAAAATAGTCAACATGTATCTCTTCTACATAATTTATTTTTGCATACATTCAAAGATTTTTGTTTCATGTTTACTCAAACCTCGATCCTTTATTATGTCCTAATTTTATAAACTCTAAATTTGGAATAACTGATGCTTTCTTATCAATGTATGGTTAGATATTCTAGTATTTTTCAATCATGGGAGCTTCTGGTGAACAAATAGTTAGAAAATGTAGCTTTATAGTAATATTTTTGAAATTCTTCTAAATGAGACTTGTGAAAAGTTTGGAGTGTCTTATTTTGGTGAATTTTATTTTTATAAATTATATTTTATTTGGTATAAATATTAAATTAGTAGATTCAAACACTACTGCCAAGCGAGATTATCTTGAAGGAGCAATCTCGTCTAAATTATAGAGATAACTAGATTGCAAATGTAAATCACTCAAATAAGAAATCTAGGTTGTTTATGTTGAGGAATAGGAACATTTACTAAAAAAAATTATTTTAGGTATAGTGTCACTGACATATAATTAGAGGAATAGCAGTTCAAAACCATGGAATCTAACATGGGTTAAGTGTGTATCAAAGGATGTTCACAAGTGCATTATTTTAGCATTAAATGTTAATTTTAGTGTCTACATTTTTTTATGATTCATTTATAACTAAAATTATAGGACATAATTTCATGATATATATGTATCCATATTATTCCACATAAGTATATTATATATAAGACCCCTACTAGGAAAAGTGATAAATGGAGTTACAAACCTATTTATTTCATTAAAATTCCTTGATTGATACTTGTGCTCATTTCAAAAATAAAATATCAATTTTTTATGATGTTATGGCTTATTATATTAATACATGTGTGTATTATAATTAAAATGCATATTATATGAACTAAAATGATTTCAATTCTAATGATATGAATAATAAATTTGAATGTGAATCTCAAAATATTAATATTTTTCATTTAGAGAAATATAGATTTGAAAGACTTGCCTTGTTTAGACAACATGTCCTAGATCACCCTACAAAAATAGGTGAAATTTTGCATATGTTAAATACTATATAAAAACACTCCTATTATAGATATTCCCCTTCCATCATTTATAATTTTTTTATGTCTTAAATTACTTCTAGTGTTGTTTCTCCTATTTCTTCTACTCATGTTGTTATGTATTTTCCTTCTCAAATTGGTTTTAATGCTTCTTTTATTTATCCTTAATTTTTAAAACTATCTCAACATGTTTTTAAACCCTCTTATATTTTGCATAAAGTTTATAAAGTGGATAGTATTTCATTTCCTACATATACTTCTCATATGTTGAATCAAAAACTTGAAGTACCATCCATCAACAAACCATGCATGGTATGCTTATGATGTCTTCTCCTGCCCTTTACCTATCATCTTTGTGTCTCCAAAGTTTTAATTATGTAATATAAATGACATCATTGTCATTACATAAAAATTTCCTATGCTTCATATCTTGACTTTGCACATAAAGATAAATTTTTAATGAAACATTTCCTTACAATCCTTAAGGACTATGTTCTTGATTGGCTTTACCCTTTTCCATCCAAATCGAATCAATGATTTGGTTGATGGTATATTAGTTAATTATTCCATAAACATTGGCATGAAGGTCACATTTTAACATATTTATAAAATTAAACATAGACTGAATGATAATTTTACTATGTGCTTATTTACAATACCATGTTTACAAATATGACTCACTCATGACTTGATAGTGAGTTTCATATTATATTTTCTTGGAGTTTACTCCTACTAATTAAAAACAAAGTGGTCTTAAATACTTACCAATTTTTTAATGAACTTTTTCAAGTTTTTAGATGCTATGAGATCAAGATTTTAGAGGACAACATACTTAAATATGGAAGTAATGCCCCCTACCTCTAGTGAATCTAAATTTAAATCAACATTCAAACATAAGAATAATGATAATACTTTCCATCCTAAGAATGATGAAAAGAATGTAACAATTATGTTATACCAACCATATGATAGAGTAATCCTAATAAAGGGACTGATTACAACTTACGTAATTAAATTAATTTCCTCAAAATGTGTTGAAATAATTACTTGAATGAGATATTATATTCTCACCTCCTAGGTGAGAGAATTAATCATCAAGTTCATTGCCTAAGAACCATGATGTTAATGTATATTTTGAATATCATAGAGTCTTTTACCATTCTTATCATTACAAAAATAGAAGGATAACTTTGAATCATAAGATCCAAGTCCTTGTTGAAAATAATCAAATTCAAATAAAATGTCACAACAATACTTTGAATGAATATATGGTACAATCAAATCAACTCTTGAAAATATTTACCAATTCTCTTTCAAATCATACTAGTTAATCCAAAAACCAACATTGCATACATATGATATGTCAAAATCAACCATAAAAATATTATAATGCTCATCCCATTTATGGAGTCATTAGTGTGGTCAGTGACATTCATATATTGTAGACACTTAAAATCAAACACTTCATGTCGAATTCAACTATCTTACTAGTTTATGCTAGCATCATCTTTAATTATCTAATCAAGTCTTCTATACATATAACATCTCTAATTATATGCACTATTTATACCCCTAATAAATTAATATCATCTTTCATAATAACATACATTCCCACAAATTCTAGTTCACATAACATTATTTAATTAATTTTTTTAATTATCTAATCTCATCAATAATGGAAAATTATGGAATGCACAATTACTACTATTTTCCATAAATTAATAAATCCCATTTCCATCTTAATATTGTGATGTCATCAAAAGACCTAATTTGAAATTTGAAAATCATATAGTAAATTCAAAGTGTCCTTTGCAAGGAAAATTCAATGAAAAGAGGCAAGTATGCAAGTAAGAGCTATGACATTTTCTTACACACTCCATGCCTTCATCATTGCACCCTCTTGCATACTTAATCCCTCTTTTTTGCACACTCAACCTACAAAATTTATGGGTAGGAATAATCCTCATCCATTGATCTTCATCCTCATATGATGATCCACATCCATCAATAAAATCTATAAATAGATGGGTTCCCCTCTCATTTTAAATCGACTATCCAAGGTCGTAAAACTCTAGAAAATCCTAAGGTCAATCATAAATCATGAATGAATAATTATCAAATCAATCATCTTGTTAGAAAGTGATTATGTTTTTAGATTTATCACATGTCTTATAAGCATTTTTACAACTACATCTGACCACATCATGAAGCTTAACAAGAAGATCTTAAGAAAGGTATAACAAGTGTGCTTGCTTATTTATTTATTTATTTTCTTCATAGTCTTTCTCAATCTAAGGATGCATGATTAGATTAGTGATATGCTTTCAACTACTTTGATTTCATACTAGTTCAATACTAATATTCATACTCATGTGTTACATATAGCATGCCCAATGGGACTAGCACCCCCACAAATAGCTTTGAGGAAATCTCATCACCATTCTAGGCCAAAATTAAGTGCAAAGTTTGAGATAATTTCTCCTATTTTATTTAAAATTTGTCAATATTTATGTTTCCAATACAGTATTAGAAACACTCTTGATAAAAGTGATATCATGATTGGAAATAGTGGAAACATTTTCTATTTATTTATCTATTTTAAAGAATAGTCAAAAATGCTCTATAAAATGGTGAAATCATGATTTCAAGGTCAAAATCACTAAAACAATGGAATTGATATGCTAAGTGGTGGAATCACTAGTGGTAGAACTTTGATAAGAGGCAAAATTTATGTGTTATTTTTTTTTCCATCACCTACCTTGTGGAGGCCATACCTATTGACTTAGTAGTATTTTTTACCTCATGTTTACTAAAAAATGAAGGCATTGAAAATAAACATGAAACAATAAAAAAATTATGAATAGTGGAATCATCGTATGTGGTGACATAATTGAAAACGGTAGTAGAAAAATTTATATTGGTATTAGTGATATCATGAATTTTTGCTTTATGTTTCCTAATTTTTTGTAGTGGCAAAAATGTTTTTTACAGTAGTAAAAACATGGTTCATAGTAGTGTATTTGATAATTGTTATCCAAATTTTGGCTACCATTAGAGGGGTTTACAAAAAAAAATCCAATCAAACCTCCACCATGACTGACCTCCTTAAAATCTCATTCCAAGTCATGTTTGGCATAGTTTAAGGTATGTTTGACAAGTTTAAGTTAAATTTTCTTTCTAATATAATACTTGTTTAGTCATATATGTTCTATTCAAAAGGGTTCAAAGAGTGTAACAGTTTATAAGTATTTTTCATTGTATTTAATTCATGTCAGTGTCATATTATATGCCCCATGGTCTATACATGTGTCTTAAAGGAAGTCAAACATCCTTTCTAACATTATAAATCACTTTGAAAAATCTTTCTTGATCATTTTTAATGTTCAACGAAGAGTATTGTAAGAAAATGGTAGGTTTATAGTATAGGGAGGTTATGACACATATCCCCAAGTCCATACAAGTGTGAAGAAGCTCAAATAACAATTGTTGGTTCAGTTTAGTCCATTTATAAGTAGAATATGACAGTTCTCATGCAAAAAAAAGAGGTTTTAAAGAAGTTTGTATAGGTATATAGAATAAGGATCACTACCAAGCATTCTCATGGCTTGCTTGATCCTCTACATGTCTAAATCTAGGCATTTGAGGGAATTTTAGAATCAAAATGAGTAAAAATCTAGGCACAGGAGAGAAAAGGTTAGAAACTCAACTCTTAGGCTTATTTTGGGGTCCCTATGACCTTCCACTTTATGGAATTAGTTGCTTGGTTAAACCCCTTAACTCTATGAACAATTACTAAGACTATAAGGGGCTCACAATGCCTTATTCATCTAGGCAATGCTTATGTTTATCTTTATTTATCCACTTTATATCTCAATGGAATTAAATGGTCATGTTTGGGTAATTTCAATGTTTAAAGGAACCTCTATGGTGTTAATATCATCAGGTACCTCAACCTATGAGGATGATTTTAGAAGAAAATAGCATTCTTCTTCTTTTTGACCTTGGATAATAATAATTTTAAGCATGGTTTGGCTTGATTTTGAGTGTTTTCATCGTTAAGTGGTCATATGTATTCATCCTGCAAGGTGATTTACTTGAAGTAACCAATGGTGGCATGGTCTCCTTGAGACTACCATATTTATGGAAATAGCTTCCTCCAGGTCTAAATAATAAAGCTTGCCTCAAATCACAAAATGAGAAAAGTAAAGGTAAATTAAAATGTGAAATTTATTATGGGAAATTGAAGAAGTATTGGTAAAAGAGGAAAGGTCTCAATACATTCCCACAAGTAGAGTCAAGAAGGTTTATGTCTACCCACTAGTCTACAAACCTATAGGTGGACCTCCATGACTCATAAACCTATAAAATAATATATATAGGCCTTGAAATCCCTAATTTAAGACTCCAAATATCTATTTTATTCTTAATAATACAACCAAGAAATCAAGAGAGTCACAAACCCTCTCAAACCTTGAACCTAAACATGATTGTTATGCATCCATGAAGAGGATCTTTATGAATATTAGGGTAGGATACTAGGAATTATTGGAGGTATATAAAAACCATAGATATCTTAAATAAACATTGATTATTGAATGATCAGAGGTCATGGGGATCAGATCACTCAAAACATCTAGTAAACATACACATGACTATGTGTGCAAAATAAAGAAAGCATTGACTTTGTGGGTGTTTTATGAAGGTCTAAATGTTACAAATATAAAAGAGAATAAGATGAAAATTTCCAACCCTATTATAATATTCAATATATTATATTATTCTGAGAATGATCATTCTTGTGAATTTAATAGTCAAAAAGTCAAAATGGTCACCTATAGGCTATGGCAGCCAGTAAGATGATAAAGACTCATACAAGAGGTTATTCAAGGGATAATAAATATTAAAGGAGGTCAATACGGTCAAATAAAACATGAACAAACCCCAATACCATTCAATAAATTATTAAAGTGCCAATGAAGAAAGATTTCACTTCATATTTGTAGTTAAGAGCTTACAACTACCTCCTAAAGGTTTATCATGAGAAGATGGGATAAATGAGATGTATGTGGGGTGAACAAGGGTCTCATAGGCATGTAAAGTATAATAAGCATAGATGTCATTATATCACCATTCAAGAGACCTCAATGTGTCAATAAAAGGATGATGTTCACCCTTCACATAAGTAGACCTATTAGACTCTTACAAGTAGGGTCTTTGAGAGAATGAAAGGAATTTATTGGTCTTTGCATAAAACATAAGGTGAAAGGAGAAAAATAATCCTATTAATTTATATATTAATTCTCAAATTATTCTCATTGAGTGGTTAATTTCATGAAGACAATGACAAGCCCAAAAGGCTAATTAGGCCTAATAGGCCTAAATGAACATACACATACCTATAGATGAATGTGTGGAGAGATTGCATATTTTGAAAATAGTTTGAGGATTGAAAGATTTAAGAAGCTGAGTGGAAATGTGTCAGATAGTTATATGATATTTGAGCCTTTGGAGAAAGAATAAAATATAAAGAAACACTTGTTAGGGTTAAAAGAGTATGAGTATGAGTAAACCCTCACACTGGGCTCAGGGAAATTTCCATCAGTTTGAGAAGTCATTCTTTCAAAAATATCACTTGAACATATTGTACAATGTGCCTCAGACCTCACTGAGTTATTTAGGGCAAAAAATAAGCAATCTTATTCCTTTTTTTCCAAATTTCTCTCTCGACCTACTAGTTTCAGGTATGTTAGCTCAAGAAATGTTTTCTTCATGTGTGAACTTCAATGAGTAAGTACATGGGATATGAAGATATTTAGGACAGATGAAGGAGGTTATACAAAAAAATATCCTTTGCATTGGTTTAACAATTAAACCCTCAGGGATATGAACAATCATTAAGAAACCATGATGCCTAAACCCTACTTAAACCCCAAAATGACCCGATGAGAGAAAAATTGATTTAAAAAACCTAAAATATATTAGAAATACCTCTAAATCCCTTTAATAATATCTATACCTCTCTCAATCACTTGACTGAGCATAATTTTTGCACATGTGTACTGTTTTTGTACAGACATAGGTGTATAAAACTTCATTTTGTGTTTATATGTAGGGTTTTAAACTAAAAAAGACTTACTAATCAGTTTAGGAAGTTCTCTAAGGTAATATTGAAGTGTTTTCATCATTTTTTGAACATTCATATAGTCCCTAAAGTCTTGATGTAGGTTACAAGTTGATAGTATAAGATACATGACTCATTTTGTGTTAAGAGAGTAAAGGGCATACATGTTGCAAAGAGTTAAGTTCAAAATACTTTCAAAACATCTTTGGGAGTATCTATAACTATCTATATAGGGTCTAAAAGAGAAAGAAAAATGGTAATGACGATAAAAACATAAACCCAACTTTGATGAAGCAAATAGATCATGAGGTTATAAGAGAGTATAAGGAGTTAAAGTTCAAATACAAGTTACTTAGTGAATAAAAATTACAATAAGATAGTGGTGAGGAAGGTTCTAAAATATGACAAGTGTCCATCAAGAACTTTGTAACTATACTCAATATGTAGTTATGTAACTCTTTGTAAAGGAGTTATATTCAAGAATTTCAAATCTACCCAAGTAACCTCCTGTGTCATTCCTCATAAAGGAATCTCATTAGCACTTGATCATGAGCATTCAAGAGACTAATTTAGAACACATTCTCAATAGGCTTGGGGTCAATTTTTCTCCCTTTTTTAACTATTTTGATGATAAATATCCATGATGATCTTTCTACACCATATTCTTTCTCTCTCATCTTCTCTTCTTGCTATAAAACAAGCATTGATGACTTGAAATAGATCCGCATAATTGGTATGGAAAAGCCCTGATGAATTTGATACCTATCTTACCTATAAAATAATAATTAAAACTGATTTTGTTCTCCTCAAATCTTGTATTCAATGTTTTATATGGTTTTATTGTTGAATGATAAGTGATATTTTGCTTCCTTGCATTCATCCATTTCCTTCATGTCTTGTGTGAGCAATTTTTCTTATAATAGGTCATATGATGTGCATTTAGTAGATTTGTATGGTTTTAAGTGTGAGAAAGGTTATTAGTATCTATTAGTAGGCCTATTAAGCTTTCACCTTGAAGACTACATTGCTTCTTAATATTGTTGGACGGGTTGGCTTTGAATGTTGAAATCAATTTTATAGTTGTTTTCATAGTATAAGTGTAAACAAGTAGTAGAGTTAAATTTGGTGCATCACCTTCATATTTTCCCTTTTGTTTCAGTTATCTTTTACCCCTTTTCCTCTCAAGAAAATAGATTAGTGATCATATTTAGGTTTTTTACATGGGAGCTATCCCATAATCTAGATATTCACCTCTTTCAAGCAGGTTACCCACACCTAGAGGTGATTCCATGTTATCTCAAATTGAGAAAGGATTTATCAACATTCTCTAGGGTGAAAATTTGATTTATAACACTAACCTTAACATCATAAATGCAATTTTATTTTTCTTATAGAATGGTGAAATTGACTTATAAAATGATGTAATCACTTTATAGAATGGTGGAATTATTAGAGGTACAATCAGTAAAAGGAGCTAGACATGAATCAGTGATCCCATATAGTATAAATTCAATTTAAATCTTTTAAAACTCTTAATAAATTACCACAAGCATTTTATGAAGCATATATATCATTCATAACAATGAACAAGAGAGACCATGCAAGATCAAGCACATAACACATGACATATGTGGGAGACCATCTTGGAGGAGAAAACCCATTGAAACCTATAATTAGAATACTATCCTATAATAACAAGAACTAATTTATACTAGATAAAACTAATAAATTAACTACCATCCCTTATTTAGTGAGACTAAAATCCCATAAGGTGCTACAACATATGTCTAATTGAGCAACACTAATAACTAGACCTTTAACAAGTTTCACTTACAAGGAGGCTATAACCCCTAGATGTTGAGAAAACAAAAAAACACTTATGAACACATATATTTAACATTGATTTCCTACCAATCTGATGAAGATACAAAGTATATCATCTATCTTTAACTCTACACACTCAATGCATCTAAATCCACCTTTTGGATCACACTAGACCTCTTCACTCATCCTCAACCTGCAAGAGCACTATTAAGACATCAAAAACATGAGCCATAGGTAATATAAATATTCATCAATCTAATTTTCTCATCAACTCATATACTGGTCACTCTCCCTCTCCTTCACCCCAAAATTCTCACACACACCTCTTCAAAAGTCTAGAAACAATCACATGTGGTTTCACTATTTATAGAGAACTCATGATCGTCACCATATTAATCAGCCATTAGACATGACTTAGCCCTTAAGGATTTTTTTAAATAAATAAATATATTAATTTCATCCACATAGGTTGGTCATATCACCCATGGTTCACCCTTAAGTAGCTACACCTATCAAATAGGCCTGTGTAGCCCTTATAAGTCTCATGGAGACCTATTCACCCATTTAGCACTTCATCAAGTAAAAAAATAACATATTACAACTTTAAATTTAATATTTCCACTCCAAATTACCCATTTTACATTTTAAAGTGACCATCATCATATCAACCCACATCTGCATATGCTCAATTAACTCAAACAATGACCTTGTACATACAAACACTATGAACAAACACATAGTCAAATTATTAAGCATTGTTTATACTCAATATAGATTGATCACACATCCAAAATCAATACATATGATCCTCATGGATTCTAAAACACTCTCTAATATTTAAGTCATCTTGAAACATCAAAATAACATCAACACAAGCTCAACTATCCTTCTCGGGTCACTTACAATCTATGGTCAAACATATAGTCAAATTTGGAGAATAATATATTTATCTATACACACTTTAAAACATTAAAATATATATTTCCAAATTCATCTTGGATTCCTCTACTACAATTTTGTTTTTTACACCATGAGCAAATTTTTCCTGTATCAAAAGTTATAGCCTAAATACATAGCATTGGTTTTTCCTTTGTTAAATTCAAATATTCAAATGCAAATAGTCATAGTTAAACCTAAATAACTTTGATCGCATCTCATTCCATTTATTATTAGATAAATCATGAACCATTGATTTTATTTTTAGTAACTCAACCTTTACCTTTCTACTCTCATCGTTGGATCTTCATCTTGACTATGTTACTTAATGCGCTCTGTCGATCTCCTAGATGTAGCTTGATCTTTATCTATGTTACTCATTAGACACCTTAAAAACATCTCACTTAATACATATCATTGATATCTATCTTTATGAACACCAACTTAGTGTTAGATATTGGAAGAGGCTCAATCTTTATCTCTTCTTGATGTTAAATTTTGAACACTTGTCCTCATCTCGCTTCTTCCAAACATCTTGTAATGAACACACTTTATTAATCCTTTTGTAAAGAGATCAATATTTACTCAGTTTAAGCATCAAACACTTTGACACATTTGACTTAATATGCATCATAGATATATATGTATAAATCCTTTTGAACTGTTAGATCTCCATCTAGTCTTGATCTTTAACATCATGTAAAAATGACTATGGGGACCATTGCTTATCTACCTAGAAGGACAAATTTGGACCTCAATAACTTTTACTACGCTTAATGCATGATCTAAATTTTGGAACATATGATCTTCTCACATAGGATAATCTAACCATGTGTCAAATTTATCTTAAAACCTTTGCATGTGTGAGACATAACTCAATTAATATGCTCACTCAGCATTTTCTATCGTAGAGCCAACTATACCAAGAACTGTCTAGAAGGCCAACTTTGCACATGCATATCTTTTGATTCACTTCATCACATGATTTAAAATTTAGTAAAAATCAAATAATAAAAAAATAAACAAATCCATATGATTAAATTCTCTTAAAACTACCATATATGCAAAATATATCACCATCAAAATGCTTACTCAGATTTTCTTGTCACATTGCAAATTTAGCTAAGTATAGAAAAACACTGTCAAACTACTTGGGAGCCCAAATTTGCACTTACATATCTTATGTTTCACTTGTCACATGACCTAAAATTTATCACATAGAAACTAGGCACAAATTTTATGACATCCATATGAAAAATCCCCCCTAACTCATTAACACATGTTAATGGTGATGTCAGCATACTGCCTACTTAGATTTTCTACCACTAGACCAAAAATGTCTAAATGAAAATAATGATCAAGTAGATGAAACACACTCATACACACAAGCACTAAAATCATTATTGAATTTTGATATGACCCCTTTCACATCCTTAAATCACCATACTCATCCTTGAATATCTATAGCCATGCTAAAATTGAAGATCAACTAAGCATACTAGGACAAACACATTACACACTTTGTCAATATCACTTAGAATATCAAGGCACTTCATCTACTCACCTAGATACCTACATGACATAACTATGACATCACCAAAAACTCTCCAACAATCTCCCCATTTTCCATTCATGTCAACACCCATCATGAAACAATATACAACTCACCTTCCTTCTCTCTCTTCAAGCACTCTCAGAATATGAATCTTATCCCCCTTTGACACAATGACAAAGTGGGAATCAACTGATCCTAAGGACTTGAAAATACCATAAACAAGAAAGGATAACCTTAGAAAGATTATACAAACTCCCCCTTACCTTGAGCCTACCTTTTCTTGCCTTGACAATTTCCTCTTGCTCCATGCCAACACTCTCTTCAAACAAGAACTACAACCAATAAAGAAAGAACACACAAAAGTACTAAAATATAATGGAACTCACCAAAAAACATTTGAGAGGGACTCCCCCTAATATCTATAAACCATTTCATATTTTGATCATCTTTAAATATTCATACACCATGAGGAATCACCACATAGGCTTACTAGCCTCTTCTCTTAAGCCACCTCAGGGACCACTAATAGAACTTCATGCCATTCACCAAATAGGACACATGCTCTCAACTAACTTGAGAAATCTCTTTGAAACACTAATGCCTTGCTATTTTAGAAAAACTAAGAAAAAACATCACATCTTCATTACTAGGCATGTCTAGACTCCTTGTAGCCCTACCTAAAAATTGTAGATCCCACAAATTTCGTAAACATACCTTCAAGACTTTATGTAGACACTATAAAAATACACATGATAGTTTTAGTTATCAAAACACCTTAGGACCCCTATCAGACCTTGAGTCTATTTAACCACCTAGTTAGCTAACTCATCAACCTACTAACTTAACCTTTTATACCAAACCTTTTAAAACCATCTTGACTAAATTACCCTTAGACACTTGACTGTCGATGGCCATCTTAACCATTGATGATTAGCCTGACAATCAATAATCAAACCCTCACATCCTTAACTTCTTAACACATCACTAGTTTTGTATGAGATAACGAGGCACAATTTGATATGTTCACCTTATGTAGTGATAAAAAACTTCCAAGCATCATGATGAACAACCTCACCCTATAGGGAACCTTCCATCCTCCATCTCTCTTTTCCTATAAAAAGAGTGGAGCGGGAGGTGAAAAAATCCATGTTCAAGCTATCAAGTCTTATTACACATAGATATTCAAGCTCTCTAGAATCTAGTCTTCCTTCAGCAACTCAGCATTAGCAAAAGAGACCTAAACCTTTACCAAATTTGCTTTTGAGGCCAAATTATTGTTAATCTATCAAAATTTCTTCAACCTTCAATCATCAACCAACTAGCAAGCTACAAGTATATTAGTATTTTAACATTGTTATTTTGGATTTCTAACCTCCCTAACCTGATCAATCCTATTTGTACCTTATTTCCTCTCCACCAAATCCTTAATAGAACCTCTATATGCCCATCTACTTATTTTTCAACTCTTTTCTGATCACCTTCAAAAATCCACAAGCAACCACTGATGGTTAGCACAACTGTCAATGGTCACCCCCAACTACTGATGGTTACCCAATCATCGATGCTTAGCTTAACCACTGATGGTTCACCTAACCACTAAACATCATAGTGGTATAAAATAACAAGTTATTTTTATCCCCTACCCCCAACCAAACCTAGCCTTCTATGTTCTTTCCTATTCATAGACTCTTTTCTCATTTTTTAAACTAGATTTCATCCACTTTAGCATGAGTATTGACTAGATTTTGCTAGATTTAATCATCTTATTTAAAAAGCATTCTACTTTTTTCTTGTATTGAATTTCATTTACTTTATGCAAGTACTTTACTTTATCATTTCCAAATTGATTGTTATCAATAGTGGATTGACAATCTTCTAGCAAGTGTATGTTTTTTGGATCTAGCTCATATTAGGTAGTCTACTTAACTATCTTGCTAACAACCCCTTTGGTAGTGTGTTCTTATCTACAAGTTATTTTTTCCTATCCAAAGAGGAGTTCTCCATCATCATCTGAATGAAGCATGCATCACCAAATAGGTATTTCTACCACACCCTTATTCTATTTTCTTAGCTTCTTCTAAAATTAGGAAATGAGCTGAAATTAAGAGAAACATTTTAGCACACCTGGTGGGACACTAGCATCATCTAGTTTCCCTTTTTACTTCCTTTATTCTATGCTCATTGAATGAAATTTAAAAAAAAAATTGGGCTTAAAATTAACGTTGCATTACATTGATTTCTTGCTTGCTTTAGTTCATTTCGTTAACTAAAATCAAACTAATTAATCATAGTTTTTACTATTATTATCACACACTTATCCAAACCACATAATCAATCAAAAAATCAAAACAAACCTAAGACAAGGCCTAACTAGAATTTCATCATCTAGCGGTAAACTTTACCCTTTCTCAGCAATCCTACTTAGAGGTTATTACCAAGAGGAAAACCAACTCAACTCTATGGTTGAGTATAAACTCTAAAATTCAATATATCTTGGCTAAGCACCCAACACCCTCATTACTGTAGTACATGAAGTGAGGGGGTAGGCCCTGAAACCAATCCACGTACTGAAGATTAATATAGATTTCTCTCTTGAGCACCTAAACACAACTTGAAACCAACCTTAAATTTCTTCTTTAGTACCTGATCTACAAGCCAACTTTCTTCTTCACACTTTTTAAGGCATAATCCAAAAGTGATCTACAAATAATCCTAAGTTTAAATGCACTTTTAGTGTATGAATTACTTTGAATTCTTTTCTTTTGCTTGCTTTTTCGTTTGAGATGTTCATTTCATCATTTCCCTTCCTATTTTCTCACATGGTCTTTACTAGACAATAGTTGAGAAATCAAACCAACCAAGGATCACCTTCGTCTTCCTCTTTCTCCTCTATGGAGTATACTTCAGATGTTGAGGGTTCTCCTACTCGTTCTCCTCCTCCTACCATGCCTCATATAGTTGTTGAGGGTGATGCAAATTTTTCCACATTACTTTATAATAACTTGTAGCCCTTAAACATTACTTTAATACCTTATCTCTCTACACCTCTACTACTTTAGTTCCTCCCACGGATCCACCCTTTGGTATGCCACCTCCTCTTTTGGTGGGTGTTACCTCTAACCAACCCTTGATTAACCAAGCCTCTTCTTCTACCAATATCCCATCTAATACTATAATCAACACCTAATCCAACATTCCAACCTATAACCAAACTCCTCCTACACCAACTAACACCTCCAATGTAGGGGAAACCTTACCTCTTGTTACCTATACCCCACCTACCATAGGGATATCTTCTCCCCCTATTTCTATCATTCTTCTTATCACCACCAACTAACCCATCTCTAACCCTCTTCAAAAAAATTCACTTTCCATACCCCCTATGCTTCTACCTATTATCACTAGGGTCACCACTCAACCTCAACCTACCCCTTTAGCCATATCTCCAAACCTAGATTTTTCCAACCATCAAAAAATACCCATGACATCTTACTAATATGTTCCTAATCCATAAGGATACATACCACCTTCTTCTCAACCTTTTGTGCCCACATACCAATATGGGGCATCATCCCAACCTTCTATGACCACATACCAATATGTGGCATCTTCTCAAACTTCTACCTCTTATCCATACATTGTAGCCACTTAACCTCAACCAAACCTACTACCCAATTACAAAGATCCTCAACCTCAAATATATTTAGTTAAGATGTTGATGGATAAAATGTCTAATCTTCAATCATCTATTTCTGGAGGTCATAAACTTCTATCTTATGATCAAATCTACAATGATCCCATTCACCCATCCATTCCTATCTGACCCTATCCTCCTCAATGGAAACTACCTAAGTTTTCCAAGTTCCAAAGCAAGGAGGACCCTCAATAACATTTGAGATCATTCTACCATTCTTGATATTTAATTGCATATGACGATGCTCTTCTTCTTCGTACCTTCCCCATGTCCCTATCTAGACTAGCCTTGGATTGGTTTAGTGATCTTACCAAGAACTTTATATTCTCCTTTTCTAAATTAGCCCAAATATTTTTAGTCACTTTTTAGTTAATATATCTAAAAAGGTTTCCCTTACCAACCTTTACTCCATTAAGCAATTCGATGATGAATCGATTGCCGATTTCGTAACTAGATGGAGAGGTCTCATTAACTAACTTTATTCCTTATTACCCCAACCTGAACTAATTGAACTATTTTCTCAAGGTTATGCCAAACATATTTCTCCAACTCTTCAAGTTTAGACTTTTAGAACCTTTGACGAGGCATTTACCATGACACATAGACTTGAAATTAGATCCATTAATGAAGGGAAATTGAAACTAAGAAACAAGAATTCTAGATATTAATCTAATGACCCTTCTTCAACCAAGACCACCAATCCATCCAACCATCCCAACACCAAAACAAAGGCAATTTCAAACATAGTTGTCTTAAAATCTGCTCCACCTCCAATTATTAACCAACCTAATCAAAATAATTCTTCCAACCCATCAAACCAACAAACTCACAACCAAAACCAAACCACTCTAAGACAATATACTCCCATAGGGGAATCATATGCTTCATTCTAGGATAAACTAATTAAATCTAACCTCATACAACTTCCTCCTATCAAACCACCCCAATAATTTGATGCCTCTCACCCCACACCTGGATGGTTTAATGAAAATGATCTATGTTCTTTATATCATGTTATCGGACATGATGATATTAGGTGCAATACCTTTAAAACTATCATCCAAAACATGATTGACAAGGGTGGACTAGCATTATATAATCCCATTGCACATCCAAATCAATCAGTGGACATATTTTATAAACCTTTTCCTAACCATGCACCTTCCACCAACCATGAAAATAACCAATTGGAATCATTTCACGCTTGTGAGGTACACATGGTGAATGTTCTTACCAATGAACTTACTGTTGAGGAAACCATTACCTCAACTACCTCTTCTCTCACCCCTTTGGACATCCACGTAAAGGAATATTCTTTTAATCCTTTGGACATCCAAAAAAAGGAATAAACCTCCTCTCTTTCTATTGAAGAGACCATTGATTTACCCACCTCTCCTTTGATGGAAATACCAAAGGAGGCCACCATTACACCAAGCACTATTTCATTTACTTATTCCTCCAATCCACTTATGGAATTAGTGGAATCACTACTATCTCCTTTAGACATCCAAACAAAGGAAGCAACTTCCTCCCTTTTTTCCATTTAAACAAACCACACCTTCCTTACCTACCATATAACCAATTGCTCCTCCTTTGGAAACCACTCCAAAGGAAGAGATCATCTCCTCTTTTCTTTCCATAGAAACACCATCTTCCACAAACATAGAACTTTCCTCCCAAGACAAAGGTGAAGAATCTCTTCCCTCACCTCAACCTATGGGTTCAATATTTGAAACCAATAACCAAGGAATCAAACCCATCTATAAAACTTTTTTCTAGATTGGTCCAAAATTTAAAGTTTACTTCTCAACCCAAACTAGATAGGGCTACCTTTTGGCACTATCTTGGGTTACCTTAACAAAGACAACAATAAAGTTTAACCTCACTTACATCTACCCTTAAACCCATTGTTACCTCAACCCTACCTTTAAAAACTTATTCCTCCAAAACCATATGGGAACCATCTAACCCACGTCAATCTAAAATTGCTAAATCACCCTACACCTCCCTGACCAAAACCATTAAGAACATAGGAATCCTTCCTACTCCTAACTTGGCTCATCCATCTTCGAATTTGGACTTTACCCCATCAAGTCTACCAAAGAAACCTTTGACTAAACCTATCAAAAAGGTGGAACCACCCAAACCATCTCAAACTAGGCCCATACCACCCCCTTCTCTTTTACCTTCAATTTTAGGACCCCATCCATCTACTATACCCATTACCTATTCCTCCTCCAGAAAACCTTCTCCTTTTATTCTACCTACACCTACCTCCACCAAAACAACAAAATCCCCATCATTATTAACTAACCTATCTACCTCTACCTTCCCACCTATCACTAAATCTTCACCCTCCACCTCTAAATACTCCAAACCAACCTTAACCAAACAATCCCAAATGAAACCACCCACCACCTCCAACTTCCATGGTAAAGCCTACTCCCAAGAAGGCTCCCACTCCTAAAACCAAAAACCCAACACCCTCAACACCTTTGGTCAAATCTTATTCAACCATTATATAAAGGTTATTGAAAACCTTTTCTTTAACCTTACCACCCATCAAACCTTTTAACCCTTCACATCGTAAACCAACATGGTTTAATGATAATTTGATTTGCCTATACCATAGGACACTAGGATATGATACAAAGAACTATAAATCTCTCTAAACACTTGTCCATAGCCTATGGGATGAGGATAATCTATTATCAGATGAACCTACTTTTATCCCCTTACCAACCCAACCACCAACTCAAACCATCCCACATTTACCTACTCCATCACTCTTACCTAAGATTGAGGAGGAATAGAAGCAACAATCCAAACCAAAACTTCCTCTTATCCACACCATTTATATGGTTACCAAATCTCTGACCCAACAAAAAGATAAGAGAATAGCTTAATTATCCATGCTATGGACATATCCTTCATGCCCTCAACATTCCAATAAAAACCATACACCTTCACCATTACCTAAACCCAAAGTATCCATCTGGGGTGCCTCTCATTCTAACCCTTTTGAATCCATTCAACATGTATTATTGAAACAACTTCACCAAACACCAGTGAAGATGAGCTTATATGAATTAATCAATACTTTAGCACGTCACCATCAACATTGATAGAAATCCTATAATTAATATAGGTTACAACCAAAGATACTCAACCTTTAGTAGCCTTTGTTTTAGCCCTTTAACTTTCCACTTTAGTCACCTCTAAGGATTCAAAAATACCTTTAATGTATCCTAAGGATCTTGATATTCCCCTCTTCATCATAGCATACATCAACCAAACCCATATTAAAAGGGTGATGATTGATGGAGGGGATAGTATCAATATTATTTCCTCCCATTCCTATGACTAACTTGACTTACCAAAGAACATCATGTATAAAACTATAGTGGTTCTTCACTCTTTCAATGACATCATGGCCACTACCTTAGGAATAGTTGTTCTCCACATTCACTTGGGACCTTGTACCATTCTAGAACTCTTTTACATTATAGAGGGTGAGTTCCAATACAATTTTTTACTTAGATTCCCTTGGATCCATGCTATGAGTTATGTCCCTTCCACTTTTCATCATGCATCAAATTTGAGCATGAAGGTCATGTCATCACCCTATCAACTAACCCTAGTCCCTTTATATCTTACAATATGATGTATCAACCTAATGATGTTCTTCTTCCTCATCCATCCAATTCACCACCAACTATCAATAACTCCACCCCTCAAATTTATGAAGCTTCAACAAGATCATCCATCCCTTCTTCATTTATCCCCATAGAGAACCCCTTAGAACAAACCTTCCAACATCTTTCAGTTGGAAAAAACCATCTTCTAAACTTGGATGTTTTCCCTACTCTTCAAGATTATGGTAACCTTAATCATGATCCTAGTTATGACCCCATCATTGAAACCATCATCCCTTTTAGGCCACCTAATCATCAAACTAACCTTATATATGGGGGACTCGATCATCCACTTCTTACTTCCTCTACCACCCTTCATATCTGACCATTCACCTCTAATTTTTCCTATCTAAACAAACCCACCTTTGCTAAATCATACCTTCATAGGTGTGTTTGGAAGGGGTTTGTCCTTGGCCTTTATGAATAGGGACCTCACAAGTTACCCATAATCAAAACTCAAAAACTTCATAAGTTATTCGACCTTGGGTTTGTACCACTAGAAGAACCCACCTCTCCTAAACCCATCACCATCATCAATGAGGATGTCCCATCTTCACCAATCCAATTTATTATAAAATTAGAGGAATATGATATCATCCCATTTAAGTTTTTTTTCATCAATACTCTTAGTTTGGCCCCCCTAACCTATCAAAAGGATGACCGACTAAAAGCCCTTCCTCTCATCCATCCTAAAATGGTAGAAAATGATTCTCCTACCATCAATACCATTCGACATCAAGATGATGATTCCATTCTCACCTACCTTGGTGTAGGGGACTCTTCTATCCATAAATCCCTTCCTCCTAAGAACCAAACCATATTGAATGAATCTACCATTGAGTTCAACTTGGGTACTCAGGATAACCCTCACATCATCAAGATTAAACAATCCTTGAATTTTATAGAACAACAAGATTACTCTTCCTTCCTTCATGATCATATCATAGAATTTTATTGGTCTTATCAAGATATACCCAGAATTGATCCTTCTATTTTTCTCCACAACATCGTCACCCATCTTGATGTTAAACTTGTTAGACAAAAGATTCATAGGATGCATCTTCGCATCACCCTCCTTATAAAAGAGGAGCTTCAATGCCTCTTGTCTGTAGACTACATCCAACCTATTGACTATCCTCAATAGGTTTCTAATATCATTACCATTCCCAAACCTATAGGGTGAATTTACCTTTGTATTGACTTTCATGACCTTAACCTCGCTTGTCCAAAGGATGACTTTCCTTTGCCTAGCATTGACCAACTCATTGATCTTACAACTGGCCATGAGATGTTATCTCTCATGGATAGTTTATTAAGATATAATCAGATCTTTATTGCTCCAAAATATCAACATAAGTCTTCTTTCATCACCCCAAACGGAACCTTTTATTAAAAAGTCATGCCATTTGGTCTAAAGAATGCTAGTGCATCCCATCAATGAGCCATGACCTACATTCCATGACCTCATCCATAAAATCATAGAGTACTATGTAGATGATCTTCTTAGAAAATCCAAATATCACAAGGATCATCTAGATGTCCTCAAGATCATCTTCTAACATCTCATCCATTTCCATGTCTACCTTAACCCCAAGAAATGTATTTTTGGAGTCTTTTCTGGAAAGCTTCTTGGCTTCATTGTCTCCCTTTAAGGAATCAAAGTAGACATAACTTAAGTCAAATCAATCCTCAAAATTCCACCTTTGACCTACCTTAATCAACTTCATATCTTGTAGGATAAGCTCTATCAATCCATCAATTCATCTCTCAATTATTGGATAGATGTCAACCCTTTTACCATCTCCTTAAAAAAGACACATCCTTTAAGTGGAATAAATAATACAAATAATATCTTGACTCACTCAAATAATACCTTCTTTCTCCACCTATTTTGACCCCTTCTAAAGAGGATCAACCCTTCTCCCTTTACATCTCTACCACTGAATATTCCCTAGGGATAACGCTCGCTCACCATTGTGAGAAAAATAAAGAGTAAGTTGTCTACTACATAAGCTAAATGATTATAGAGTATGAGACTCAGTATTCCCATCCCAATAAAATTTACTTCACCCTCATCTTCATAGCTTCCAAGCTTCATCACTATCTTATTAATCACAAAACCTATGTCATTACTAACACTGACCCACTTACGTGCATGCACTCTAAACCATACCAAAACTACTGTATGGTTAAGTGGCTCATGATTTTAGCTAAGTTTGATCTTGAGTTCCTTCAATATAATTTAAATAAAGGGAAAGTGATTAATAATTAATTGGCCAAATCCCCTCTACCATATAACCAACCACTTTCTCTTGTATTTCCAGGACCCCACCTACCAAATGACCATGTTCTTTGACAGCTTCAATTCCCAACATGGTAGAGGTGCCAGAGTTATTATCATTCCCCTTTATGTTGAACCTCTTACCCTATCCTTTAAACTTGATTTTGAATGCACTAATAATGTGGTTGAGTATGAATCGCTAGTCATAGGTTTTCAAACTTCGCTAGCCTTGAGAGTCAAGACAATCAACATCTTCAGTGATTCCCAACTTGTGGTCAACCAGGTCAATGGATCTTACCAATATAAAATTTATGTTTTAATAAATTAAAAAAAACTTTTAGATGTAATCTTAGAATCATTCAAGTATTACCTTATCCAATCTATTCCATGATCAACTAACAAGTTTATAGATATAATGGCTTCCCTTGCTTGCCAAATCCCATCTCAACCTTCCAACTCTAAACTCTTTGTTACCATTCATAGTTTTGTCACCCCATCTTATATCCATTCCAAACTTCCTAAAATTTGTAATGTAGATATATCTCCATTAGACATTTGGTATGAACAAACTTTTGATTACCTCAACTTCGGTATCATTCCTCCCAGACTCTCTACAAATGCCCGAAGAGATTTTATTCATAGTACCTCTTGTTACACCATACTAGGGGGAATCCTTTATAAATTCAATTTTTATAACCTCCTTCTCTGTTGTCTTTGTAGTCATGAAGCTTCCCATGCTATTAAGGAAACCCATCATGGAATCTATGGGGGACATTTTAGTGGTTTATTTGTCACTAAACACATCCTTCGCCTTGGATACTATTGGCCCACACTTAACCAAAATTGTTGTGATTATGTAAAAAAGTGTGTCAAATTTCAAAAAAATGATAATTTACATCATGCACCATCCCATGGCCTCTAAGTATCCAAATAATTTTAGCCATTCTCATAATGGGGCCTTGATCTTATTGGGTAAATCAATCCTCATTCATCATAATATCACCAATCCATCATTATCGCCATCGAGTCTTTCACCAAGTGGGTGGAAGCCATTCCTCTCATTTCTGTCAAAGATTAAAAAAAAAAAATATTAACTTTATCAACCATCATCTCATCTATAATTTCTATGTTCCCCATAAGATCATCACTGATAATGGTAAATCTTTCAAGAACAAGAAATTATAAGGTCTTTGTGATGTATTTGGCATTAAGTTAAACTTTTCCTCACCTTATCATCCACAAATAAATGGATAGGTAGAATCCTCTAACAAAACGTTAACCAAAGTCATTAATGATTTAGGTTAGGATTAGAAATTGCATATCCCCTTTACTTTATGGGCCTATTGCACCAAAATTCAAACCTCTATGGGTGCTACCCCTTTCTCTCTAGTCTTTGGAGCAGAGGTAGTTTTACGTCTTGAAGTCTATATTCCCTCTCTTTTCATATCTTTGCAAGAGATCAATTTTGAGGGTGACTATCATCAAAAACATCTAGCACAACTTGAGATACTTGATGAACATCACCTAGTAGTAGTTAACCATCTTTTTTCTATCAAGAACAAATCAAGCATGCCTACAACAAACACCTAAAAGGGTGAGAATTCAATATCAAATATCTCATCCTAAAGGAAAACAAACATGTCACCAACATGGAGAAAATCAAAAGAGGTAAATTTTCTTTCAATTGTCTTGGACCTACATCATCACCCATAAATATGGATCAGGAGCTTATTGTTAGTCCTCTCTCGAAGGCAAACTAGAACCTAAGCCTCTCAATGCTTTGCATCTGTGTCCCTTTTTTATTAAAACAAGGATTGAAATCAATTTTTTTTCTAACTTAGGGTCATCCCTTAATTTATGATATTTTTACCTTCACCTACCTATCCCTCTCCCTTTGAGGATAACTGATTATAACATAGAACCATGTGATTATCCATCATAGTTATAGCCTAATCCTAAATATGGGTACCATAGCTCCACTCATAGCATGGTTCTCATAGATACTTTTCATCTCTAATTAGATGGAATCCCATGATCCTTTATCTCTAAAACCCCTCCTTTCACCTACCATTAACCTCTTTGTGTTAAAAGTTTTGCCCTCATAAAAGAAAACGTCTAAGCCTAAATAAACTTGTCCATGTCTAAAACTAGCAAATCAACCACAATTTGGGATGCCAAAATATCATTTAGGTCTCATATTTATGACATTGTAGACTACTCCCTTGAAGGATAGCTGCCCTAAAATTCACTAAATTGCTTAAAAGATAAACTACTCCCTTAAATGATAGCTACCAAAATAAACAAATCCAAACTTAGACCACTTCCTTAAAGGATGTCTAAGTCAAATGGGTCAAAAGCAATCATTTGAAGATTTTCATATTGATCAGATTCACAAACCATCAAAAATAAAAGAAATAAATAAGCAAACCCTATATAAAAATTGAACAATTTATCCCAAGAAAATTGCACTCAACTTTCATATCTAGCATTATTAGACTTCCCACATCGATCAATCTATACCTAGCATTAAGACATGGACTTGTCTATTATGGTTCTTAGGTCACCTATAAAAGGGGAAAACTAACCCATATATGGTTACCTTACATATTACCCATTTTCCTTTATAATCCTATTTACCTACCTCCCCTTTATACCATCTTTTAATCAAGGGATTTTGAGCTAACTTGACACAATATGATCAAGACATCTTTTTATCAACCAGATCATGCTAATGTGAACCATACGAAATGTTTAGTTTTTTTAAGCTAATATCATTTTGGGTTTTTTTAGGTCCTTACCAAATAAAAAATCATTGTGATTTGTATTTACCCTCTTATCATTGGTTCATGTAAACATCTATCTCATAATTCTCATCTATTTTTCCTACATTTAGTTTGTTATCTAACTTTATTTATTTTCATCACATCCTTAACCATAATCACATTACATCTCCATGATCATGAAAAAAAAACATCAATGATAAACACAACATTATGAACTATATCCATGAACATACATAATATATCTATCTATGATCAAAACATCATGAATCAAATCTTACATCATCTCTCTATCTATAATATCATCTTATCCATCTATCATCAAACAATCATATGAACATACCTCATATCATAAACAACCCTAATTAAACTATTCATCATCATGCCCATAAATAAACTTGCTATCAAAACGTCATAAACCACATCATACATCATCTATCTATCTATGTATCATCCTATCCATTTACCATAACATCATAACAATTCATCTTATAACATCAAATCATAAAACCAAATCAATATAGCCTTAAACAAAATCATCATCATCACAATATCATATAACATCAAACCATGAACCAAAACATAAACATCACATTAAAACATACCACCATGAATGTACATCACATATATATCATCACAAACATCATCATATACATCATGTCCATCAAATAACAATACATGTAATAATGTATGAAATATCTCTCTCATATACATCTTGCATCATCGACACACAAGCTAGTATCAAAACATATACATTATATAACTAGGTCCCTAGGGCACCACTACCACTGACCCCTCCTGCTCTTCCACCTCCACTACCATCTGCTTTCAGTCACTTGATCTACCTACCTAACTCACTATAGAGGCCCACTGACTTGGAGTTGTCATAGTTTCCCCACTTGATAAACTAGCACTGTATTCAACCCATTGGGGCACTAATGGTCATTATGCTAGTACTATAGCCTCATAATACCTCAACTCCTCTATAGTGGCAAAGTACCATGACATAGGAATCATATCATATCCTCCTACTAGTGCCACCATCACTCATACCCTCTATCTCAAGGGATATCTCTCTTGGGTCACTAAACCAAGAGAGATCCTCACCTTATCTCACTCTCCTATCAAGGTGTTAACCTGACTATGTAAATGACAATCTATCCCTATAAGGTGGAAAACTATCCCTATAATCTTATGATTTGATCCTATGCAGATACTAATACTACCTGTGTCTACCCATCCTGACCACCACCTTAAATGATGCCCCAGTGAGATCCACATCCATGGCCTACTAACCCCCATTACCCCACCCAAAATCAGATGCTACATATAGATCTTGGTACCATACTACATATCTATCCACAAAATTGGCATCATCTATCAATGTTCTAGCTAGTAGCTCCTCATTATCTAGTACTACATCATATGGCTATAGCTTTGGAATTAGAAACTCTACATCCTCTCTCTTATATCTTTGAGTAGGAGCTAAAATCCCCTACACAAGACCAAACTACCACTGAATGTGATCAAAAAGGATAAGCTATATCTCCCCTCTCTCCTCCCATATGTCCATCACCAGATATGTAGTGATAGGGTGTGGTAGCTATACTAGGCCCACCTAGGAAAACCCATATATGGCCTCCAAATGATGTCACCCACAACTAGACCCTCCAAGGCATCTTAAAACCAATCTATATCTATGGAACCTCCACCTGCCCCTATCACTTAATAGTCTCCTCTCCATCTCAAGAATCCCATATGAAGTGTACCTAGGTGTATCCATCCTATGGCATCCCCAGTGACCTTAGTAATCTGATATGCTCATATTCCCAACAATGGAGCATGAACCCAACACTAATCCCATAATGTCTATGTTCTCTAAATACCCAAATCTCCCTATAGATCTGAACTAACAAGATAGGATCCAACCCAAACATGGTCCTACCTAATAACATCTCTACTAAAACTCATAATAGCAGATAAGAAAATTGACCATTACTCAAATCTAGAAATGCAAAATAGGACACCATCATCATCATCATACATTGATCCTCAACAGCCCTTTGGTATAATGTCCTATAGCTGAAGCTACCTGAATGCCACCTGGTATGGACCCAATCCTCACCATATAATAGCTCCATGTGGTCATCCCTCTCCTCACTCTCAATATGGTAAATCATCTCCCAATAAATTGGCATCCATGTAATCCTATGAACATCCTCTAGTAGGATGTTGATCGACCCTATTGGTAACAAAAATGTGTTCATGGTTAGGTTCCATCTCTTAATGAGGGTCATGATCATAACTGCATCCCGTTTCAAGTGTTGATAATGAACCATGGTCCCAAGGCTAACCTTATCCATATGTGTCCACTTAGCTATAGTAATCCCGTCACGAATATTTTTAAATATCCTAAGAACCTAATCCCTCATCTAGATCTAGTCATGTACCTATAAAAAAAACCAAGTTAGTTTGCACATGTCATTTTTAATCATTCTAATTAGACCCACCTAATATCAACCTTTTTATCTACCTACATCCACCAACATCTACTTATTTTTAGACCTATCTAAATATATTAAATCAAACACATCATGTTTATACCTAACCCCCAACTCTAAACACACCAAATTCTCTTAACAACCCATCAAAACCAATGTCTAGCTTTTCAAAAACATTGAGGATTTTACCATGCAATCATTTGAATCTACACCTAGGTATTTTTAAATACCCTTAACCCATTTTAACATTTCACGCCATTTTTTTATCCTTTCCTATTTTCCCTAAATGTTTGACCATTGATGGACCTTACAACCATTGATGATCATGTGAACATCTTTCTTCAGTGGTTGACTACTGATGGTCATACCTGACCATCGATGGTCAAGTCTAACTACAAATGGTAACTATGTGTGACCATTGGCAGTAAAACCCTTAACCTACCTACCTAAAAACCATAAAAATAAATAAAATCACTACCCAAAACTACCCTATCACCTAACCCTAACCTAAAATCTCACTCAAATTTCAATTTCCCCGGTTAAAGTTTCCTAACTTTGCCAAAACAATAACCTAAGGAAAACCCCTAAATAACCATGTTAAATTCTACCATAAATTTAGTTATTAAACAATCCTAATCAACTAATTAATAATTTAATACACCTCCTACCTCATTCCTTTATCATTGTCAAGGTCAAATCCTGCATTCATCTATTTGAATGTGCCCTCATCCACCTTACATCATTGGTCCCCACTAATCATGAACACAAACATGATCAACCAATCCACAAACTCCACCTTAGTTAAATACTCAATTAACCACTCTCAGCTAAACACCAAACTAGAAAATCACCAAAGCACATAATGCATAGATTCAAACTTGTCAAAAGTGAAAATGATTTTTATTTGTCACTTTTTATCTATGGCTTTTTAAGGTTTCCCCCTGACCATCAATGTTCTAGGCAACCGTCAATAGTTGACCCTAGAACCCTTGACTATCGATCGTCAGGAGAGCCCATCTCTTCACAAAAATACAATTTTTGACACCTAATTTAAGTACCCCAATCTTGGAGATCACATAATCTCTTCCATACCAAATTTGAACTTTTTTGGAGATTACCCTTCTCCAACCTACCATTAGACCACATTCACCTCGATTTTAGACATTTTTGACCTAAATTATTCATGTATTTTATGATGACTTTGCATGGGTCTCTTAGACCTCATTGAGCATTTTTTCCATGTTGACCATTTGAATTTACATGACCTAGTGCATGATCAAACCTTTTATGTTTTTTAAGGGAGCACTTCTTACCTCAGATACTTAAAAAAACACCAACCTTGTTTAGGATACTTATAACATCACCTGATCAGCTATGACCAACGTTATGGACCAATTACACTATCACTTATTCTTCTAGAACCAACCTTATTTTTTTACAAACATTAGCAACCTTAGTCTATGTGTGATCTTGGCAATCACACTTAGTCACATTTTCTGTACATGTTTGCATATCAAATACCCAACCACACTTTTTATCACCACCTAGTGACTCACCATATACTACTTATCAAACCTTGACTTGATTTTGGTTGTACCTCATTGACTCCTAGTTTAAAGGGGAATACCTCTCCAACACTTGGGGAAATCAAACCTTTGAATAGAAATCCATTTTTGTTTTGTAGATTGTTAATTCAAAGCCATATAATAATAAGGGGTAAAATGTAGACACTATAAAACTACACATGACAATTCTAGTTGTCAAAATGCCTTATGACCCCCATCAGACCTTGAGTCTAGTTGACCACCTAGTTAGCTAACTCATCAACCTACTAACTTAACCTTTTAAACTAAACTTTTTAAAACCGTCTTAACCAAATTACCCTTGGAAACTCAACTATTGATGGTTAGCTTAACCATCGATGGTTAGCCTGATTGTTGATGGTCAGACCTTCACCTCCTCAACTTCTTAACACATCACTAGCTGTGTATGAGATAATGAGGTACAATTTAATATGTTCACATTATGTGGTGATAATTAAATTCTAAGCATTTTGATTAACAATCTCACCCTCTAAGGAACCTTCCATCCTCTATCTCTCTTTTCCTATAAAAGGAAGGGAGTGGGAGGTGAAAATGATCCATGTTCAAGCTATCAAATATTCTTGCACATAGGTATTCAAGCTCTATAGCATCCAATCTTCCTTTAGAAACTCATCATCATCAAAAGAGACCTGAACCTATGTCAAATTTTCTTTTGAGGCCAAAGTACTATTACTCTCACAAAATTGCTTCAACCTTCAATCATCAACCAACTAGATAGCTATAGGTATATCAATACTTTAGCATTGTTATTTTGGATTCTTGACTAACCTGATCAGACCTATCTATACTTTATTTAATCTCCACTATATCCTCAACAAAACCTCTATCTACGCATCTACCTATTTTTCAACTCTTTTTTGACCACCTTCAAAAACCCACATGCAACCATAGATGGTTAGCACAACCATCGATAGTCACCCCCAACTACCAAAGATTACCCAACCATTTATGGTTAGCTTAACCATCGATGGTTTACCCAACCACTGATGGTTACTATGAGAAAAAAAATAGCAAATTATGTTTATCCCCCTACCCCAACTAAACCTAACATTCTATGTTCTTACATGTTCATAGACTCTTTTTTTATTTTTTGAACCAAATCTCATCTACTTTAGCATGAGTATTGATCAGCTTTTTCTAGATTTAGTCATCTTATTTAACAATAATTCTACTTTCTTCTATTTCATTTCATTTACTTTATGCAGGTACTTTACTTTATCATTTCCAACTTGCTTGATATCAATAGTGGATTGACATCCTCCTAACAAGTGTATGCTTCTTGGATCTAGCTCACACTAGGTAGTCCACTTAACTATCTTGCTAACAAACCCTTTTATTAGTGTGTTTTTATTTTTAAGTTATTCTTTCATAGGCAAAGAGGATTTATCCATCATCATCTTGATTATTCACACATCACTAACCAGGTATTTTTACTATACCCTTATTACCAGTTTCTTATCTTCTTCCAAAATTAAGAAACTAGTAGAAATTAAGAGAAACACTTGAATACTCATATCTATAGCACTCTTATATGCCCCCTCAATCACACCAATTTTCATCTCCTAGTTCATCCTTTGCAACACACTTCCTTCTTAAACCAACTTGCCACTTAGGCCTCCATCTTGACAAAAACTTGAATAACTTGAAATCCATAAACCTTCAGATCTCTATGAAGCTTGATTTGATATAACCCATTTGGACTATTCAATATATTAATAAGCCTTAGACCTCAATTCAAAAGGTAAGCCACTTTTCTAGCATTGCCCAAAACCCTAAAATCTCAAAACAAATAGAGTCAATAAAAATCCTTCTGGTCAACACCCACCATTCTTATATACTTGAAGACAACCATTAAATACTTTTGGACTAAGATTTGAGCATCCAAATCTATAATAACCCATATATCCTAAAAACCATTTTAGGCTTTCTTGCCCTTGAGCCAAGACTAAGAAAACTAAGAGCACTCAAAAATATTCAATTGGCACAATAGGATCATCAAGACACAAATTTTTCCTAGAACAAATCACAAATAAGTGTTTAGACCCTTGTGAGCTTAAAAATCTTATTGACATTTAATCAATCTCATTATGCCATCTGGAAACACCCATTTTGACCCTACACAATAGCTCTTTCATAAATATCTAGAACAAGCTCATGATATTGTTGCTCCCCCTTAACTCAACACCTTATCTAATTGGCATTATGATTTTGAGCACATAAACTTAATTCTCCATAATAAATATGTCTCCTAAGAAGCATAGGCAGAGACACCCTACTTCATAATGTCATAAAATGGTGTGAAACTAGGAGTTGCCCACAAATCCTCATATTCCATAGCCTCCTTGATCATTTGATACTTATATTTCTTCTTGTTGTTCTTAGTCTTAATAAAAGCAACATCCTCATCCACTACAATATTCTCCTTTTCTTTTGGGATTGAATTTTCAATACATGGAGAAAATATAGATTTATGACATACCTTTTCATCTAAAGAATATTTTGGGTGAATATTTTGTCAGTCAACTAACTGATGAGCAAAATAGGTCTTATCAACCACAGCAAGGGAGATGGGTCAGCCAGATGTGTAGGTTTACCACATTAAAAGGGGACAAATCTCTCCTCTCATCAAGGGGAGGTTCCTTGTTAAATATGAGGAGCTATATACTATATATATAAGCAGAAAATAACACTTAGGGGTAGGATTATACCATCCATCTCTCTTTTTTTAGAGATGATGTTCACAAACAAAGGAGAAAATCCTGGTGAAAACACTGAAGGCACTTCTCTTCTTTTAGAAGTGATCTTACAGGAAACAACAGGAGTTCTTTCAGGTAGTGACAAGTAACTAGTAACAAAAGGGTGCAGTAACCAACAAAATGAGGTGTAGCATAAAGTCTTCACCTCAGCTACCCAAAGAGTGAAATTACGAAGGATAATGGGAGCACAAAGTCATCCCAAGATCCTTTACATAGAAATAAAAAAAAGATAAACACACACTGAAGATAACTATGACAACACAAAGTCTTCTCACAATTGGCTTCAGGACACCTTCCTGATTACTTCCACTAGTTCTACTTGTTAGATTAAAATAAATGAGAATGCTCCTAGGAAACAGACATAAGAACAATTTCCTAAAATAACACAAGCTATAAAAGCACAAAGTATGTAGGTAACTTGCTTTCTCATTCAAGTAAAATAATATGAACAATAATCTGAGCTCAAAGTCTAGATATTCACCTTTCAATTTGGGTGGAGTTTCACTTATATAATGGAAAAGTCTCCCTTTGCATAAGATAAGAGATTACAATATATGGCTGCCCCCAAAAAGGCTTGGCATTGATCTCCATGGAATGACCCATGCTGCATTAAATGCATTGAATGCATTTTTAGTTCTATCGAGGGACCATGCTTGGAAAAGTGTATCGGCCTTAACTGTGGTGTGCCAATTCATCTAATATGTCTCCTCCAAAGTATAAATTGTCTGGTCCTTTTCTCCTTAGTTGCATAGATGTCCACTTTGCCTTTACTTCATGGAAGAAAAATAGGCCACGTCCTTGATTTGGCATGCTCAAATGACTAATTGGTGAACTATTTCACCTACTAGAAATAACTCCCTTGTAGATATTTTTGATATTTTTGTAATATTCTCTCTTCCCCATAGAAATTGAAGCTCTCAAGCTATCTTCTTCAGCTTGTCACTTGGTTCATTTTTCAAGTTTCGTGCCATATTCAAAAACTAACAGATATTCCATTACCTAAAATTTGATGTCCATGGGGCCGTCAATGGCAGCTGGTTGTTTGAACCATGTTGAAACATGAACCTTTGAACCTGTGAAAGTTCATTGGTTCAATGGTTCAATGGTTCAGGTGATCTTTTTCAACTTCCTTATTCTTTACTTGAACCATCCCTTTGAACCGTCTCTGGAATCTTCCATTTGTTTCTTTCCTTTTGTTTAGAGCTTCTTTTGAATTGTTGAACCTATGAACCATTGAACTTTGAACTCTTTTGATTCAAGGTTCAATCGGTTCATTGGTTCATCCTTTGTTCCATTCCTTTTTGGCTAAGTCCTTTTAAGCCATGAAATTCTTTTGATGTTTGGTCTTTAGAACACCCCAAAGGGAAGGTGTCCCTTCGGGTCTTTAAGAAAGGCCCTTTTTCTGAGTGTCGAGAGTCCCCTCGCAAGGGCACATACCCTTCAGGGTCATTCAAGTAGCCTTTAGGCTTTAATTCTTTTAGAGGGTCTTCAGGCTCTAATTCCTTCAAACAAAATGTCTGAAGGAATTCCTTCGAAAAATTTATCTAAAGGAAATCTTTCCTTGGTTCCTTCTACTTTCTTTCAATTTTTTCTCTTTGGGCTTTTCTTTCAAAAAAAAGTCTGAAGGAATTCTTTCAAACTTTTTTTTGAAAAATTTCGCCTTGTCTTCATGAAGTTCTTTCGCTGGGCTTTGGATCCTTCCTTCGGGCAAAATGTCTGAAGGAATTCAGGAATTGTCTTAGTGAAATTATTTCATGAAAAATATTTCTAAAGGAATTCTAACTTTTCTGCCTTGTCCACTTTTCTAAAGAAAATCTTACCCTTTTGGCCTTCTCTTTGCTCTTTGAACCAACCATTTGCTACCCTCCACAAGGGCATCTACCTTTAGTTCACTACCCTTTGCAAGGCCACTTGTTCCTTCAGATTTGGGGCAGTCTTTTGAACTGATCGATTGAACCAACTTTGGTTCAACAGTTCAATGGTTTAATCGGTTCAATCTCTTTGTTTTGGCTAAGTCTTTTGACCACTTCAATTAAATGAACCCATTGAACCCATTGAACCTCTTGAACCATTTTGATTCAAGGTTTAATGGTTCAATGGTTCAACAGTTCATTCCTTTGTTCTTCAAAGTCTTCAAATTCCTCTAAGTCTTTTCACGTCATTGAACCTTTGAACCCATTGAACCATTGAACCTTTTTGGAAGTGGGGTTTAATGGCTCAATAGTTCAATCCTTCCTTTGAAGCTTGACGATGAACATTTTTTGGTTGAACCAAGGCATTGAACTAATATTGAAAATGCCTAAGTGTTGGAAACTTGCTCGCTTTGAGAGAACTTACCTATTTGAAGCCATTGAACCTGTTAAACCTGCTAATCCCTTAATTGAAAAAGCTTGAATAATGAAGAATTTGAATGCTCAGAATAATTTTTTGAGAGGGGAAGGGATAATTTTGGCCTACAAGACCAAAATAGTTCATATGTTATCCCAAAAATGAGTGAAATTTTTGGGGACAATAGCTGGCTCCAGTTGGGGAACTTCCTTCAGTTGAAAACTTGGAACAGCTGAGGGGAGTAGAGACCAGAATCTCCATTGCCTTGAAGTATGCCATTGGGTTATGGAGTCACGCTACCCAAAAAAGAAAGGTGCCAAAAATGAAAAGCACAAAATAGAAAAAAAGACTATATAAATATACATATGTATAGGTGAACTTATCTGATATTTCAATAATTGAAGTGCTTCAAATGCTACCCATTGTGAGACAATGAAAATGGCATTATGTCCTAATAAACCAATAAGAAACCATTTTCTCCCCAAAATCAGTGATGGGTGAATAGAACTCTCCACCAGGAATCACATTTTTTATGCATTCATTTTGGTTCTCTCTTCTTGCCCCATGGCAAGACGTGGTCTCCAATCTGAAAACCACAAATCTTTGCTCTCTTGGCAAAGAGTTCCTTTTCCTAATTTTGGTGTGTAGTAGTATGGTCCACTACCATAGCTTGTTGATATTTTGGTTCAGTCCAGCACATGATTTGATTGTCCCTTTTAGATACCTAACAAACCATCATTTCAGCATCTCCTTTGGCATGAAGGTGTTTGACACCTTTGTCTTGAATAGCCTTCAACCTGAGTAATAGAGATTCATACTCAGCAGTGTTGTTGGTGTTGTTGAATTTCAACTTGTATGAAGAGGGAAAAATATCTCCTTGAGGAGATATCAACATAGTCCCAGCTCCATCACCAATAGAAGAATTGCTCCCATCAAGTTCCAGGATCTAAACATCATCAAAAACTGATCTTTTATCATATTTTTCTTCATTAGAGAGGGAAGATCCTTTTTCATCTTTAATGCGCCCTACCAATTCTTTTGATGTCTTGTTTGAATCAATTTTTGGATTTCCAGCTATAGGACTTTCCTTTGTAGAAATATGAACATCCTTAGTGGACAAAAAATAATTACCCCTACCTGAAGACTCAAATAGAATTTGAGCTTCAGGCGCTGATGTTTGAGTAACCACATATTTTGCCTCCTTCTTAGGGAGAAATCTCTACATGATGCCTTTGATTGGGATTCTCACCTCAAACAAGTCCATGCTCAACTCACCACCAACATCCTTGCAGAAATTTTGGCCAAGAAAAATGTCGTATGATGCTGGGATGTTGGCCACCAGGACAGTCATCTCGATTCTCTTGTCTGGGAATGCTACAAATGCAAATTGGGCATCCTTAATTTGTCTCAACAATGGCACTTGTTTTTTCACCATGGAGAAACATCTCCCAAATATCTTGGTTAGTGTCAGACCAGGAGATTCTGACACTTTGGCAGGCATGACATTGTCTGAAGCTCTGAAATCAATGATGCAATTATTCAACTTGTGACCATTTATCAATAGGGAAACATAGAAAGGCTCTATTTTCCTAGGGGTAGTAGGAGGAGTAATGACAAGGTTGTTTGGGATAGACATGTTTCTTGGGCGATCATGAGTTACCTTCTTAGCATCTTGTCTTGTAGGGGAGGTTTGGTTCTTAACACATTGAACCAACTTGTCCAACTACTCAGGGTTGGACTGCAGGAATTCAAATTCAGACATTTGAATTTTGGTTTTCTTTGTATGGTCAATTATGTCAAATGTTGGAAATGAACTAGGTACAGAGGATGGGAGTTCATCCTTTTGGTTTTTGGGAGGGGGAGGACTAGTTTGCAAATTTGAAGTAGAAGGTGTAGGGATGTTTGATGTACTTACCTTCTTTGCAATCACCGGGTCCTTTGATTAGAAAAGCAGAGTGGTTCCCCACTTGGAAATTGAAATTGCATGTTGAGATCACTCCTCTATTCTTTCTTTATCATATTGCTAGGCTAATTGATTCTTGGACCAGGTGAACATAGCATATGATCCCTCATCTACTTTCCCTTTACTTCTAGGTTCATCCTGGTAATTTAGGAAACTAATGTTAGAGTCATAGCTGATTCTTCTTGGTCCTCCATGAAGAGATCAGCATCATTTTCTTGATCAAACCTAGGTTGGAAAGAGGAATCATGTTCTATTTATAGATATCCAACTACTGAGTTGGTTGGAGGTACTTCAAGGGCAAGGTTCCTCTGTGGAAGAGGAAGACAATTTATTTGCCCTTGATTCCTAGTAGCATTGCCTTGGTATGACTGATTAGGGAATGTCCTCCTTGGTACATATCTATATGAAGGCTTAGATGATATTTCTTGTGCCATTTGCTTTTTAAGAGCTAGCAACTCATTTTCCAACTTTTGCACCATTGGATCAGTGGTGGCTATAGGTGAGTATTCAAAAGATAAAGGGGATTTACCTTTGTTAGGATCTCTCCTTATCTTTCCTACCAAGATAAGGTCATCTTATACCTCTGTGGCCAAATCCTGAGCAATAGCAAGGTCTATGTGGCTAGCCTATCTCAGCAAAAGACTCACTTCAAGCAACTATGAGTTAATGAATAAGCATTTAAGGTTCTCAGGTGTTGGCTAAGCAATGGTAAGAATTTGGTTCCTCAGCTTGTCAAACTTGGAAATGAAATCCCTCATAGGTTCATGAGGTTCTTTCTTCATCTATGTGAGCTAGGCTAGTAAGGCATGTGCATCTTCTATAGGCTTGAACCTGGCTTCAAATTTGGCTTTGAGAGTGTCCCAGTCAGTCACTGATCGAGCTTGTAGATGGTAGAACCAGTCTACAATAGCAACTTATAGTGTTTCCACAAATAGCCTGACTGTTATGTCTTCATATTCCACACCTATCACACCACATGCTATGCTAAAGGCTATGATATGTTCATCAAGATGAACTTTCCCATCACAAAAGAAATTGGGTAAATTCTTCCTTAAACTACGTGGTAGCTCATGTAGAGGTGGAATAAGATTGACTGGACCAAAAGAGTTACCCTAAGGACCTTGAGCTGCCATGATTGGATTATGAAAAAGGGGGATAACAAATCTAGGTGGAGTATGGATAGGCAAAGCTCTGCTAATAGTAGAAAAAGTAGTTCTACCTTATGTTGGTGACCTAGTATGGGTAGGAGGAACACTCCTAGATTGTTGAGCTTGAAGTTGGGGAGGGAAAAAGTCAAAATTGTCCTGCTATACCAACTCAAAAATAAGGTCAACAACACCTTGGGCCCTCTAGTTTCTTGTATATCATGGAGTTTCCAGAATGTAAAATAAAAATGGAAAAGAATAGGGACTAATTCAATCTAAAACTTGAGGCTTTAGACTGCACGTTACTATCCCCAATGGAGTCACTAAAAAATTATTGCACGAGGCTACGAGGAAAATGGTAAAGCTATAATGATAATGGATAAGATACAAAGTAGAGTCACCAAAGTATATAATGGATAAGGGTAGGAACTACTCATCGATATCCCCAGCAGAGTCGCCAAAAAATTGTTAGCGTGAAGCTGGCAGTGTTCTTTCCTACTTCACGTTGTTCCCTAGTGATATGAAATGCTTTGATTTGAGAAGATTGGAAAAGGACTGAAAATTCTCGTCGATCCCCAGTGGAGTCACCAAGAAACTATTGGGTGAATATTTTTTCAATTAGCTAACTGATGAGCAAAATAGGTCTTATCAACCATAACAAGGGAGATAGGTCAGCCAGATGTGCAGATTTACCACATCAAAAGGGGACAAATCTCTCCTCTCATCAAGGGGAGGTTCCCTGTTAAATATGAGGAGCTATATACTATATATATATAAGCAAAAAATAACACTCAAGGGTAGGATTATACCGTCCATCTCTCTTTTTTTAGAGATGATGTTCACAAACAAAGGAGAAAATCCTAGTGAAAACATAGAAGGCACTTCTCTTCTTTCAAAAGTGATCTTACAAGAAACAACAGGAGTTATTTTAGGTAGCGACAAGTAACTGGTAACAAAAGGGTGTAATAACTAGCAGAATGAGGTGTAGCACAAATTCTTCACCTCAGCTACCCAAAGAGTGAAATTATGAAGGATAATGGGGCATAAATTCATCCCAATATCCTTTACATAGAAACAAAAAATATATAAACACACACTAAAGATAACTGTGATAGCACAAAGTCTTCTCACAATTGGCTTTAGGACACCTTCCTAATTACTTCCACTAGTTCTATTTGTTAGATTAAAATAAAAAAGAATGCTCCTAAGAAATAGACATAAGAACAATTTCTTAAAATAGCACAAGCTATAATAGGACAAAGTTTGCAGGTAACTTGCTTTCTCATTCAAGTAAAATAATATGAACAACAATCTGAGCTCAAAGTCTCAGTATTCACCTTTCAATTTGGGTATATTTTCGCTTCTATAATGGAAAAGTCTCCCTTTGCATAAGACAAGAGATTACAATATATGGCTGCCCCCAAAAAGGCTTGGCATTGTTTTCCATGGAATGACCCATGCTGCATTCAATGCATTGAATGTGTTTTCAGTTCTGTCAAGGGACCATGCTTGGAACAGTGTATTAGCCTTAACTATGGTGCACCAATTCATCTAATATGTCTCCTCCAAATTATAGACTATCTGGTCCTTTCCTCATTAGTTGCTTAACTATCCACTTTGCCTTTACTTCATGAAAGAAAAATAGGCCGCATCCTTGATTTGGTATGCTTAGATGACTACTTGGTGAACTGTTTCACCTACTGGAAATAACTCCCTTGTAGATATTTCTGATCTTTTTGTAATATTCTCTCTTCCCCATAGCAATTGAAGCTCTCAAGCTATCTTCTTTAGCTGGTCACTTGGTTCATTTTTCAAGTTCTGCACCATATTCAAAAACTAACGAATATTCCATTACCTTAAATTTGACGTCTGTGGGGCCGTCAATGGTGGCTGGCTATTTGAACCATGTTGAACAATGAACCTTTGAACCTCTGAGAGTTCATTGGTTCAATGGTTCAATGGTTTAGGTGATCTTTTTTAGCTCCCTGGTTCAATTGCTTCCTTGTTCTTTGCTCTAACCATCCCTTTGAACTGTCTCTAGAATCTTCCATTTGTTTCTTTCCTTTTATCTGGAGCTTCTTTTGAATTATTGAACCTATGAACCATTAAACATTGAACTCTTTTGGTTCATTGGTTCATCCTTTATTCCATTCCTTTTTGGTTAAGTCCTTTTAAGCCATGAAATTCCTTCAACGTTTGGTCTTTGGAACACCCCAAAGGAAAGCTGCCCCTTCGGGTCTTTGAGAAAGGCCCTTTTTCTAAGTGCCGAGAGTCACCCCGCAAGGTCACATACCCTTTGGGGTCCTTCAAGTAGCCTTTAGGCTTTAATTCTTTTAGAGGGTCTTCAGGCTCTAATTCCTTTAGACAAAATGTCTAAAGGAATTCCTTTGGACAATTTGTCTGAAGGAAATCTTTCCTTGGTTCCTTTTGCTTTCTTTCAGGTTTTTCTCTTTGGGCTTTTCTTTCAAAAAAAGTCTGAAGGAATTCTTTTAGACTTTTTGTCTGAAATATTTCACCTTGTCTTCATGAAGTTCTTCCGCCAAGATTTGGATCCTTCCTTTGGGCAAAATGTCCAAAGGAATTCCTTCGGACTTTTATCTGAAGGAATTGTCTTAGTGAAATTCTTCTGCAAAAAATCTTTTCAAAGGAATTCTAACTTTTCTACCTTGTCCACTTTTCTGAAGAAAATCTTACCCTTTCAGCCTTCTCTTTGCTCTTTGAACCAATTAGTTTCTACCCTCCGCAAGGGCATCTACCTTTAGTTCACTACCCTTCGCAAGGGCAATTATTCCTTCGATTTTGGGGCAGTCCTTTGAACCGGCTGATTGAACCAACTTTGGTTCAACAGTTCAATGGTTCAATCGATTCAATCTCTTTGTTTTGGATAAGTCTTTTGACCGCTTGAACCAAATGAACCCATTAAACCCATTGAACCTGTTGAACCATTTTGGTTCCAAGTTCATTCCTTTATTCTTCGAAGCTTTCAAATCCCTCTAAGTTTTTTCACATCGTTGAACCTTTGAACCCATTGAACCGTTGAACCTTTTTGGAAGTGGGGTTCAATGGTTCAATGGTTCAATCCTTCCTTTGAAGCTTGTTGATAAACATTTTTTGGTTGAACCAAGGCATTGAACCAATCTTGAAAATGCCTAAGTTTTGGAAACTTGCTCGCTTTGAGAGAACTTACCTATTTGAAGCCATTGAACCTGCTAATCCCTTAACTAAAAAAGCTTGAGTAATGAAGAATTTAAATGCTCAGAATATTTTTTTGAGAGGGGAAGGGATAATTTTGGCCTATAGGACCAAAATAGTTCATATTTTGTCCCAAAAATGAGTGACATTTGTGGGGATAATAGAATCTGCCTTGCAATTAGCAACCTCGTCACTAGGCACTGACAATTGATATTTTTTACATGAAACATTATTAACAATGGTAGGATGTTTACTTGGATCCATATAAATCTTAGAACTATCCTAAACTAGTACCTTGGTCTTCTTCTTAAACTTGGTCTCTTTATTCATAATATGAGCAGATAATGAGACCTCTTGGCACTCTTCAACTTTTGTAGCTTCCTCCACCATAACAAATAGATTACTTAGACCTACAGACTCATCATGACTCATACTTACCACCTTTGGTTTCCATGAGTTAAATTGTCTTCTTTATTGCACTTTAGTAGTCTGATTAAACTTATTTTGTCTTGTAGGACTTTACACGCATAATCTATCAATGTGACCTCTCTGTTGGCAATTGAAGTACATTATACCTTTTAAAAGAAATGTATCTTGCCTTACCTTATTTGGATAATTTTTAGAAAAAAGTCCCTTACTAATAAATTTGAATCACTTAACATTGTTCACACCTTTTAACTGATGACCCCCATCATAGTTCCATGTAAACTAATTTCTAACAGGTCTCTTACATTCTCTAGACCTATGACCAAATTTATTACATGTGTAAAAGTCACCATTAAATCTTCCATACCTCATGGCATTAAGTTGTTTGATCCGATTTGTCTTCATTCTATTTGCAACATCATTTCTTGACTGATTGGTGGTCTTCAAGGGATAAACCACCTTGCTCTCATTGACCTTCATGTCAATTTGAGAAGCAAATTTGGACTCTTCATTAAAACCCAATCCAGATCTATCACTAGCAGACTTTTGATTACTTATAAGATTATCTAGATCATTTGAACTCTTATCAAACTTGACAAATGATTTCACTTTTCTTGTAGACTTCTCTAACTAATCTTTCAAAGACTCATTTTTAGAAGCATACCTTGAACATTCATCTTTTTTCACTTTCAATCTTGTAGACAAGATTTCTAATTGACAACTGAGATGTTTGACTATATATTCATGCTCATTGGTGTTTTCATTTATTCTTGCCTCATACACACTTAATTTCTCCTCATAGTCTTTGAGTTGAGACTTCATCTTCTTGTTAATCTTTTTTCTCAATCTTCAGTTATTCAAGAGCATTTGTCAATGTAGTCTCACAGTCCACCTCATCTTCATCATCATCTGAATCACTCCAAGTAGACTTATTTTGATATGATCAACTTCCTTCCTTGGTCATGAAGAGGGCTTCATCTTCATTAGGACCATCATCTTCATGATCATAATCTAAGTCATTATCTTCACTCTCATCTGATGAGATGCAATCTTCTTTAGTGTAGAGACTCTTCTTGTTCTTTAAGGACTTCTACTTGTTATAATTTCTGAATCCTTTCTTCCTTTATGTTTTTTTGTCTTCTTCTTAGTCTTCACCATGTTCTTTATCATCATGATTATTAGGGCACTTTATATCAAAATGTCCTATATCTCCACAATTAAAGCATTTGAAGGGTAATTTACCCTTATACTTACCTGAACTTATTTTCAATTTCCTTGTTAAAAAATCAATTAGTTCATCCTCATCAATATAATAAATGCCATCCTCCTTGGGTTTCTTACCTTGGAACTTCTTCTTTGTCTTCATTTTAGTCTTGAAAGCTACTTCCTTCTTTAGTGGTATATCATCATTTAATCTCATCTCATAGGTAGTAAGGGTGCCATGTAATTGATCCATCTTCAACTATGTAAGATCATGATTTTCTTCTATAGAAAATACTTTTAGATCAAACTTGAGAGATTGATCCATAAACTTTAGCAAAAAATACACTTATGTATTTTATTTTTGCTTAAAAATATTAATTTATGGAATTATTTTAAAATTTAAATTACAAATAAATCAATAACAATAATTTTTTAAGTATACAAAAGAGACACCATTAAAAATGAATAAGATAATCAACACACGCAACTAATTACAGAGTTTGGCACAATGGCCTATGTCTCTAGGTCCTTTATAGGTTGATCTATTAAAAACACTTGAAAAAACTTACAATAAATTTTCAAAATGAAATTTCACCAACTTCAAAGTTGATCTTTGGGTAAAAATACCATAAGTCTCTTCTCAAACTTTTCTATGATTCTACCTCTAACTCCTGCAAGCCTCTTAACAATAGTTGTTTGGGATTCTGAATTAACACCAATACTTTCCAAAGCTTATTACTTAGCTTTGATTTTCAAACACTGATGCTTTAAAACACTACCCCTGAGCACTTTATATAGTGATCCCACCCACGGTTTTCATGGTGGTGAGTATTTTCACTTTGCTAATAAAAACAAAATGGCCCATATCCTTTGCTTTAGTTTTTATCCAAATTTATTAATCCCCATGTATTATATACATATCTCATTATGGATATTAATGTGACATGGATTACCTTTTAATAGGAATTTGGCATATAATAATAATATATATCCCACATGTTTCATGGGAATTACAAAATCTTTGCTTAAGATGGAAAACCTCCACCTTGTTTAGCATGGCTAAAGCCACATCTCCACCATTTACCTTGCATTTTTGGAGCATTTGATTGGCTTGATCCGTTGGCTATGTGGAAAGTTCTGGTATTTCATGGTAAGTTGGACTTGTAATTAGTGTGGATGGCTAGCATGATAAATAATATTATTAATAATTTTACCACGGAAATAACTTTCAAAATAATTTAGTGGTGGCAAGCCACGTGGTGAATTGAGGACCCACCATGTGGACCACTCCCAATTTGAAACTTGTTGGCATCCAACTGGATGATCCATAGATATATCAGTGGAAGGGTCACCCTCTGAGACAATATTAGATTCCACTAGCTATGGTCCCCATATCCATCCTTTTACACTGCTATGTACATGTATATCAAAGATGAAGACAAGAAACCGAACAAACCTAAATTTTTGCTCAAACTGGATGCCACATGTTACTACATCACTGGTCCACTTGGCATGATCTAATTACATCACCTATAAATTTATACATGTTGTGCCATGTCACTTTACTACCACATCATCCATGTCACTTTATTTTCATATCATTATTTTGACCAAGTTTGACCACAACTTTGACTAGTCATAAATTCTACATACAAACTCCATTTTTTGAACCATAATATGTGCCAAATAGCTTACAATGAGATTTACATCATGTAACTAGATTTATAACATTATATGATGGTTAATTATTTTAGTTTGAGTATATTTGACCATCTATTGACTTACTTTGGCTAGAACTTTGATTGGCTACACAAGGATTATACGAGCTTTGTTTTTCATGTTTCACATACTGTTGGAAAGGTCTCAATAGGTATTATGCAATGGTGCAGGTTTCAATCTAATTTGAGAAATTTTTCAAATTAATCTAAACTCCCCACTAAGAAGCATTTTTGTCCAAAAAAATATGGTACTAGACCTTGTACTCCATGTGACGATCTTTTCATGGCTATGACTCTTGGCAACTAGCTCTGATGATATTTTGAATGTCTATCAATTTTGAAGATACTATGATGGGTCTTTATATTTTGAAACTATAAAAATTTTGAATGACACTTGATTTTATAGTAATCACCACTTTATAATTTCCCTCTTAGGGTCTTACATATCAACATAGTTTAAGAAGTGTTGGCTTTCTTGGGTTTTTACAAACACTGTAACATAATGATTACAAATATTGCCCATACTTGGGTCTTATGAATTTATAAATAATGTCTATATTCAAGTCTTATAAACATGAATACCTATTTTCACATAATAAAACATACATATTAAAATATATAACCTATCTTCTGATCTGTTCCTGATGCTTTTCATGAGAGCATTTTCATGTTACCCTGCAGTTTCCTTGTTTAAAATATACATGAGTAAATTAACACTAAATGCACCATTCTTTCATAATGGTTCAATTTATTTATGATGTGCTCATACGAGACATTTTATCCCATCTTTTACAATTTTCTACTTATTTTCTTTCTTGGAAAATTTGCCTTTCTTAGAGACAAATATGGTTCTCCTATGATAATGCCACTAAAATGGAGTGGAACCACATCTAATTCAAATTTATCTAAAAATTTGAAGGTAATTTCAAACCTTATTCTACATGTTTTACTTACATGTACATTACTACCATCTTATCCAATGAATATGGTTTGAGATGTGGCTTAGTTTTCAAACCTAGGGTTTCTACAACATCTTCTAAAATTAGATTACTTTGATAAGTTTTATCAAAGATAGAATCTATATTAGAATGCTTAACTATTATTCTTTTAAAAAAGTGTTATTTACCTTTGTAGGGTGTCAAACTCTGAACTATTAGCTTCTCATTGATTTTCTTTGCCTTCATTGATGTTGTCTTTGGTTCTGATTGACAAGACTATGTCTATTACCTAATTGAATTTATAATTAAAACATTTAGTTTAGGTTATTCATGACTTTTCCTATCTTCTTTAGACAACCTTGTTTTGACATTTTTCTTAAGCATCTTTTTAGGACTTTCTTGGGCATAATCAAAAAATACATTCAAGAATTTCATTTTTGCATACCTTGATGAGTCATTTGAAGATGCTTCATCTAATGTATCTATTGTATCTTTAGAGAGTGATTTTTTCAGCTCTTCAGAGTATTATATCTTATTTCTTGATTAATAATTCAACTAAGTGTATTATACAATTTGTCCTTCACTCCTATATCCTAATCCTGCACAAAGTGGTCATTTTGCCACTTAGATAGGCTGGACAATTCCTTGACCATTAATTCCAAGGCCTTTTCCATCAAATCCCATTTTACATAACAACTTAGAACATATTCCATTTGTGTGCTTTTCAAATATATCAACATATGGACTTGATAAATGTTTAGGGTTAGCACATTCAGTATCCCTAACATTTTTAATATATCCAAAAGACTTGATTTCATTATTTTCTTCTTCAAAATGTACATCAAAAGATACATTAATAATCAGAGCGTTATTTGCTTCTAGAATTATAACATTATTTTCATTAATATGACTAGCAGGAGTATATGAATTAGAGGAATCACTACTATAACCTGAATATAGTTTAATTGCTTGACTTATTCCAAACTGAAACTTGTAGGTATGATTAGTCATTAATTGGATTACTTCTCCTGATACAGTGTCTTTGGTGTGGCAAGATGTGAGATAATAATGACCCAAAGTGATCTCCTCATCTTCTCCTAGAACATTATCAAGAGCTACTTGATCAAAAAATATCTCTCCAATGCCAAAATACAAGATACCATAATGGTTCACATGTCCATGTACTATGCCATTAGTTTCTTCGAATGTCTTAGTGTCAGGTAATGGAAGAGCCCTTATCTACAGATGTTGTGTAAGACCTTCATTAATATAACTAGCTCAAGAACTCTATTTAAAATAGATTTGTATGGATTTATCCTCGGTGATAGCATTACAATTTTGCCTTTGAGTTTCCCCAGAGCATAGCATAATATCTGGCACTTTGGCTAGTATTAGTTATTGCATTAGAGATTGTGGATTTATTTGACGATGTATAGATAGTCAAGTTGATTGATGGTTATTGGGCATGGTTGATGCCTTGCCTCTCTGCTCGTTTCACTTCTTGAACCATAACAAATCTTGATTGGGGTGTAGTATCTAGCATTGCTTGATAATATGACCTTATTAGGCATAATGTACACAAGTATCTACATCTTCATGCATCTTTTTCTTTTGTCAGTGTTCTTTTTGTAGTTTTACCCATAGCATATTAATTCTTTGTTGGAGTTTTTTTATTTGTTGCTCCTATCTTCACTATGATGCTTGTCGACATTGATCTTGAGATTGTAGGTATTGCATCATTACAGAGATGAGGGTATTCAATAATAACTAAATTTATGCTAGCATTGGATCTATTGTTTTATAATAGTTGAATTTAGATAAAAATAAAACCACAAATTCACCCATGAACTTAGCTATGATACCACCCTAATACATAAAATTTAGCAAAAATTACACACGTATTTTATTTTCACTTAAAAATAATAATTTATGGAATTAATTTAACATTTAACTTGAAAATAAATTTATAAAAATAATTTTTCAAGTATACAAAAGAGACACCATTCAAAAATGAACAAGACAATCAACACACAAAATTGATTATGAAGTTTGGCACAATGGCCTACATCTCTGGGTCTTTTATAGGCCGATCTATTAAAAACTCTTGAAAATACTTACAAGACATTTTAAAAATGTAATCTCATAAATTATAAAGTTGATCCTCAAACAAAAATATGATAAGTCTCTTCTCAAAATTTTCTCTGATTCTGCTTCTAACTCCTTATGTAAGCCTCCTAACAATAATTGCTTGGGATTCCAAATTAACACCAAGATTTTCCAAAGCTTATTACTTAGCTTTGATTTTAAAACATCGATGCTTTAAAACACCACCCATTAGTACTTTATATAGTGATCCCATGCATAGTTTTGATGGTGTTGATGATTATCACTTTGCTAATAAAAACAAAATGTCATGTAGCCTTTGCTTTAGTTTTTATCCAAATTTATTAATCCCCATGTATTATATCCATATCCCATTATGGATACTAATGTGACATGGCTTAACTTTTAATAACCATTTGGAATATAATAATAATATATATCCCACATGTTTCATGGGAATTACAAAGTCTTTTCTTAAGATGGAAAACCTCCACCTTGTTTAGCATGGCTAAAGCCACATCTCCACTGCTTACCTTGCATGTTTGGAACATTCAGTTGGCTTGATACGTTGGCTATGTGGAAATTTATGGTATTTCAAGGTAATTTGGACTTGGCATTAATGTGGATGGTTATCATGGTAAATAATATTATTAATAATTCAACCATGGAAATAAATTGTAAAATAATTAAGTGGTGGTAGGCTACGTGGTGAAATAAGGACCCACTACGTGGACCACTCCCAATTTGATACTTATCAACATCCAAATGGATGATCCATATCTCTATTAGTAGTAGTCCCCCTCTGAGACAAAAGTAGACTCTACTGGCTATGGTCCCTATAGTTGGGCTTGTATGCCACTGTGTACATGCCTATCAAAGATGAAGACAAGAAACCAAACAAACCTAAAATTTTGCTCGAATTGGCTGCCACATGTTACTACATCATTGGTCCACTTGGAATGCTCAAATTAAACCACCTATCAATTTATAATTACCATTCCATGTTAATTTACTACCATATTAGCCATGTCACTTTATTTTCATGTTATTATTTTGACCAAGTTTGACCATAACTTTGACTAAATGTGTCAGAAAACTTACGATGAGATTTACATCATGGAATTAGATTTGTAACATTCCATGATGGTCATTTTTTGTATTTTGACCAAATTTGACCACCTATTGACTTAATTTTATTGAAACTTTGATTGACTACACAAGGAGTATATGAGCTTCATTTTTTGCATTCCACATACTATTGGAAAGGTCTCAATAGGTCCTACATAATGGTGTAGGTTTGTTTCTGCTTCAAAAAATTTATTATAAGGATATATAGATCATACCTCTCTACTAAGAAGGCTTTTATCCTTAAAAAGTTGGTACTAGACCTGGTACTCCATGTGATGATCTTTTCATGGCTCTGACTCTCAACTCTAGCTCTTGGATCTGGCTCTTGGCAACTAGCTCTAATGATATTTTGAATACCAGTCAATTTTGAAGATACTCTGATGGGTCTTTAGATTCTGAAACTATGAAAATTTTGCATGACACCTGGTGTTATAACAATCACCATTTTATAATTTCCCTCTTAGGGTCTTACATAGCAATACAATTTACAAACATTTCCCTTATTGGGTCTTTACAAACACTATAACATAATAATTACAAACATTGCCCATACTTGGATCTTATGCATTTATAAATAATGCCTATATTTAGGTCCAACAAACATGTATACCTATTTTCACATACTAAAACATATAGATTAAAATATACAACCTATCTTTTGGGTTGTTCTTGATGCTTCTCATGATGGCATTTTCATGTTGCCCTATAATGTTCCTATCTAATACATACATGAGTAAAATGACACTAAAGACATTGTTCTTTTGTAATGGTTTAATTTATTGCCAATGTGCTCGTACAAGATATTCTATCTCATCTTTTATAATGTTATACTGATTTTCTTTTTGGAAAAAAGTTACCTTTCTCAGAGACAAATATGGTTATCCTATGACAATGCCACTAAAATAGAGTGGAACCACATCTAATTCAACTTCATCTAAAAAGTTAGAGGTAATTACAAACCCTAGTTTACATGTTTTACTTACATGTATGTTACTACCATCATCTATCTTATCCAATGAATATGGTTTGAGATGTGTCTTAGTTTCCAAACCTAGAATTTATACATCTTTAGAAATTAGATTATTTTGATAATTTTTATCAAAGATATCATCTATCTTAGAATTATTAACTATTATTCTTTTAAAGAAGTGTTTTTTACCTTTCTAGGATGTCAAGCTTTGAAATGTCAACTTCTCATTGACTGTTGTTGCCCTCATTGATGTTGTCTCTGGTTCTGATTGACAAGACTCTATCTGTTGTCTAACTGAAGTTGCAATTACAACCTTTATTTTATGTTGTTTTTTATTTTTCCTATCTTCTTTAGACAACCTTATTTTGACAATTTTTTTAATCATCTTTTTAGGACTTTCTTGGGCATAATCAAAAAATACATTTGAATATTTCATTTTTGCATACCTTGATGAGTCATTTGAAGATGCTTCATCCAATGTAGCTATTATATCTTCAAAGAGTGCTTCTTCCATCTCTTTAGAGTGTTCTAGCTTGTTTCTTGAGTAATCATTCAGGTCATCTTCTTGGATAATTTATCCTTTAATATCATATCTTAATCCTACACAAAGTGGTCTCTTTACCACTTGGATAGGCTGGATGATTCTTTGACCATTAATGCCAAGGCCTTTTCCTTCAAATCCCATTTTAGCTAACAACTTAGAACCTATTCCCTTTTTGTGATTTATAAATGTATCAACACATAGACTTGATAAATTTTTAGGGTTAGCACATTCAAAATACCTAACATTTTTAATATTCCCAGAAGAGTTGATTTCATTATTTTCTTCTTCAAAATGTACATCAAAAGATACATTAATAATTGAAGCATTATTTAATTCCAGACTTACAACATCATTTTCATTAATAAGACTAGAAAAAGTATACAAATTAGAGGAATCACTACTATAACTAGAATATACCTTAATTTCATGGCTTGTTCCAAATTGAAGCATTAATTACTTCTAGACTTACAACATCATTTCATTAATAAGACTAGAAAAAGTATACAAATTAGAGGAATCGTTGCTATAACTAGAATATACCTTAATTTCATGGCTTTATTCTTTCTCCTAATGCAGTGTCTCTGGCATGTTGGGATGTGAGATAATAATGACCCAAAGTGATCTCCTCAACTTCTCCTAGAACTATGCTAAGAGCTACTTAATCAAATAATATCCCTCCAATGCCAAAATGCAGGATGCCATAATGGGTTACATGACCACATACTGTGCCATCAGTTCCTTTAAATGTCTTAGTGTGAGGTAATGGAAGAGCCCTTATCTTCAGATGTTGTGCGATACCTTTAGTAATATAACTAGATCTAGAACTCTAGTTAAAATATATCTACATGGATTTTCCCTTGATGATAGTAGTGTAATTTTACCTTTAACTTTCCCTAGAGTATAGCTTAATATGTAGCACTTTGGTTGGTAGTAGCTATCACATTAGATATTCTAGAGTTATATGAAGATGTACTAATATTTGGGTTGATTGATGGCTAGTAGACAAAGCTGGTGCCTTGCCTCTCTCGTCATTCCACTTCTTGAATCATAACAGAGCCTGACTAGGGTATAGTATCTAGTATTGCTCAGCAATATGACCTCATCAGGGATAATGTATGTAAGTCTCTACATCTTCATGTATCCTTTTCTTCTATCAACATTCTTGTTGTAGTTCCACTCATAATGTATTAATTCTTTGTTGGAGCTTTTTGATTTGCTACTCTCGTCTTCACTCTGTTGCTTGTCAACATTGCTCTTGAGATTGTAGGTATGACATCATTATAGTGAAGAGGGTATTCAATAATAACTAAATTTGTGCTAGTATTGGATCCATAGTTTTGTAATAGATAAATTTATCTAAAAATAAAACCATGAATTCACCCATGAACTTAGCTCTGATACCAACCTGATCCGTAAACTTTAACAAAAAATACACTTGCGTATTTTATTTTTGATTAACAATAATAATTTTTGGAATGAATTTAACATTTAACTTGAAAATAAATTTATAACATTAATTTTTAAAGTATACAAAGGAGACACCATTCAAAAATGAACAAGACAATCAACACACGCAATTGATTATGGAGTTCGACACAATGGCCTACATCTCTAAGTCCTTTATAGACTGATCTATTAAAAATGATTGAAAATAATTAAAAGACATTTTCAAAATAGAATTTCACCAACTAAAAAGTTTATCCTTGGGAAAAAATACCATAAGTATCTTCTTGAACTTTTATCTGATTCTGCCTCTAACTCCTTCTGCAAGCCTCCTAACAATAGTTACTTGGGATTCCAAATTAACACCAAGACTTTCCAAAGATTATTATTTAGCATTGATTTTCAAACACCGATGATTTAAAACACCACCCTTGAGCACTTTATATAGTGCTCACACCTATATTTTTTATGGTGGTGAGTATTATCACTTTGCTAATAAAAAAAAATAGTTTGTAGCCTTTGTTTTAGTTTTTATTCAAATTTATTAATCCCCACGTAATATATCCATATCCCATTATGAATATTATTGTGACATGGCTTACCTTTTAATAATAATTTGGCATATAATAATAATTTATATCCCATATGTTTCTTGGTAATTACAGAGTCTTTGCTTAAGATGGAAAACCTCCACCTTTTTTAGCATGACCAAAGCCACATCTTCACCACTTACCTTGCATGTTTGGAACATTCGATTGGCTTGATACATTGGCTATGTGGAAAGTTATGGTATTTCATATTAAGTTTGACTTAGAATTAATGTGTATGGTTAGCATGGTAAATAATATTATTAATAATTTGACCATGAAAATAAATTGCAAAATAATTAAGTGGTGACAGGCCATGTGGTGAATTGAGGACCCACCATGTGGGCCACTCCCAACTTGACACTTGTCAACATCTAACTAGATGATCCATATCTTTATCAATGGTAGGGTACCCCTATAAAACAAAATTTGACTCCACCATATATGGTCCTCATAGCTAGCTTTTTATGCTGCTATGTACATGCCTGTTAAAGACAAAGATGAGAAACTGAACAAACCTAAACTTTTGCTTAGACTGGTTGCCACATGTTACCGTATCACTGGTCCACTTGACTTACTCAAATTACACCACCTATCAATTTTTAATTGCCATACCATGTCACTTTACTACCACATCAACCATGTCACTTGATTTTCACATCATTACTTTGACCAATTTTGACTGGTCATAACTTCCATATATGGACTCCATTTTTTGAATCATAAAATGTGTTGGAAAGATTATGATGAGATTTATGTCCTAGAACTAGCTTTGTAACATTACATGATGGTTAATTTTTGTAGTTTGACTAATTTTGATCACTTTTTGACTTGTTTTGACTAGAACTTTGAGTACACAAGTAGTATATGAACTTCATTTTTTATGTTTCACATACTGTTGGAAAGGTCTCAATGGGTCCTATGTAATGGTGTAGGTTTTGGTTTACTTTGAGACCTTTTTTTAATTGATCTCTAGATCAAATATAGAGACTTTAATACCTTTTGAACTATAGTATTCTCTTCAATGTTATCTCTAAAACCTTTGATGATGTTCACAATTTCATCAACTCTCTGTAGAAAGGATGCCACAAAATCTTCTTCCTTCATCTTGAGACTTTCAAATTACCTCTTGCAAGTCTACAACTTATCAAGCTTGACCTTTGAATATCTTTCCTAAATGATATACATTTTTTTCCGTATCTCTTTAGTAGATTTATAATGGATTACCTTAGTGAAATCAATATTTGTAAGACCACAAGTGATGGCATTCATTGCCTAAGAATTATTCTCAAACAACTTCTTGTTTACACCACTAGATGGAGGAGTAGTAGGAGAAACACAACCATCCACAACATATTACCATACATCAAACCCTAAGGACATAATGTATATCATCATCATTGAAATCCAAAAATCATAATTGGATCCATTGAACATCGGTGCTTTCTTAGTGGAGAAACCTCCTTGATTACTACCCATATTATATCATCGATCACCTTCAAGCTATCAAGCCTTTACCAAAGGACCTTCTCTAATACTAATTGTTAGAGGTATAATCACTAAGAGTGAAGGGCTAAATCAGTGAGCCTAGATAATCCAACGTCAATGTAAATCCTTTAAAACTATTAATAAATTACCACAATCATTTCATGAAGTATACATATCATTCATAATAATGAACAAGAGAGACAATGCAAGATCAAGCACATAACACATGACATAGGTGGGAAACCCTCTTGAGATAAAAAACCCACTAGAATCTATAATTAGACTAATTTATTATAATAACAAGAATGAATTTAAACCAACTAAAAATTATCAAGGAATTACCATCCCTTATTTAGTGAAACTAAAATCCCACAAGGTGTTACAACACATGTCTAGCTCAACAACAACAACAACTAGAAATTTAGCAAGTTTCATCTTGCAAGGAGGAAACAACCCCATAGATGTTGAGAATCCATAATAAAACCTATGAAAACATATTTTGAACACTAATTTCTTACCAATATGATGGAGATACAAAATAGATCAGCTCTCTTCAACTTTGCACACTCAGTGCATCTAAAGCCACCTTTTGGATCACCCTAGAACTCTTTGCTCATCCTCAACCTAAAAGATCAATATTATGACATCAAAAACATGACCCAAAAGTAATACACATATTCCTCAATATACTCTCCTCATAAAATCATCTATTGGGCACTCTCCCTCTCCTTTGCTCCACAATTCTTACACACACACCTCTTTAAAAGTCTAGAAACCATCACATGTGGTTTTACTATTTATAGAGCATTCATGATCATCACCATCTTTCTACGCCATTAGACATGAATTATCCCTTAAATATTCTCTTACATCAAGACAAAACTTAGTGCCATCCACATAGGTCAGCCACAACACCCATGGGTCACCCTTAACCAACTACACCTATCAAATAGGCCTTTGTAGCCCTTTTAGGTATTATGGAGAACTATTAACCCATTTAGCACTTAATAAAGAAAAAAAATAACATAATAAAACTTTAAATTACATATTTATACTCAAATTTACTCCTTTGACATTCTCAAATTATCATATCCATCTCAACTCATCTATGCATATGCTCAATTAACTCAAATAATGACCTTGTACACAAGAACACTATGAATGAGCACACAGTCAGCTTGTTAAGAATTATTCATATTCAAGATAGACTGATCAAACCTATAAAATACATACATATTAACTTCATGGATTCTTAAACACTCTCCAATAGATAAGTCATCTTGAAACATCGAAACAACATCAACACAAACTCAATTATCCTTCTCGAGTCACTTACAATCCATGGTCAAACACAGTCAAATTTGGAGCATAATATCTTTGTTGTAAAAACTTTAAAATATTAAAATATATATTTACATATGTGCCTTGGATTCCTATACAAGTTTTATTTTTACACCATGAGTAAATTATACTTGCATCAAAATTTATAGCCAAAATACAAAGCACCAATTTTTCCTTTTTTAAATTCAAATATTCAAACGCAATCGGTCATAGTTAAACTGCGATCACTTTTATCATATCTCATGTCCTTATTACTTAGATAAATCACACACCATTTATATTAATATAATAAACTTAAACTTTACATTTCATCAATCGTCATTGGCTCTTCATCTTGACTATTTGAATTAATGTGCTTCATCAATCTCCTGTACGTAGCTTAGTCTTTATCTGTGTTAATCATTAGACACCTTAAAAACATCTCGATCAATACATATCATTGATCTATATCTTTATGAACACCTGATCACTATTATATCTTGGAAGAGGCTTGATTTTTATATCTTCTTGACATTAAACTTTTAACACTTGTCCTCGTCTCGCTTCTTCCAAACATCTTGGAATGAACACACTCTCTTGATCATTTTGTAAGGAGCTCAATCTTTACTTAGTTTAAGCATCAAACACTTTGACCCATTTAAATTAATATGTATCATAGATATATATGTAAAAATTCTTGTGAAATATTGGATCTCCATCTGGTCATGATCTTTAACATCGTACAAAAATGACTAAGTATGGGGAACATTGCTTATCTGCCACGAAGGCCAACTTTGGATCTCAATAACTTTTGTTGCTCTTAGATGCATGATCTAAAATCTGGACCATATGATCTCCTCACATAGGATAATCCAACCATGTGTCAAAATTACCATGAAACCTTTGCATATGAAAGATATAACTCCATTAATCTACTCACTCAGATTTTTCTACCCTAGAGCCAACTATGCCAAGAACTATCTAGAAGGCCAAATTTATACATGCATATCTTTTAATGTGCTTCATCGCATGATATAAAATTTAGTGAAAATTAACTAGGAAAAAAACTAAATAAACTAATATGATCAAATTCTCCTAAAACTTCCACATGTAATAAATATAACACCATCAAAATGCCCACTTCAATTTTCTTGTCACATTGCAAATTTGGCTAAGTATGGGAAAACATTGTCAAACTACTTGGGAGCCCAACTTTGCACTTGCACTTATGTTTCACTTCATCATATGACCTAAAATTTAGTACATAGTAACTAGGCACAAATTTTATCATAACCATATGACCAACTCCTCGTGACTCATCCACTAGTGGTAATGATAACATCATCAAATTGCCTACTTAGATTTTCTGCCACTAGACCCAAAATGTCTAGATGAAAATAATAATCAACCAGATGAAATCCACTCATGAAAACAAGCACTCAAATAATTATTGATTTATTATAGGACCCCTTTCACATCCTTAATTAAGTATACTCATCCCTGAACATTTCTAACCATGCTAAAATTGAAGATCAACCAAGCATACTTCAAGTATACTAGGATAAACACATTACACACTTTGTTATTGTCACTTAGACTATCAAGGCACTTCATCCACTTACCTAGACACCTCCATGACATCAATATGAAATCATTGATAGCTCTCCAATAGGAATCAATTTGTATAATGGTGGAATCACTTTGCATAATAGTGAAAATGTAGACAAGGACCTAAATCATTAACTTTTGAGACCTCATTCATATGTTAAAGATCACATTTAAGACTCCTAAATTATTTTTTGTAGAATTTCACTTGTCCAAGATGTGATTATTTAACTTAAAATATCAAAAACATTTATTTTGATGTATTTAAAAGGAACAAACACTTATATTTGGTGCTTAAAATGAACTTGTTTGATTTTTTTTTTGTGTTTGTGTTTTTTTTGGGTAGTTTGACATGTGTATACTATCCCACTACCTAATTTTAGGATCATGGGTGATAAAAAAAAATTTAACTTATTTTTTCCCCTTCCTAAAGAGATGTTACATATGCTTTCCTCTTGCACCTCATGGTACTTTAAGGATCAGAAATAGCTTATCTTTTTCTTTTTTCTTTTTAGATACATGAGTTAGACCTTGATCACCAAGTGTGAGTCCTTAGGGAATGGAAATTAGGATTTCATCCCCCAACATATATACCAAATTCATGTTCTAGTAGGGTATATAACTTAATAATAAGTATTGAAATTAGCCAAGAGGTGTGTTTTAAGCACAATTGTGAAGGTAATGAGTTTTTATCTGATGCCAAGCTTTAAACAACACTCTCAAAGAATAATTTTTGACAACAATCCACTAAGATCTTATGATTAGAGTGGCCACAAAGGGACTAAACCCTCTTTAAAAACACATCATTATCCCCTTCCATTACAAGGAACACATAAGGTTTATAGGGGATGCACTTAAATAAAATTATTTATGCTTAGCTTAAGACATTTGGCTACAAATAACACCCAGTACAAGGAAAACAACATTCCCAAAGATTACCCATCACATATAGAATTTTAGTGAGGGTTGGGAGACAAACATATTCACTAATTTACACAAGTAGATTGATGGGTCAGTAGTTGTGTTTGATACCCATTTATTACTAAGAATAGGGCTTGTACTTATGTGATTGTTTGTTTATTATCAGTACATGTATTGTGTGTTATCTCATATACCTCAAACAAGTCTAAATTTTATAATTCTAACCTTGTCAAATGTAATTATAACATCACATTTTAAGATGTTACTTTTTAAAAATCAAGAGTCATTATACCCATTACTTCATTATACCCAATAGTAACGGTGTGTTTTCCACATTATATTATTACTCTGTCTAATTTAAACCACATCAAAAATCCAATCAGGTCTATTTTTTTAGAGTATGTTATTTTCCTTAGCTCATGTTCCCTAAGTGTTTTATTTAGTTAAGCATTATTTATTTTTTCCCACCCACTTAGGTGTGGATATTAAATATTTTCTGCACAGGTGGCAAATGTAGACACCGCAAACGTGTCTGCACCTTGGTTCTCCCCCTCGTCCACCTCAAACCCCTATCCTAACCCTTGACCTCCATTTGATTAAAATAATTTAAATATTTTAATCAAGTGGCCCCCTTTCCACCCTACCCTTGCCACCTTGGATCCTCCCTTGAATCCCTCCACCTTCCCCCTAGCATTTATTAGGCCAAATCTCTTCATTATCTCCCCCCACGTCCATTTTGGCATCCTCGTGACCGTTCTTCCCATGACCCCTCACTCGGCGGAGTGCAAGAATGGGCAGAGGCTATTTTTAGCCTCTGTCCCCATCTTGCGACCGCCGACGTCGGCGACCCTTCGGCCGACGTCGGCGAAACTGCCGGCGTCGGCAGCCTTCATTATCCCTTTCTGCATCCGTTGCAGCCCTTGGACCCTTGAGCTCGCAAACAGACTCCTCTTGGCGCTTTGGCTTTTGTCTCTCCTCCGTCTTGACCTCGTGTAACAGCAGCAACAGGTGCAAAAGGCTCTGGATCAGGATTTTCTTCTTGCAAACAAGTCTTCCGTGGCTCCAACAACAGCTCCTCCTTTCTTCAGTCAGCAAGCCAAAGGTAAGCACAATTTGTGTTTCATTTTATTTTATTTCTTTAGTTTTTAGTCATCTATCCCACCTATTGTCTTCTACTCCCTCTGTTCTTCCCCCTGAGAGGCTGCAATAGCCTCCTTAGGTCCTGTCCTCTGTGTCTCTTCCTCTTCCCCATCCCCCTGTCAACAAAGACCTTGCACAAGGCACCCAACCAGATCCAGACCACTCCCCAGTCCATCCAAATTTGTCCCCGTTCACGAACCAGACCCGTCCATAGTCCAGAAGGCAACCTAGACCCGACTGCAGGCCACAACCCCGACCGACGCCGGTCACTACCCCAACCGACGTCGGCAAGACACCTGACGCCGGCAGATCAGCTAACCGACGCCGGCAACATTTCTGACCTCGGTGACTATCACCAGCCCTACAACTCCTTCAGGTAATCATTTTGGTCTTTTCTTTCCTTTCTAATTTCTTTGTCACTTCTGTATTCTGGCATTCTGTCTTTTTATCAGTCACTTATCTTATCAAAACAGTGGGTTGACCTCCCTTAAGGAAGTTTTTACACTTCCGGGAACAAGCTTTTGCTTGGCAACCCACCTCCCATCCATCTAACATTTTCTTGTCCAAGTTTCCTTTTTTTCTTGCAGGTGTCATTCCTCCACAGCCAAAGAGGAGTGCCCACAAGCGTCTGGATTTACGGTGTGCAATCTTTAGTCCAGGTACTTCCCAAGCCTTGTCCATTCTTTTTTAGTTTCTTCTTTCTCTTATAATCTGAAAAGCGAAATTTGAGTAGAAACATCTCTGGCACGCCCGGTGGGACCTAGGTTCCTCCTGGGTTCCTTTTCTTTTTCATTCATTTAGGAGCATTAGGTTCTTACCTTTTTTCCTCCTTCTTTTCTTCTCAATGACACTATAAGCAGGACTAAAATGAATCTTTCTTCCTTGCATTCTAGAGTAGTCTAAACATCATACTCTCAACCCTTTCTCAAAACTTGTCTTCATAACAAACATCAAATTTCGACTTGGGCATTAAAACATATTGCACTTTCATTTCTGCTTGTGCTTGCATTAGTCCACATCTAGTAACTTAGGCGCATATTGAATAAATTGTAGACACTTGATGTTACACTACCTGACCACATGCACTAAAACAAACATAAAACTTACCTGAGACAAGGCCCGACTGGGATTTCATCCCCCAGCGGATACCTTACCCGTCCCGGTGACCCCACTTGGATTTCATCACCAAGGGGGAAGCCCACTCCGTTCTCTGGCGGAGTCTAAACTCTAGGCGAGGTATATCTTGGCTAAGCGAGACCAGCTAACCACTGGAATCGTGAAGTGAGGGGAGCTTGCTCCTTAGCACTAGGCCACGTACCAGACCCTAACACAGATCTTTGAGCACCTAAAACAACACCTGAAACCATCTTTAGACCGCCTTCTTCTAGGACCCATTTTTCAGCCAATCTCCCTAAACATTCATCTAAGGCATAAGCCACAATTTCTAAGGTTAATTCCTAGGATTTATCGCTTAGGCTTGTCTGTCTCTCTCTGTTTTCCTCTTCTCATCTATTTGTTTGAGTGTGTGAGGACGCTTTCTTCTTTGTTTTTCCAAGAACCTTTTGGTTCTCTGGAAAACACAGTCACCGACATCGGTTCTGCCACCGACGTCGGCTTCCCCCTGTCACCGACATCGGTTCTAATACCGACGTCGGCTTAATCTGTTACCGGCATCGGTTATCTGACCGACGTCGGCCATATTTCCTACCGACATTGGTTTTTCAATCGACGTCGGTCTCTGTCACTGTCCTTTTTTTCCAAAACCAGCAGCCTGAAACCTGTCCCTTCTCTGTCAAAGACTCCATCCTGGTCTTCTGAAACTGAGCAACACAGTTCCTGAGACCTGAACCTTCTTTGCCTTGCATGGTTTTGACTCGTAGCCAAGCCAAGGCTCTTGTCGACCACGCCAGCCGTCAACCACTTCCGTCCACCCCATCTGTGACCAAGCCTACAATGGAGTTCAACTCGGAGACCGAAAGAACTCCTGCCCGTCCAACCCCACCGCAGACTCCCATTGTCCAAGAAGGGGACCAAGACTTCGAGCGATTCTTGGACCTCAACGTCAAGGCCTTGCAATACTATCTCTTGCATAGCCGAACGCGAGACTCCTTGGGCAATCTGATCTACGGAATGCCAACCTCCCTTGTCGCGACTATGGCTGTATCGACAGCATCTGTAGTTCAACCTTCGGACACTCAAGCCATCGCTTTGACCACTGACCAGACTTTGACCAATCCTCCAGGTGTGGCCTCTCCCTCTATCATTAGGCCCACTTCCACCGGGGTTCTGGCCCCTTGTCAACCCCAACCCGCTCAACTGCTATCCATTCCTTTTCAAAACCTTATCGTCTCTATTCCGCCTACCCTGGCCCCTATCAACACCAGGGTGGCTTCTTACCCCTTGGCCCCCGTTACCACAGTCCAACCTCTCGTGGCAACAACGGGCCCAGCTATGTCTTCTACCCAACCACCTTTAGCCTCCACCTCTGCCCCTGCGATTAGTCATCCGTACATTCTACAACTAACTATGTCGCACGCCTCCTCTAACCTCTTCCAAGTGCCCTACAACTTAGGGGGCGCGCAACCCGTCAATCCGTCGGCAGACATCATCAAGATGCTGATGGACAAGATGGCCAGTCTTGAGACCTCTGTTTCCAGCTCGCGCAACACTTTGTCATACGAGCAGATCTGTAACGAACCCATTCATCCTTCTGTCCCAATCAGACCATATCCTAGCCAGTGGGAGCTTCTGAAGTTTTCTCGCTTTCAAAACAAGGAAGACCCACAACAACACTTGCGGGCATTCAGACATGCCTGCTACCTCATTGGCCATGACGATGCATTACTCTTACGCACGTTTCCTATGTCTCTCTCGGGTGCTACACTTGACTGGTACAGCTCCCTCCCTAGCCATTCTCTCTTCTCATTCACACAATTGGCTCAGCTCTTCCTCGATCACTTTTCCATCAACATAACCAAGAAGGTCTCAATCACGGACCTCTATTCTATTCGGCAATTCGAGGACGAGTCCATAGCCGACTTCGTTGCTCGATGGAGAGGCCTTATCAACCAACTCTCCTTTTCCTTACCTCAGGCCGAGCTTATTAAACTCTTTTCTCAAGCTTGTGCCAGACATATCTCTTCCACCCTGAGGGTTCAAACCTTCCGCACTTTTGACGAGGCCTTCACGATGGCCCGCAAACTTGAGTTGCGTGCCATCGAGGAGAATAAAGTCAAGTTGCGGAGTAAGAATCCCAACTCTAAGACCAATGACTCTTCTTCTGCTAAGCCATCATCATCCAATTCTAAATCCAAGGCTTCAGCTAATGCCGTGGTTGTCAGACCTTCATCTTCTTCGTCCAATTAGCCTGAGCCCTCTACATCTCAGAGCGCTACTCGGCAATTCCAGCAAAGATACGTGCAGCGACGATATACTCCTCTCAGAGAATCATATGCGTCTGTGCTGGAAAAGCTTCTTAAACAGGGGGTCCTCAATCTCCCTCAAGCCCGACCTCCTCCGTAATTCAATCCCTCACACGCCATCCCCGCGTGGTATAGGGAGCAAGACTTCTACAGCTTCCACCGTGTTAAGGGCCATGACACGGAGAACTGCAAGACCTTTAAGAACATAATACAAGACATGCTTGAAAAGGGGGATCTCATCTTAGACAATCCAAATGCACCCCCTAATCAGACCATTAACATCTTCAAACAACCTTTCCCTAATCATCCGCCAACTCAGAACAATGTCCAGACCTTAATTGATGACAATCATGAGCACAATATTCGAACAGTCAATACGGTCTCTCCTTTAGTCCCCAATCAACCTCTTGAGGTTAGTCCATCAATCAGTCCGTCACATGTGGACGAGCCTCGCTCCTCAGTTTCTTCTCCACCCAGGGAAGACCCGGTCTCCCCTTCGTCTTCATCTAGATCTGTCATGACTTCACCACACCATGCGTCTAAGACCACTACACCCATCTCGTCTTCAACCTCGCAACCATCAACATCCTCCTCTCAGCCATTTTCCCGGTTAGTGGAGAAGATCGAACTTCTCCCTCTGAGGAAAGTGATGCCTCAGGTGTTGTGGGAGCGTCTTAAAGCCCTTCAACATACCCGCGCCCTCTCATCACATGCCGCTAATCCTCCCAAGGCGAAATCTCGTCAGACTCTTGACAAAGACCAGACTCTCAAACCTCGACCAAACCCACCCAAACCGAAGCCTGCATCTATCTCGTCTAAACCCATCAAGTCATTTGGTGTTCGTCCTATCTCCTCCCTCACTCACTTGCAAGTGAAGGTGGACCTAGGCCAGACCTCGACCAGCAGTAGTCTTCCAACCAAGGCGAAGAAGACTGCCAGACCACAGAAATGAACGCCTCCTTCTCCGTCACCATTGCCATCCATTTTGGGCCCCCATCCTTCGACCTTGGCTAGCATCCTTCCCACTCCGGCCTTCAACCAAAACTCGTTGCCTCCTTTGCTTCCTCTACCTATCTCCAGTCGTCCCTCTCCTAAAAAGGCGGTATCAATCACCAAGAAAGAGCCATCTCCATCTGTCACCGCGCCATCAACCCATAAGGTGGCACGAAAACCTCTTCTAACCTCGCCTAAGCAAAAGTCACCAATCTCGCGCATATCAAATAGCACGGACCCTCTATTGGGCTCATACTCGTTGATATTGCACCAACTTCTCCAGACTTCTGACATAACCCTTCCGCCCATCAAGCCTTTCCAACCTCTCGGGTCCAAGCCCTCCTAGTTCGACGATACGAAAATTTGCTTATATCATCGTACACCAGGACACGACACCGAGACTTGTTGTGCCCTCAAGGCCATCATTCACCGCCATATGGAGAAAGACACTCTTCTCCTTGAGGACACTCTTGACCAGACCCCGACTCCTTCCTGTCCAACCTCTTCAAACACGTCAACATCTCACCAGCAAGACATGACCCCTTCTTCGCCTCCCATTTTCGAAATCAATGCTATCCGTATAACCACTACGTCACAAAAGGACAAGGCCAAAGAAAAAGCTGCCATTCCTTAGACCTATCCCTTTGTCAAACCGCCCCTTGCGCCCAAGCCTAAAATTTCTATTCTTGGCGCATCCCAACCTTCTTCGTCTTCCTCTTCTGGGCCAATTCACGACTCCATGCTGAAGCAGCTTCACCAGACACCTGTGAAGATGTCTCTTTATGACCTTATCCAAACCTTACCTTAGCACCGTCAAGCCCTTATCCAAGCCTTGCAGGCAGCGGAGGTCCAACCCGAGGACCCCCAACCACTCGCTGCCCTCATCCATTCCTTGTCTCCTGTCGCTTCCATCACATTCAGCGATTCTGAGATTCCCACATCTAACACGGAAGATCAGGATGCCGCCCTCTTCATCACTGCCTATGTTGATCGGACACGCATTAAACGCGTTATGATCGACGGCGGCACTAGCATCAACATAATCTCTACCCACGCCTTTGATCAGCTGGCTCTTCCCAAGAACTGCGTCTCCAAAACTGACGCGATCTTACGCTCTTTCAACGACACCACCGCCACGACCATTGGCACAGTCATCCTTCACATTCGCGTTGGTCCACGCACAGTCCCAGAGCTCTTCTATATCATCGAAGGAGAGTTTCAATACAACCTTCTGCTGGGCCGACCTTGGATCCGTGCCATGGCCTGTATACCCTCCACCCTACACCGTTGTGTGAAGTTTGAGCATGACGGGCAAGTCCACACCATCCCCGCTGACCCTTCACCCTTCAATACTTGCAACACCACCTACCGTCCTAACGATGTCCTCATTCCCATCAAGCCGTCAACTATGGCACCGCCTCCATCTGCGGAAGCTTTGACCAGTTCGCAATCGACAGTTGCCCTCACCCCTCCTCTTCAAGCGCCGACCAAAGACCCCATGGAAGACATCTTCCAACGACTATCACTTGGGGAATATCACTTGTTGACCCTCGACATGTTCCAAACTCCGCAAGAGTATGGACGCCTTCACCTCAGTCCTAATTACGACCATCGGATCGGGACGGTCGTACCTTATGGTCCTCCTCACTTCCAAACCAACTTTGTCTATGGGGGGCTTAATCAAGCTCCTACCAATGGCACTTCCCTCTCTTCACCCCAACCTTTCACATCTGATTTCTCATTTCTTGGCAACCCTGCCTTTGTACACACTTACCTTCACAGGTGTGCATGGAAGGGTTTTGGTTTCGGACATTATGAGCAGGGCTCCCATCAGTCCATCAAGCCGCTCAATGATCACGATGCCAAGAAACGGTATGGCCTGGGATATCATGACCCCACTCAGGCTCCTTCTGACCTTTGTCCCGAGCCAACCATTGACCAATCTCTTCTAGACTCACCCATCTCTCCTTCATCACCTACGGAGTCGGTGGTTTCCATCCCTCCTAGTTTTTTTTTCCATAAACACCATCCGCCTGGAACCCCTGACCTATCAGCTCAATGGGGTGCCCAGGTCTCTCCCCCTCATCTTTCCTAGCATGGTAGAGAATGAGTCGGCAACCATTCACACTGTCCACTGCGTTGACGATGATGCCATCCTTTCCTACATGGGTGCCGATGACTCTTTCGTCCAGCGTTTCCTCCCTTCCGAGACCCAGGTTATGTTAAATGAATCCACCATTGACATCAACCTCCCTTCTTCTTCCAATGTTCCTCACGTCTTAAATATTGGCCAATCTTTGGACGCTCAGGAGCAGCTTGACTATGCCCAGTTCCTTTCCAACCATAGCAAGGCCTTTGCCTGGACTTACAGCGACATGCCTAGCATCGACCCCACCATTGCTACCCATAACATTGTCACCAAACCAGAGGCTAAGCCTGTTAGGCAGAAGCTTTGAAAGATGCATCCTCGCGTTGTGCTCCTTGTCAAAGAGGAGCTTCAGCGCCTTCTTTCTGTCTCCTTCATCCAACCCATCGATTATCCACAGTGGGTCTCTAACATCGTCCCAGTTACTAAAGCAACTGGGGGGATTCGGATCTGCACAGACTATCGCGACCTTAACCTAGCTTGTCCCAAAGATGACTTTCCTCTTCCTAACATTGACCAGCTTGTTGATCTCACGGCCGGCCATGAAATGCTATCTCTCATGGACGGGTTTTTAGGATACAATCAAATCCTGATCGCACTGGAAGATCAGCACAAGACTACCTTTATCACCCCATGGGGGACTTTCTGCTATCGAGTCATGCCTTTCGGCCTGAAAAATGCTGGTGCCACTTATCAGCGCGCCATGACTTACATTTTTCACGATTTCCTCCACAAAATCATGGAGGACTATGTGGATGACCTTCTCGACAAGTCCAAACTTCGCCGCGACCACTTGACCATTCTCACAATCATCTTCTCTCGCCTCCTTCAATAAAATGTCCGCCTTAACCCCAAGAAGTGTGTCTTTGGGGTCCTCTCAGGCAAACTTCTCGGCTTCATCGTTTCCTTCCATGGTATCGAGATAGATCCCGCCAAGATCCACGTTATCCTCGAAATGCCGCCCTCGACCAATCTCAAGCAGCTTCGCAGTCTACAAGGGAAGCTCCAGTCCATTCGTCGTTTCATCTCGCAGCTTTCAGATCGCTGCCAACCTTTTCATCACCTCCTTAAGAAGGACGTCTCCTTTAAATGGGATAAGGGCTGTCAAGAGGCTTTTGAAGCCCTCAAAGGCTATCTGGTCTCTCCACCAGTCCTCATTCCACCTAAGGACGACCAACCCTTCTACCTTTATATCTCTGCTACCAACCATTCGTTAGGTGCCATGATCGCGCATCGAGACGAGCATCATTGCGAGCAAGCGGTTTACTACATCAGCCGAACACTGGTCGACTATGAAACTCGGTATACTCATATCGAGAAACTCTATTTGGCATTAGTCTTTTCCGCTACCAAGCTCCGCCACTATCTTCTCAACCACAAAACCTTTGTCGTCACTCACACTGACCCTCTCAAGTACATGCACTCCAAGCCATATCAAAATCAACGTATGGCTCGGTGGCTCATGCTGCTTGCTGAGTTTGACTTCGCATTCATCCAACAAAAATCTATCAAGGGGCAAACCATCACTGACCAACTGGCAGATGCCCCTCTTCCTGACAACCAACCTTCACACTGTGACTTCCCTGACGAGTCTATCGCCACACTTTCCACCGATGACACCGTCTACCAAATGACTATGTTCTTTGACGGCTCCAAATGTCAACTCGGTGGGGGTGCGGGGGTCATCCTCATCCCACTCGAAGGGGAGCCCATGCCTCTATCTTTCAAGCTTGACTTTGATTGTACCAATAATATGGCCGAATACGAGGCCTTAATTTTGGGACTTCAGACTGCCCTTTCCCTCCACATCAAGTCTATCAACATCTTCAGCGACTCGCAGCTCGTCGTTAATCAAGTTAACGATTCATATCTCTGTAAAAATGAAGTTTTACAGAGGTATAAGAATCGTGTTGACCTTCTTTTGGCATCTTTCAACCATTACCTCTTGCAGACTATTCCACGCTCTACGAACAAGTTTGCCGACACCATGGCTTCTCTTGCTTCGCATATCCCGTCTTCATCATCGTCATCTCGCCTTTTTGTCACGGTGCATTGTGTACCTTTGACTTCATACATCTCTCCTCACATCGACCATATCAACACTGTCAATTCTAGCCCACAATATGACTGGTATAAGCAACTTGTGGACTACTTGTCTCTTTCTATCACTCCTCCCAACCTCTCTAGCAATGCGCGGCGAGCTTTCATCAAGCGCACAGCCCGCTATACCATGCTAGGGGGTCTTCTCTATAAGCGAGGCTTCGACGGTCTCCTTCTTCGCTGTCTAACCGCCGCTGAAGCTTCTCATGCCATAAAGCAAGTCCACGACGGGATTTGTGGTGGACACTTCAGTGGAAACTCGATTGCCAAGCGCATCCTTCGCCTGGGTTATTATTGGCCCACCCTTCATCAAGACTGTAGCGATTATGTTCGGCATTTCATCAAGTGTCAGCAGCACTGTAACCTGCTTCATCTCCCCAGCCACGCCTTGCAAGTCACTCAGGATTTTTGGCCTTTCTCTCAGTGGGGCTTGGATCTCATCGGTGAGATCAACCCTCACTCGTCTCTTCGTCATCAGTCCATCATCACTGCCACTGAGTATTTCACCAAGTGGGTGGAAGCCATTCCTCTTGTCTCCACAAAAGCTGACAAAATTGTCGACTTCATCAGTAGCCACATCATCTATCGTTTCGGTGTCCCTCACAAGATCATCACCGACAATGGCAAGTCCTTCAAAAACAAGACTGTCCAAAAACTATGCGACTCATTTGGCATCAAACTCAGCTTTTCTTCGCCTTACTACCCACAAGCAAATGGGCAGGCTGAGGCTTCCAACAAAATTCTCACCAAAATTCTCATGAAGGTGGTCGATGATACAGGAAGGGATTGGCACGTTCATATCCCCTTCGCTTTGTGGGCTTACCGCACTAGCATCCGAACCTCTACGGGTGCTACTCCCTTCTCTCTCGTGTACGGAACAGAGGCTGTCTTACCTCTCGAAGTACAGATCCCGTCTCTCTGCATCTCCCTGCATGACATTCTCTCCAACGATGACTTTCGTCAAGATCGCCTAGCTCAACTTGAGTTACTCGACGAGCGTCGTCTGGCTGCCCTTAATCATCTCCATGTCTACCAAAGTCACATAAAGCGGGCCTATGACAAAACTCTGCGAGAATGAGATTTCAACATCGGAGACCTCGTCCTCAAAGAGAATCAGCATGTGACCAATATGGAGTGAAGTAAATGAGGCAAATTCACCACCAATTGGCTTGGACCTTTTATCATCACGCACAAGTATGGGTCAGGGACTTATCGTCTGTCTTCCCTCGACGGACGGCCAGAACCTGAGCCTCTTAATGCGTTGCATCTTCGACCATTCTTCTGTTAGTCGAGTACTCATCTACTTGACACGTAACTTGAGCTCGTCCCTTGAGCAATCCTCGTCCTCTTAATCCTCATCCCTTTCAACCCTATTCCCCTTTAATAAGTCCTCTACGACCCTTTTATGATGCATGGATGCTTTGTCCTAATAAAAGGGGCGTCCTTGAACTTCTACAGTCTTGTCCGTGACTCAAATTTCTATCAATATATACAAATCAAGATGTCAAAACATATCCATGGTCACAAAATCAAGTCAAATCAAAAAGACAGACTGATCCCTCGAAGGACAGCTATACTATCATTGCTGTATTACTAGACTGATCCCTTGAAGGACAGCTAGGCCAACTTTTCAAACATTTTAAGCAAAAATATAGACCACTCCCTCGAAGGATGGCTATGACTAATCTGGCAAAAAACAGCAACCTTTCTTAGAAGCTTCCCGCATTGATCAGCTTCGCAACATGACCATTACATCAAAAGACATTTCTATACAGGCTTCCCGCATCGATCAGCCTGCACCAAAAAAAAAAAAAAAAAAAAACGAGTCACGGACTTGGCTTGTAGTTGTCTCAGGGTCTCCTATAAAAAGGGGCAAGGTTATTCCTGCTCTTTAACTGGGTTACCCTATCTTCCTCCTATCACCTGCTCAAGGGACTTCGAGCTCACTTTAATGTCAAAGTGATTCGATTACCGTTCTAACACCATACTAGTCAACGACGTAATGCATAAATGAGGCTTTTGTTCTAATAACCCCTATCTATGCTTCCTTTCTGGTCCTTGTCAACAAAAGAGCGATTTGCCTTTCACCTTTTCTCCACACTTTGGTCACGCTTTGATCACATCAATTGTCGACTCATCCTTAAACCCAGCCAACTTTAACATTTCCAACCCAGCGATTTTCACCATTTTCAACATGGCATCAGGCATCATCCTAGACCATTTCACATAGTTTCTATGGACACCAATACACATGGAAACTACCGACCAGACCCAATTTATGTTAAGCATAAACCAATACTTACTGAAGCATAAATAGACCTCCATTCATTTTTAGCATACATCCATCACGACTATGGAAACTTGCTAGGGATGAAAGACTCTCGACCAATTCTACAGAATACACCATCTGTAGCATATTTTTATCCTCATCTTAGCCTCATCATTTCGACGCTTGACCACATCCAATCATCGACCAATCTTCTCAATTCGTCCGAACTACATTGGTCTGAGGCCCTATGACCAGGGCTATGTAGGCAGCACTCAGATACCACATCTTCTGAGGTTAGCTCGACCACCCCCTTTTGTTCGTCTCTATGATGGACAAACCTTCTCTTCTTTGACTCTTATCACAACCAATCATCGACTTTGACCAAGACCAATCAATCCCTCTGACCCTTCCTCCCTTTTAGGGAGAACTACATCGGCCTGAGGCCCCTACGACAGGGGCTATGTAGGCAACACTCAGTTGACATGGGGTCTTCTGGGGTTAGCTCGGCCGCATCCTTTCGTCCATCCATCCTCTTGACCAATGACCATTGGAGATCATGCGTATCTTCTTTGACCACTTCCAAGCCAATGTTGCCTTGGTTGTTTTTGCGTGTGTGCTACCTCATGGCTGGTTAGCAGAATTGTTCGCAGACCTTATTTTTGACCCTTCACAAGTATAGGATCACGAGCCAGTTGATCCCTACTACTTGTGGCTTTTTCGTGTTTCTGGGAGCACTTCCTGAGCCCTAGATACCTGGAACACGACGACCATTTGGAGCTTCAGCTTAGATTGAGTGACCTGATCAGCAGATGACTAAATGCTGGGGCCCGGTTACTTCAATTTTGGCACTCCTTGACCCTCGACATGCGACAATTTGACCTGACCCTCTCGTGAAGTGGACTATGCACAATCACGATTATGGCAGCATTTTCACTCACTCTCTTCTATCCATTTCTCTGTCAAATCGACACTCGATCTTCGGTTCCCTTCTCTCGACTATCGCTTTGAGGGGGGAACACCTCATCCTTTTTCTGGGGCAACCAACTCCTGTTTTTGTCTTGCAGTTCGTCTAGAACAACCAACAAGACAAAAAGGGGCAAATGTAGACACCGCAAACGTGTCTGCACCTTGGTTCTCCCCCTCGTCCACCTCAAACCCCTATCCTAACCCTTGACCTCCATTTGATTAAAATAGTTTAAATATTTTAATCAAGTGGCCCCCTTTCCACCCTACCCTTGCCACCTTGGATCCTCCCTTGAATCCCTCCACCTTCCCCCTAGCATTTATTAGGCCAAATCTCTTCATTATCTCCCCCCACGTCCATTTTGGCATCCTCGTGACCGTTCTTCCCATGACCCCTCGCTCGGCGGCGTGAAAGAATGGGTAGAGGCTATTTTTAGCCTCTGTCCCCATCCTGCGACCGCCGACGTCGGCGACCCTTCGGCCGACGTCGGTGAAACTGCCGGCGTCGGCAGCCTTCATTATCCCTTTCTGCATCCGTTGCAGCCCCTAGACCCTTGAGCTCACAAACAGACTCCTCTTGGCATTTTGGCTTTCGTCTCTCCTCCGTCTTGACCTCGTGCAACAGCAGCAACAGGTGCAAAAGGCTCTGGATCAGGATTTTCTTCTTGCAAACAAGTCTTCCGTGGCTCCAACAATAGCTCCTCCTTTCTTCAGTCAGCAAGCCAAAGGTAAGCACAATTTGTGTTTCATTTTATTTTATTTCTTTAGTTTTTAGTCATCTATCCCACCTATTGTCTTCTACTCCCTCTGTTCTTCCCCCTGAGAGGCTGTAATAGCCTCCTCAGGTCCTGTCCTCTGTGTCTCTTCCTCTTCCCCATCCCCCTATCAACAAAGACCTTGCACAAGGCACCCAACCAGATCCAGACCACTCCCCAGTCCATCCAAATTTGTCCCCGTTCACGAACCAGACTCGTCCACAGTCCAGAAGGCAACCCAGACCCGACTGCAGGCCACAACCCCGACCGACGCCGGTCACTACCCCAACCGACGTCGGCAGGACAACCGACGCTGACAGATCAGCTAACCGACGCCGGCAACATTTCCGACCTCGGTGACTGTCACCAGCCCTACAACTCCTTCAGGTAATCATTTTGGTCTTTTCTTTCCTTTCTAATTTCTTTGTCACTTCTGTATTCTGGCATTCTGTCTTTTTATCAGTCACTTATCTTATCAAAACAGTGGGTTGACCTCCCTTAAAGAAGTTTTTACACTTCCGGGAACAAGATTTTGCTTGGCAACCCACCTCCCATCCATCTAACATTTTCTTGTCCAAGTTTCCTTTTTTTCTTGCAGGTGTCATTCCTCCACAGCCAAAGAGGAGTGCCCACAAGCGTCTGGATTTACGGTGCGCAATCTTTAGTCCAGGTACTTCCCAAGCCTTGTCCATTCTTTTTTAGTTTCTTCTTTCTCTTATAATCTGAAAAGCGAAATTTGAGTAGAAACAAGTATGTTATTTTCCTTAGCTCATGTTCCCTAAGTGTTTTATTTAGTTAAGCATTATTTATTTTTTCCCACCCACTTAGGTGTGGATATTAAATATTTTCTATTTAGGTATAGTGGGTTGTTATCACTAGGTTATCTCTTAACTTGATCTTATGGATATGATTGATTTTCCTTGCCTATATATGCAAGGCACTTTCATTGTACTTACATACAGCTTTTTGAAGATTATTACATGATATTATTCTTTATTCTACATGTCAATTTCAAAATCTATGTTGTCATTTTTTCCTTGTGATTTTTTGTTGTTAACACGTGAGATCTTTATGGCTTTAAACACTTTGTTTTTCATTCATTTCATGGTATCAAAGCAATAGGTGTTGTAACCATATATTTATGATTTTTCTATAAATTTTTGTATCTAGACAAAAAATGGACAATGCCATTGGATTTTGAATATATCAAAACCATAGGATCCGCTATAAACATGACCTAGTTTTATGAAAGTCATTTTTTGCCATTTTAGAGGGTTTCAAGGCAATTCTTTATATTTCATGCATATCTGTACCCACTGGTGGTAAAAGAGCAAAATATTTTTTGGGTTTTACAAGGTTTTTTAAAAAGCCTAGTGTGTCTTTTCTAATTTTAGAGGAAATCATAATAATTTTTGTAGATCTAAGTTTTTTTGTGCAGGGTTGGTGTTTTGGTAGGCATTTTTCTCTCATACTGACTACTTTGGTTGTACCCTCTCATTATTGACCAACCTAATTTTTTTTGGGCATGAATATACCCATGACACGTTAACCTAACTATTTCTTTATGGCAATCTTATTTTTATTTTTTTGTGATTTGTGAAAGAAATTCAAATTCAAATGAACAAGGCATGGGCAATTTAGAGTCATTTTTTGGGTGGTGTCACTCCCACATCAATCAAATCATTCAAGAGGGAGAACACTCATCCTCACAATTAACCCATTAGTCACATGGTATGGTCACATGGGGGAACTTAATTTTAAAGGTTGTTTTTTCCTTAATCCTCAAAGCATTCAATTTTTTCTCTCCAAGAATTTAATATTTTTAGTGCAATTTTTATTTTTGACCCATTTATGATGGGGAAACTTGTGAAAACTATATATTTTGATTGATAACTCAAAATTGAGTGTTTTTTTTTAAAGTGTATGTTTTTATACCAAATCTATTGGTGTTATTTATTTTTTAAAATGCACTAAAATATAAATTATCAAATCTTTTTTGGTGGGGGCTCAATACAAAGTCTCTTAGGGGGTTATCTCAATGCTCATTTGAGCACCCTTTTTGCATTATCTTGCTCTTTGGTGTTTTATAACGGTTTATTTACCTCCATTAGATCAATGTGATCTTTAAATATACATAATCACCACACATAGAGACCAATAATGGAAAAAATCATTAAATATAAAGGATTGTGGACCTTAATGACTGAAACATAAACAATGTTCACTAGAGAATATGATAAATTTTAGTGCCAATGCAAATTTGATGAGTGTATCAATTTGATAATAAATTATGTAAGTGATAATATTTTAATTCATTTGGAAGGATGTTAATCTCCTTTCAAAATATGGGAAAAATGAAGGGTTTATTTGGTAAGGTAGATCATATGAGAGCCATGCAGCTTGAAGTAGAGATCACTTCTCTTAATCCTGAAGATTTTGCATCCATTTTAGACTATCTTACTAAGTTCAAATACTTGTTGACAAAATTTAAGGGGAGTGGAAGAGATACTAAATATAAAGAATGTGTTTAACTAATTCTATCCAAGTTTAAAGGTCCATTTTAAATATTTGCTTCTACTTTTTTCTCTAGTATGGATGCCTTAGGTGCCACATTCAAAATGCCTAATTTAAAGTTATTTTATGAAATACTAACTAGGAGAGAATCCAAGTTGTCTACCCTTGGGTCTCCCACCTCTCAAAAGGCATTAGTAGCATCTAATCCTAAGGGTAAGGGAAAATTAGAAAGTAAACCCAAAACCACTTCTTCTCCATCTCAAAGTGACACTGAACCCAAAAAAAAACTCTAAGCCCAAGGAGTCTTCTAAATCCAAGAATAAGTCTAGCCTTTCATGTTCCTTTTGTGTGGGGACTAGTCATGTATAAATTAGGTTTTTAAAGAGAATACAAGCCTTAGAAGATGAAATCATAAAACAAAATATCTCTATCTCCACTCCACCTCCTTCCAATGAGCATGGAAAAGCACTTGATGTTGTTAGAATATCTCAACCACCTATTACAGATAGTTGGGTTATAGATTTTGGTGCTTCTCACCACAAGAATTCTTCTAAGGAGTCTTTCATATCTCTTCATTTGAGTTACACTTTCAATAATGAACTTAGATATTATTCCTTTATTTTTGTTAAGGGAAAAGGTGACATACAAATTGACAGTGGATACATCAATGATGCACTGTATGTTCCTGACATCACTACCAACTTAATTTTTTTTATCCATTTTGTCATTCTGGTCAAGGGAAGATAGTGATTTTCACACCACAAGGGGTTAAAATTTGAACCTCGTTGGAGCTTCATTCACTTTTTGTACAAGGTATTATTGATCATAGTTCCAAACTATATCACTTTGAGAGTTTCTATGAACTTATTCTATGAGGACATGCTTCATTTCTCATGCCAATTCTAAGAGTAAGCTTTTACATGAGAGATTTAGACTTCCTAATTATAGATATTGTGAACATAGGATTTCAATAAAGGGATATTAGTATAGTGTTATTACATGAACCCAAATCCAAAATAAAACACACTAATGCTAACACCTTAAGCCTATCTCAAGTGGGGAGCATAATGAACAAAACTAAATGAAAAAACACAATAATAATGCAAAAGACAAATAAATTCTTCTCCTTTATTGGATGCTCCAAATAGCTTGTTGAAGTGGCTTGCTTAGCTTGTGCTAAATGAGTCTTCATCAAAGGAGGCTTAGCTATCTCCTCTTCTCAATAGCACCAATGAATTTGTGATAGCTTTGGCTTGGCTTAATAATTGGGCATGATATCACTACATCAATGGCTTGAGAGGGATTTTTAGCATTATAAATTTACACCAAAAGGGACTCTAAATTCAATAGGCAAGGCCTCTTATTTATATATTTTTCAAAATGATCAGAATGAACCTAAATTGCCCATCTTAAGATGAATATGTGTGGCTAAAGATCCATTCAATTTTGGAGGCCATGCTCAATAAATTCCCTTATAAATATGTTGGATAGAGAGTCATTAATGAGGCATGGGAGGGCATTGATGTGGCATATGAGGGTTTAATACTAATATTTTATGCATTTATGACCTATGGATGTCTTCCCAAGAAATGATGTCATTTGATGATGCATTTATTTAAAATAAATATTCAATAAGTTCTAGTAAATTATTAATTAGGCTCTTGATTTGAATTAATTATCTTTAAGAATGATTAGTCAATTTTGATGCATATCTTGCCAATTGGTGCATAAATTAATCAAATTGGTCAAAATGTCATATTATTAGCTCAAAATTTGATTGGATTGGAATTAAGATGTGATGTTAGATGAGTTGGATCTTTTATCCCATTTATGTTTCCAACACAAAATAACAAAGGCACGTGTCTCATGCAAGAAATTTGGAAAAAAAAGGCAATCCAAAGCACCCAAGTACAAAAATGTTATTTTGACTCAAAATGATCTAATCAAAGTTAGTTGTCTCATAAATTGAATTGCCCCATTTAGTGATAATCTATCCAAAATAGGCAATTGTATATGATAAGTTTAAATCTTTTAATGTGGTTTAGTGTTTTTAGGCTAAATTGTGCATTTTGATATAAGTTGGTTATGGTTGGAGGTCATTGGTGGCTATTTTTAGGTGTCTATATATATTTGAATGAGTTGAGAACTCATGGTATGGTTGATGATCTTGATAAAGTTTATTTTCTTGATGGAGTTTGCCCTGACTGTCCATAAGGGAAACAACACTAAGATCTATTTCCTAAGGGTATGTTCAAGAGATCTTCTTCGCCATTTGAGCTTGTGCATAGTGACTTGATGTTTTTTTCTACACCTTATTTCAATGTATATAATTATGCAATTACATTTATTGATAATTTTTTGAGGCATACTTGGGTTTATTTTCTCAAGTAAAAGAGTGATTTTTTTTCACACTTCAAAGTCTTCAAGGCTTTGGTGGAGAATCAATCTTCTAGTTGTATAAATAAGCATCAAATTTGATAATAGGGGTAGTACTTTAGTAAAGATTTTTTTATTTATTTGGTAGCTCATTAACATTGTTCACCAACATTTATTATTTATATTCCATAATAGAATAGCTTAGTATAACAGAAGAACTAAAATTTGAAGGATATGGCTAATTATGTGATGCATTCTCAAGATTTATCTCATGTATACTAGGTAGAATTAATAAATTGTGCAAATTATATTTAGAATCCCACACCACATAGAGCACTTGAGTGTTTGACCCTAGAGGAGGCTTGGTCTGAAACTAAGCCTGATGTGTCATTTTTTTGAGGTTTTGGGAGTCATGCTTTGGATTTTGTACCAAAGAATAAAATGAAATCCTCGGATAAGAAGAGTAAAACCTTGATCTTTGTAGGGTATTATGAGCACATGAGATATTATTAACTTTTGGATCTTGATACTCATGATTTTATTTTTTGAACAAATGGTCATATTGATGAGTGTTTCTCTTCCCATGATTCTTCATCTTCTTTCATGACTTCCTCTTCTTTTTTGATTCCATCCATTTATGATTCTTCACTTCATCTTTAGGAACCCTTTTTTGAGGATCCAGTTAAAGAAGCCATTGAGGAAGTTATGGATGTAGACTTAGATGTGGATCTTGTTCCCACTATGCCTAATTAGGATCATACTATAGTTTCTAAGGTAGCACCCTTTATACAAGATCTTCCACCCACTAGACATCATCATTCACATTATATAGGTTCTGGACTTTTGTTTCACATAATTTTTTTGGATCCATAGTCTTTTTCATAGGATCATGGGATATAGGAGTGGGATGATGCAATGATATATGAGTATTCTTATTTGATGAAGAATCATACTTGGGATTTGGTATCTCTTCCTAAGGGAATAAATTTGGCTAGGAGTAAGTAGATATACTGCACTAAATATTCAATTGATGGGTCTATTGACATGAATAAGGAATGTCTTATAGCAAATGGTTTCTCATAAGTTGAAGATATTTATTATTCTGAGACTTTTGCCCTTGTTACCAAGATGGATTATGTACACCTTGTATTTTCTCTTATTACATCATAGGGTTGTTCAATGTACTAGATGAATGTCAAGAGTACCTTCTCACATGGAAATTTATAGGAGGAAATCTACATGGAGTAACCTATGGGTTTTTTCATGATTCATCTCTTGTTTGTCTACTATGAATGTCTCTCTACAATCTCAAATAGGGTCCTTGAGCTTGGTACGAGAAGATGGATTCTTTTCTTCTATCCATTAACTTTGTTCAATGCCACTTAGATCATATCATATATATCTAGCATGTTGGATAGGATATTTTTATGTTTGTCTTGTATATTAATCATATATTTATTATTAGGAGTTCTTCCTATATTCAAACTATTCAATAGGCTCTTTACACATAGTTTGATATGCAGATCTTGATCTTTTGTACTTCTTCTTTGGTTTGCAAATTCTTCACTCACATTTAGGGATTCATTTGAGTTAACAAAAGTACACTTATGATCTTATTCATCATTTAGGTATGATTTATTGAAATCTAAGTCCCTCTCTTATCTAGTCCAAAGTCACTCTTAATTCCACCTACACCACTCCTCTTTATGATCCTACATTGTATATGTAGTTGGTTCAAAGTCTCATGTACTTAACTCATACTCACCTCGATATTTTCTTCACAATCAGGCTTGTATATTTATTTACACACACTCCTCATGATAGTCATTGGTAGGATACGAAAATTATTTTGTGATAACTACAGCGCACTTACCACTTATGATTACACCACACCAGAGGTTCTACTCAGTTGCTTGTCTATACTGATTCAGATTGGGTGGGTTTTATTAATGATAGGCCTTTCACTTTTGGCTATTTTTTAATCTTGGTTATTCTCCAATTTATTGGGCATTAAAGAAACAACAAGCTATTACACTTTCATTTACATAGATAGAGTATAGGTTAATAGACATAGTGAGTTAGGATGTTCTTTAGCTCTAAAATTTATTGACAGAGTTTGGCTTCATACAGGATCCACCTACTATACTTTGGTGTGACAACCAAAATGGAATTCACATTTCTCATAACCCTATTAAGGACCACAGACCAAGCATATTGAGAATCACATGCATTTCATTCGTCAACACATTAAAGATAGAATTATTTTCTTGGAGTACATTCTAACTCCATAAAAGGTTGCCAACATCATTATGAAGCCTTTTACATCACCTCATTGCTTTGTGTTTTATAGCATGCTTGGGGTTTAAAAAATTTTCCTTGGGAGGTGTTCATGAGGATATCTTCCTTCTTCATTTATTCATGGATATATTATATGTGAGTACGTGATTAGGCCTTGTTGTTAGGACTCATATTATGGATATGCCACTTTATTTTTAGCACCTAGATTCATTTGAGGTGGGTTCTTAGAGTAGGTTATTTACCTTATTTCATGTCCCCTAGGTGATTTACTTAGCTAAGAATTTTTTTTCTTACCCACTTAGGTGTGGATATTAAATGTTTTCTATTTAGGTATAGTGGGTTTTTATCCCTAGGTTATCTCTTAGTTTGATCTTATGACTATGATATATCTTCCTTGCCTATATATGCAAGGCACTTTCATTATACTTAAATGAATATTTTTGGAGATATATTATATGATATTTCTCTTTATTCTACATATAAATTTTCAAGGTCTATGTTGTGATATTATCCTTGTGATGTTTTTTTGTTAACACCTAAGATCTTTGTGGCTTGGAATGCTTTATTTTTTGTTCCTTTCAATTTTGACCAATATCTAATTCCAAATTAATTATTCAAATTTGATCCACTTTTTCCAAATTAAGTCAAATCAAGTCATATTAATTCAAACCTTTATAATTCCACCTTCAAATATGAAGTTAATGTCAAACTATACCAAGTCAAAGAAATTCAAAAATTCAAACTAGATTTGATTGGGACTTTGGTCAAAGTAGACCTCAAAGTAAAACTATACCAAGTCAAAGAAATTCAAAATTTCAAACTTTGAGGTCTACTTTGACCAAATTCCCAATCAAATTTGGTCAAATTTTACCAAGACTAATCAAGTTAAATTAATTAAACTTTAACCAAGTCTAATCAAGTTAAATTTTATCAAATTTGACCAATCCCAATCAAATATGATCAACTTTTATCAAGTCAAATCAAGTCAACTTTGACCAAGTCTAATCTAAGTCCAAAGTCAAACATTGAAACAAATTCAAATCAAGACTATTTTAACCAAGATACATCAATTCAAAATCAATTGAACATCCAAATTCAAATCATATCCTTGTCTTTCCATTCAATCTATCACACCTTTTAGTTGGTGACAATAAAATCATAACATCCATATTTTATTACAACCAGATCAAGTCCAACATGAATAATCAAGATCTAAACTGAGCTTAATCAAATCAAACATTAAACATCACATCAAATACAAAATCCTAATCAAATCACATAGAATGATCCAAACAATAACCAATACTACATCAAATCCCATTTAGGCCCATGGTATCTCACAATTCTAATCTTGATTTAGCATCACCATCCCAATGTCAAGAAATGATTGATAAACTATTAAAGATTAGCCAATGGGTATTCAACATAGTGTCCTTTCTTTTCCCTTCATCCAATAGTCCAACTTTCAATTCCCTTGAGTCAAAAACATTAATCAATATAATATTCAACACCCATATGATTTTAGAGCCACAACCAATCCAAAAATATAACCATGTCTTGGCATTCTCTCTCTAAAGATCATCATTTACTAAGGAACTAAGTACATTCAAGTCTATGAATCATCTGTTAGGGATATGCCAAGATCTCATCCAAAATAAAAATTAAACTTTTCCACTTCCAATTCAAGGTCAATATAGCCAATCCATCTTCAATGAAACCATTTTTTTGAATCTCCCATCATTTTTTGATCCTAAATCATTGTTGGCCCACCCATCTTTTTATTAATGACCCATATTTTATGATCCAATATTAGATGAACCATCACTTGACCATCCATCCATCCTTGGTTAACTTATATTTGACCAACCACTTAGATTTTACTAATAACATGTCTTTGATGCACATGTTTTTAACAACACCATCTTTGGTCTATCACCTCATCTCCCATCACATGTCAAATTATCCAACACATAACACCATCTTCCTCTTAGGGAAATGGTATTTTTAGACAAAAACATAAAATTTACTTCTATTTAAATAGGCCCAAAATCAACAATGTAATGTCATCAATGATGCAAAGGTCATCATTAGCTTGTTTTAATTGAATACAAACAAGAAATTAAACACTAACTCTTACCTCTACCAATCCAACTGGCTCTAATCTCTTTACAAGTTGTCTAGTTTATTTTTAAAAAGGAAATATGTGTCTTTTACTTATTATTATTCCTTTAATACTCCCCAATCCTAATGTATTAATCTGACAATGTTCTCTAATTAAGTTTTTATCTCTGTTATAAACATCTTCTAGCACTAAGTCACTTCTTGCTTTCAATCATCTCTCTTAACACTTCAATATAGGTTCATAGGTTTATTTAAGTGAAAATAGTTTTAACCATAGTCATAAAAGTCATAATATGTCCTTTATTACATTCACTAACTTTGAAAATCACTCCCTACCTCAAACACCTCTTGTCTTAACATTGGTAATTTCATTCCTTCCACTAGACAGGGCTTATAGCATTTTTAAGTCATTTCTTATTTGTATGGATGAATAAAAAGGGATATTGGAAAAATAACCTTATATCTTAATACCCTCTATCTATATTTATCTTCTCATGAATTTTTAATGCTAAACTCTTTGTGTAGACCACTTTTCTAACCCTATCTTTTTCTCTAGTAGGTCTCTTTAGGTCTTTATTTGCCTATTAAACATGCAATCAATGTTATAGGTACAAAATCATACCCTTCTAGTAGAAAATATTTAAAATGTCTTAATATACATCATGGTTTAGATAATTAACAAATTATGGCTTTTGTCACTGATGGATGCTCCTACAAATCACATTTTTGTATCAAAACCCTAGATAGGGTTATAGTTGCCTGTAGTCAATTCGAGAGGTGATAATTGGCCTTTTCAAAATCTTTGAAGATTTTAAAACTTATGTGACCATTTTGAAAGGTATATATAAATTTTTTACACCTCTTACAACCCATGGATTCTCCATATGATGTCACTATTCAATCTTTTAGTCACGTTCTTGTTTCTTTTGAGTACACAGTGAAGGTATACAGGGTTTTGTGAGTAACTTATTGTCAGTTAAACCTCTAAAAAAGGGTTTAAAATTATATAAAATATTTTTACATATTTATAATCATAAAATATCCTTGTATAATCAATATTTACCTTTTAAAACACCTTTATAATGCCTTTTTACAACACTTTATGTTCTTACTGACTATGCAATCACATTCTCAATAGAGTTACATAACCTAGTTTACAAAGTGGAATGAAAATTCATGAAAAAATCACATATATTGGCTTAATTTATGTAAAATGACTCACCAACACATATTCAATGAATTTTAAACACTATCTTTCAACCTTCTTGTATATCGATGATCAAAATATAGCTTTTTTAACAATCAAGGCAAGGTTTACCAATATATTTCTATTAAAGCATAATGGATTGTGTTTAAGAATCCTTCAAAACCTATAATATACTATATAATAATCACCTAAAAACTTATAAATTCCTCTCTATTCAATATTTCCCAAACACAGAATCTTTCTCTCTCAAATACATTCTCAGTCCTTGATCCATAGGCATTACATGCAATTAGGTCTTCAAATTTAATCCTCCTTAAATTATTTTTGAATATATCTTGTCAAATAGTTTAAAAAATCATGAATAAGTATGTAAAAATTTACCAATAATATAATCAATATAAAACTCGTTATCATACACCATCCTTTATTGATGTTCTACAAGCATTGACTTAACTCTTAACATAGTCACAAAGAAATACCTTAAAAGAAACGTTTTACCACTCAAATAGATGATTATTAATACTTTTTAGAACCTTAAAAAAATTTCTTACTATTATATAGGATTAACCATATAATTTTTTTATAGAAAATTGTTTGTGTTCAATGTAAATACAATCTCAGCAGGCATAAAACTAACAGAAACAAGGTCTGCTATATAAATATCTTCAAAAAAAGGAAACATTCTTCTTCATTCCATTCAATATTGTCTTATTTTCATATTTAAATTCCACTTCATCCTCTCTTATATTGAATGACTCTAGATAAAAAAATTAATGTAAGTTCTTTTATTGAAAAAAATGATCCTAACTACCTCAACTTCCTCTCTTGTACATTGAGGAAGGTTTTTAAACTACCTTGATCACCTAAAAAGCACAAAATAACCTAAAACATTCTTTAAATATCCTAAGACACTGCATCATTATATTTTGACCTTTCATAACACTAAGAGACTTTAGAAATAATACAAAATTTTCAAATATTTGAATTGGCCTTTTAGGCAAGAAAATGCCCAATTGGGTCAAATTCAAATTTGAAAATTTCCTATCATCTAAAAATGATCCCTATAGACCCAAAATGACTAAAAAAACTTTATAAAGCCTCAAAACATGACAAATTAACTATTATATACATTGAGGTAGTGATGCTCCTGCATCATACTACTGAGGAGCAAGAAACTTTCCATGAAAGTTACAAAAGATTTTGGCTTTGATGGTTCTTTGTAGCATCCATTTTCCACCTAGATCCCAAGGCCTATGTGAAACATATAGACCTTTTAGATGCTTGATCATGATGTCTCATCCTTTGTTCTTTCTCTTGTTTCTGATCTTCATTTTTTTTCCTCCAAAAACTTGCACATGAAGTAAACATGTCAATGAAAATTGCCTCCTTATTGATCTCTTGGAGTTATCCTTGTTCCTTGGTTGCCAATTATTCTTCCTCTTGGCTCAATATTCTCTCCAATTCCAACTCAACCTCCATGATGCTCTCTTGGTCTCCTATGAGACTCAAATTAGCTGACCCTTTCATGATATGCTTCTATATCTTCTCTTCTTCTATTGTACACTCATCCTCATCACCTTGATCTTCCATGTATGACAAACAAATCACCTCTACCTGTTATAAATCATATTTTATAAGCACCTCATCATGTGCTTTTCCTTCTTTCTCTTCACTCAAACTAACTTCATCCACCTCAAGGTATTGTTCATCTTCATCTTGTTCTCTTTGTTGTCCACTAATCCTATAACTAATCATCTCTATCCTAAGTTGATTGCATATAAACTTGTTTTTCCTTCTCTCCTCGCTCATGGATCGCATTCTTATTCTCTTCATCTATTGCTTGATTGGCCACTTGAATGGATTCTTCTTCATGACCCATCCAAAATGTGGGTTCTCAATCTCTCTTAGCTGCTCTATCTTGGTTATCATCTCATTTATTTTTTGCCTCATCTCATTTATCTCTTTCTCCATCTCAATCCTCTTCTCCTTATGGTGGCTTCTCTCAACCTTGACCTATTATCTCTTCTCTCTCCCTTTTATCATCTCAACTAAGATGCATATCAACTCTTTGGTCTCATCTAGACCTATTCTTCTTTTTGACAAGACTTCCATCTTGTACTTTTAACCATTCACTTGGTCTCTCACTTTTTCTTGCCCTTTCCCTAGGACTTTCTTCTTAAGCTCAGTTATGAGCTTCTATCTTGGAGCTATCAATGGATCTTCTTTATCTTTAAGCATTCTTGGCTTAATGGATTTTCCACCTATATTCTCTTTTCTCACTTATATTTTTGCCTCTTCTTTCATACATGTAGCCTCTTCATTTCATTCCTGTAACTTGCATTAGCTTCTTCATAACAACAATTCAAAATTACATTCAATATATACTCAACATAATGTATTCAAAAAATTATTTTAAAACTTAAATATACCTTCCCCAAGAACATAGCAGGCTCTGATACCAAATGATGCATAGGTCATCATCATTTTGTCTTAATTAAATAGAAATAAGAAATTAAACACTAACTCGTACCTCTACCAATCCAACTGGCTCTGATCTCTTTACAATTTGTCGAGTTTGTTTTTACAAAGGAAATATATGTCTCTACCTTATTATTATTCCTTGAAGACTCCACAATCTTAATGTATTAATCTAAAAAATTTCTTTAATTAAGTTGTTCTCTTTGTTATAAACATCCTCTAGCACTAAGTCACTTATTCCATTCAATCATCTCTCTTGACACTTCAATATAGGTTCATATTCTTATTAAAGTGAAAATGGTCTTAACCATAGTCATAAGATTCATAATAGGTCCTTTATTACATTCACTAACTTTCCAAATCACTCCCTACCTCAAACACCTCGTGTCTTAACATTGACAATTTCCTTCCTTCCATTAAATAAGCATTGTAGCCTTTTTTAAGGTATTTTTTGTTTGTACAGATGAGTACAGAGGGATATAAAAAAACCTTGGATCCTAATTCAATCTATCTATATTTATCCTCTCATAAAATTTCAATTCCAAACTCTTCTTGTAGACCACTTTTCTAACCCTATCATGTTCTTTGTTCGGTCTCTCTAGGTCTTTATTTGCTTGTTGAACATATAGTCATTATTATAGGTATGGTCACATACCCTTCTGGTAAAAATATTAAAAATGTATTAAAATACATCATGTTTTATCTAATGATCAAATTATGGCTTTTTTTACTGGTGGACACTCCTTCAAATAATGTTTTTATATCAAAACCCTACACAGGGTTATAACTACTTATAATCAACTTGAGAGGTGACAATTAACCTTTTCAAAAGCTTTTAAAAAAAAATTGACAATTTTTAAAGGTATATATAACTTATGTTCACCTATTACAACCCATTTATTCTCCATATGATGTCACTATTCAATCTTTTAATCATGTTCTTATTTCTTCTGAGCACACGGTGGAGGCATATAGGTTCTATGAGTAACTTCTTGACACTTAAACATCCAAAAAAGGGTTTTAAGATATATTAATAGATGATAAATATTTATAATCATCCACTCTTCTTTTATAATCAATAGTTTCCTTTGAAAACACCTCTATAATGCCTTTTTACAACACTCTATGTTCTGACTGACTGTGCAATCACATTCTCAACAGAGCTACATAACCTAGTTTGTAAAGTGGAATTAAAAGTCATGAAAAATCACATATCTGAGATTAATTAATTTAAAACTAATCACCAACACCTATTCAATTCATTTTAAACACTACCTTTCAACCTTCTTGTATATCGATGACCAAAATACAACTTTTCTAACAATCAAGACAGGGTTTGCCAATAGATTTTTATCAAAGCATAATGAATTGTGTTTAAGAATACTTAAAATAATATAATATAATATATTATAATAACCCACACAATTACAAATTAATCTCTATTCAATCATTCCAAAACATATAATTCATTCTTTCTCTCTCAAATACATTATCAGTCCTTGATCCACAGGGTATAAACATTACATCAGTCAAGTCTGTAACTTCAATCCTCCTCAAAGGATTTTTGAATATATATTTTCAAATATTTAAAAAAATCATGAATAAGTATGTACAAAATTACCAAATCATATAATTAAAATAAAACTCATTATCATATTCCATCCTTCATTGATGTTTTACAAGCATTGACTTGACTATGAACACAGTCATAAAGAACTACCTTGCAAGAAATGTTTTACCAATGAAATGGAAGATTATTAATAGTTTTAAAAACATTAATAATTTTCTTACCAGTATATAGGATCAACCATATAATTTTTTCTTAGAAACTTGTTTGTATTCAATGTAAATATAGTCTTGGTAGGCAAAAAACTAATAGAAACAAGGTTTGTTATATAAATATCCTCAAAAAAAAAAAAAGGAAAAATGCTTCTTCATTCCTTTAGGGATTATATTATTTTCATGTTTCAAGTCCAATTCATCCTCTCTTACATTGAATGACTCTAGATAAAACATTTAATGTAAGTTCTTTTATTGAAAAAATTGATCCTAACTACCTCAACTTCCTCTCTTGTACGTTGAGGAAGGTTTTTAACTACCTTGATCACTTAAAAAGCACAAAATAACCTAAAACATTATTGAAATATCATAAGACACAAGATCATGATATTTTGACCTTTCATATCACTAAGAGACTTTATAAATATATATATATATATATATATATATATATATATATATATATATATATATATATATATATATATATATATATATATATATATTTGAATTGGCCTTTTAGGCAAGAAAATTCCTAATTGGGTTAAATTCAAATTTGAAAACTTCCTATCATCTAAAAATGATCCCTATAGACCCAAAATGACTAAAACAACTTGGAAAAGACTCATAATATGACAAATTAACTATCATATACATTGAGATAGTGATGTTCCTACATTAATCAACATCCTACTAATTTGGTACCACATCATTTATCAGATCTAGCTTTCTCACAAATGATGAACTCATCAACAATATTTATTTAGGCTTACATAAAGACACCCCCATAACTTATTTTCAAAACATTAAACAAAATCCTTTAAATCATGAGTTATAAAGGCCAAGGTTTGGGAATTCATGGCCAAAGAATCATCGAACCAATCCATATTTGAGTACACAAAGGTTCTTATGGAATCTGATGAAAACCATCGGTTCATAAACATAACGATGTTAGTAATACTTTCATAGTTTATAAGGAAGCTTCATCCAACATTTACACAAGCTTAGTTCATATTCCCTATGAAGATGGTGTTCCAATTAATCCTTTTAACAACATTTTCATCCCCATCAGCCATCTTGGCATTCAATCTCCCATATCCATCTATTGATATTGATAAAACCACTTACCATCAGTATTCTTCCATAGTAATAAAACCATGATAGAATTCATGATTGGTATCCATCTATAAGGTCATAAAGGCATATCAACATTCCTTAGTGAAACCTTATTTGAGGCACTATGGGACCATCAAAGTCAAAAATCATCATTCCCTAGTGAAATATTATTTGAGGCATTAGGTTTCAAACTAAAAAATCAAAATATATGAAATTCATCCCCTAGTGAAATCTTGTTTGAGGCACTACAAGGCAATTAAATTCAAAATCCTAAAAATCTACAAGAAAATTCCCTTAGTGAAACCTTCTTTGAGGCATTATGGGATAATCAAAATCAAAATATATAAATTCAAAAATCCAAAACCTTTAGTGAAAAACTCTTTGATATGTAATTAGACCAAAATCAAATTCAAAATCAAAATCAAGTAGATACTCTCATTCTCTTATAATGTGAGGTTGTCAGTCCCAATCACCCTTCACATCATGATCACATTCCACTTTTAAATCCTTTGTGTAATCAAAAAACATAATCCATCAAATACAACTTCAGCTTCACCCTCATTGATATCACCCTCTATCATAGGGGCTATGACAACATCCTAATCAATTTGGATGAATTCAATCTAGAAATCAACAAATTTCATGATGAGATATATAGAGTGTGTACCTAAAGATCATAAAGGGTTAGCATTATATATGTTAAAACTCTCAATTGAGTTAGAATGATAAAAAATAAAAAATAAATATTAAAAATCAAAAATCACAAGAGAGAGAAAGAGAAATAATTCATCCAATGGTGAAAACCATGCTTATAACACCTAGGAAAAGTGCCATGATGAAAACTAGGTTTCTAGCATCATGTGTAAATAATAAGTTATCTACAAGTACCTTGAAACTTAGGGGTAGTCCCATCTACACTCTGGTCCATCCCATTTAAACCATATTGGCCATCCAAAGTCATGAAAATCATATCCATCATATCATACATGTTATTTCTTCCTATCTTGAACTTAATAAGGTACTAGAAGATGTTTTAAGCCTTGTTTTTGGAAGCATCTTGGCCTATCATCTAATGGAACTTAGATGATTAGAAACTTGTTTATCACATGACATGGTCCTTGGTGACCCCTAATCCATTCCCTCATCCTCCAATGTCATCCAACATCATCTTGAAATATGTTCCATCCTACATCACTTTCCACATTCATAGTGCTATAACAATTTTTTCCTTTGCTAGTGACCCCTTGTATATAATTATTCCAAATAATCCAAAAAATTAAAAAAATTTAGATAATCCAAAAACATCAAATAAACCAAAAATCCAAAAACATCATACAAATTTGAAGAATACTAAAAATTAGAAAAGATCAACAATATCAAAAAGAGATATAAAGCCACAAAATTCAAAAACATGTCTTATCCTAAAATTTATTTAAAATACTTAATCAAATATTTTCATCTACCATTAGGACATGTCCTTCCCAAATCTTCCTTACTTTGGGAAATTCAAGGCAATTGTTTATCCAATCCAAACTCATAACTTCTACCTTATTTGGGGAAAATAAAGTGTGCATCTCATCATCATGATATTTCATTCCCATATTTACCCTACTTAGGAAAAACCATCATTTCATCCTTCATCAAGAATTTTCCTAGGAGTACCATCCAACCATCATTATCATTGAGCCTTAACATGTGGACTTTTGACTTGATTAATGACAAGATGATTTCTATTGCTTTTATTTTAGAGCTTGTGTGTGTTTGTTTGCTTTCGTGTTTGTTCTATTTTCTTGTTTTGCCTTGAATCAATACATCTATGCCAATAATATCATTATGGTTATTCTATATCATGGTACCTCTTGTCATATTCTTGTACTTGAGTCTATCCATCAACATACAACAACAATTACATCTTAATTTTTCCATATCATGATGTGTTTATGTCAATTGTCTATTGGATCAAGGGTCAATATTTACACAAATTCCAACTAGGTCTTCATGGTGTTTTATATCATGGTGCATATTTTTGTGTGCAACATAAAAAATCAAGTTGTAAAAAATAGGGAGAGATGTACTAAATCAATAGTTTATCCCCTTTTAAAATCATCTAATTTCAAATCCAATCATCTTATCTATTTTTTGATCACATAGGATAATCATATATTTATCTTCATCATTCATCATCATAATCCTCCCTTATTTGGTATAACTACATTGGCCTAAGGTCCCTATAGACTATGTAGGTAGCACTTAGTCACATGGATTTTATGAGGTCAACTCAACCACTATCAACATTACCATTTACATCACCATTTTTTCTCTTATTTCCCTTATCCATTTATTCTAACTAAAAATCCCCTATTCTTCCATAATTTGTCCAATTCTCTCCAAATATAATCACATAATTATTTAATCATTATTTCCATCACTTGGGTCATCCTTGTGTGCCCCATTTTTTTCACTTTATTCATACTTCAAATGATCATTTTACCATCCACATACTTGATTTCATCAATCTATCACCTTATTTCCATTCATCAATGTGACTGTCTCATTTAATCCATGTGATAATTTAAATACATGTTCTATGATTTTAAATCAAGCCATAAATTAATAAATCATTCATGCATATAAGCTTATAGATTTCACCCTATTTGCAATAAGTGAAGCTTGCATCTCATTATCAGGATAGGTCCCTAATTTTCCCTGCTTGGGGAAAGTTAATCCTATAAATTTTTTGGGATATTTTTCCCACATCTACCTTACTTCGATAATTCAAAGTGTGCAACTTATCTCAAGATGTATCCTTCTTTTATCTACCCTGATTGGGGAAATTAATCCATCATCAATAAAAATTGAAGTGTGCACAATCATTCTCTCTAATGAGTTAGTCTCATCATCATGTTTTCCAAATCATCATCATCCTAAATCCCCACCCCTCTTTCTTCATCACCCACCTCTTCATTCTTCCACTCTATATTATTCCTCTCATTTTTTATATCCCATATGCATCCTTCATCCATGCATGCCCTCTCAAGGGGCCATCATCCATCACATTCTTTCATATTTTCATCTAATTTTTTTCCACCTTTTTTTTTGCTTCTTCTTTATTTGAAAATTTGTCCACCATTTTTAGCTTTTATTTATTTGGAAAGACATTACTCCACCCATCATGTCTCACAATGCCCTTTCAAAGAGGGGGAAAATATAGACATATAAAATTAAACACTTTGTGTAATTTAAACTATCTTACTAATATGTGTTAACGTCATTATACCTAATCTAATCAAGTCTCTTATCCATATAACATCTCTAGTTTGATTCATTATGCATCCCTAATGATCAATTAATCTCTTCTTCCATAATGACATCTATTCCCATTAATTCTCATTCACATCACATTAGTTAATTAATATTTGTTTATTAGATAATCTCATTGATAATAGAAAATTATGGATTACACATTTACCATTTTCCATAAATTAATAAATCATATTTTCCATCTCAAAATTGTGATGTCACTAAATGAAACACTTGGAAATTTAAAAATCATATTCTAAAGTCAAAGTGTCCTTCCCAAGGTAAATTCAATGAAAAGAGGAAAGTGTGCAAGTAAGATCTATGACATGATCTTACACACACCACACCTTCATCATTTCACCCTCTTGCATACTTTATCCCTCTTTATTGCACATTTCACCTTCCACATTTATGGGTAGGAGAACTAATCCTCATCCATTGATCTTCATTATCATCTAACAGTCCACATCCATCAATAGAATCTATAAATGAAGGGGTTCCCATCTCAGTTCAACATGACTATCTAATGTAGTGAATCTCTACCAAATCCTAAGTTCAATCATCAATCATGCATAAAACACTATCAAATTAATTATCTAGTTGTCAAGGGGTTACATTATCATATTTCACATGCATCTTATAAGCCTTTTTACAACTACATCCGTGCACATAATGAATTTCATAACAGTATAATAATTTTGCTTGCTTATTTTTTTTTCTTGTTGTTATTACTAAATCCAAGGATGCACACTTAGATTAGTGGTATGCTTTAAATTTATTATATTGCATACTAACTCAAAACTAATCTTTGTACTCTTATGTTACATATATAGACTCATACAATTATATTCTATGAAAGTCAAAAGGATGACTTGAGGAATGAACCACTCTTCATTCTAATTTCAATAAATACAAACTCAAGGTTAACAAATGAGACTATGTTTGATAATGATTCAAGTTTAAACATACGCACAATGAAATTTATCACTAGTCTTGGATATAATCATATAATCATAGATATTTAGCTAGTACAAACACATTTTTTAAAGGATATGGTGGCATAACTAGGATAGAAACCACTTGAGGTCATCACCTTACATATCAATGTGGATCTTAAGATAATATTTGTTTGGTTTCATGTATTATCAAATAATTATACATATGATGTATTGATCGAACCGCCTTTGATTAATCAAGTAAAATCAATTCCATAAACACTACACCATTTTTTAAAATATTTCCATGAAAATAAAGTTATTACCATCCAAAGCACTACCTATTAGCCTTCCACACAAGTTCAACATGATTTGTTACCCAAAGATATACCAAATAAGCTAATCATATGACCTTGAACAAATGCATCTAAAATCCAAGTACCTACCCATTCATGTACCCTAGTATCACAACCTTTTATTCCTATTCAAGATTATGAATCTATTAGAGCATTTAATGTCTAAGTGGTGATTATTTAACCTTTAACTTATATTAGTAATTTATTAAATAATAATATTTTATTTAGTTAATAAATTACTGATGGTTTATTAAATATATTTTTAGGATGGTTGGATCTATTATTCATAATGATCACCTCCCTTCAAATTTCACTATCAAATAGGATTTACCCCTATTGGTTATTCATTCAAATGAATTTTGATAGATTGTGAAAACATTAATAATTGCATGTGGTAAATATTTACAAAGGTTTTGTGATGAAATTTTGATGTAGAGGAGAAGTGAGAAGAAAAATATTGTATTGGGGTTCTATGTTTCTCAATTATATGAATATCAACTATTCTAGATTTTTTACCTTTCGAGGTTTTTCCACCTAAATCTTTGTGTCAACATTGATCTATGGCTTTGCTCATTATTTACATTTCTAGATATTATGTGTATGTTAATCTAATATTACTTTTTTATTCAATTCCTTTGATGGTATCAGATCCTAAATGAGTTTGAATGATTGGCAAGCCTATTTATATATTGGAGATCACCTGAATATTTCTTAAGCAATTTTTTTATTTTTTTTGTACACGTGAGCATTGATGTATGACCTAGGCACCTGAAAAAATTATAATTATTGATTCTTTGCATGAAAATTCTCCCAAAAAGTTTTAATAGCTTAGTTTTACAATAGTAAGACCCTATGTAAAATCTCAAGGCTTGAGGAGCTCTAGATATCCACTTTTAAATTTTTTTCTCTCCTTGGGTGTCATGTACAACCAGGAAAAGTTTTAGAGGCAAATTCTAAGCTAAAGATGATATTTTAAATGTTGTTTTATCTTCATTTGGAAAAATTAGGAGGCCTAGAAAATTTTTAGGGCAAACTGAAGCATGTGGAAGGAGATATGAGCTGATGAAATTCTACAAGAGCACCATTATTAGCCACAGGCATACTATAGGTAAGTAAAAGTTTTAAATAGATTTATAAAAAGTATTTTTAAAATTTATTTATTTCCACATAAGCAAAAACTCGGTCCCACCTTTATATGACCAAGTTTTAATCCTAAAATGAATAATCAATTCACTATGTGAAATCACATGCCATACATATTTATTTGATTTTTTTAAATTTGTTTTCAAATTACAAACATTTAATTATGTATTCATGCATGTAAATTACTAAAAGAATTTTATAGAAGGGTTGGTGGAAGTACATTTTGCTTAAAACTTATGAAGGGGAGGCTTGATTTCAAATCTCAAATAAAAACTTTTTTATTTATTTTATTTTTGAATTTCATTTCATTTCACTTGAATTTAATTTGGTGTATGTTTTAAGTCTCATGCATTCAAAAACCTGTGTTAACCTATCAAATTTGCTTCAATTTTTGACTAAACCTAAATTTAAATAAGCATAGCCATGTGACCAATAAATATTTAGGTTTTGACATGTTGTGTATGCATTGGTGTGGTCCATTTTTTATTTTGAAGCCTCCTAGTATTGGTTTTACATATTTTTTAATAATAATATTTAAATGGTCATTTTGAGTGTGACTCTTTTGACATATATATTAGTGCAACTTTAATTTAATTTTTTGATTGTTTGGCATCTAAATTGTTTAATTAAGTATAGTTACATGTGAAATTCACTTTATTTTGAAAATATTTCAAAAAAACCATTTAAAATAGTTTATTTTTAAGCATTTATTTACTATCCTATTTAAAGGGAAGCTATGGCTTCGCCCCATTTTTCCTTAGATAAATATCAATTTCTTAATGGAAATAACTATAATATATGTAAAATTTATGTTAAATCTAAATTTATGGCCCATAAATTATGAAATATTGTCATCAAGATTGAAAAATCTCCTTCTGAATGACATATAACCCCTGAGCTTACCAATGCATTTCAACAAAAAATGTAGGAACCTATGTCTATTATCTTGTGAAGTATTAAGAATGAATTCCTTCTCCACATTGGCAATCAATAGTCTCTTAGTGATGCTTGGAAACTCCTTGAGTCCATGCATGAAGGCACTTGCCTTTCAAAGATCATTAATTAATCCTTGAATTGCTAACTACACTTATGAAAGGTGATGAAAAAGTTGTTAATTTTCTTGCTAAAATTAAAACCATTAAAGCTCATTTATATGGATGTAATTTTAATTTGATTAAATATTAGTTAATTTATTTTATTATTTGGTTATATATTCATGAAAAGTTTATAAATTTTATTTTAATTTGAATTCTAAGTATCAAAAAGAGCAAGATATCCCTGATCTTACCACTTTGTTTACTCTCCCAATTCAAGAAGAGCAAGTTATGACCAATTTTGTTTGTAAATAAAATGCCACTTAGGAACTTATCACTTTAAATAATGTTTTTGATAATACTAAAAATTGGAAATCTAACCTTAATTTTGCTAAAGGCAAATATGGGAATAAGAAGTTTGGTAATAAGAATCATACACCTAAGTTTAATGAAAACTATAATTTATGTGGTAAATTTGGTCATAGAAAGGAAACATGTTATAAAAACAAGCCTGATAAAAATAACAATCAAACTTATAAAAATAATAAAGGGAAGAAATCTAATCAAAACTAGTAGAAGAATCAAAACCCTAATCAGAATAACAATCAAGATTCAAATGTTATTGCTTTATATTCTACTTTATGTGCTTCAAATAAAAATAAATGGATTTTGGATAGTGGTGCATCACATCATATGACATGATTATCTAATATTTTATGTAATTCTAGAGATATCTCTAAAATAATTTACTTAAGAGATAATTCTTTTTTAGAAACAACTAAACAGGGAAAAATAATGTTTTCAAATGTTACTATAAATAATATTTTCTATGTACTTAAGCTTAAAAAGAGTTTTCTATCTTTTTATTAACTTACAAATGATAATTTTATTCTAACATTACTTAAAGATAGTTAATCCATTAGACATCAATCTAGTTCTTTGATTGTTGAAGTGTTCAAAAGAATGGTTTATATCTTTTGTTTCCTTCTTCTACATGTTTTCTTTCATTACATAGTAATAATGAATCTCAATTATGGCATGAAATATTAGGACATGTTAATTTATTAATTTTACATGATATATCTACAAAATTTCTTGATGTTGTACTTCTTTCTATCCCTTCTCATCATGAAGCTTGTGAGGGTTGCTTATGTGATAAGCAGCATACTAAGTCCTTTCATAATAATCATGTTGCAAATTCCTCACATCCATTAGAATTGATTCATAGTGATGTTGTAAGACTTATTGAAGTTGTATATCTTAATGTTTCTTTGTACACTTTTACTTTTATTGATGATTATACTAGAATGATTTGGTCTTATTTCATTAAAAAGAAATTTTGAGTTTTTTTCTAAGTTTATAGAATTTAAAGCTTATGTTGAAAATGCATCTAATTTTTATATTAAGAGATTAAGAACTGATAATAGGTGGTGAATATGTTAGAAAAGAGTTTTATTCTTTTTAAATTAGTTATGGTATTCAAAGGGAATTAACAAATCCCTATTCCCCTCAGTAAAATGGTATTGCTAAAAGTAAAAACAGTGCCATCATAGAAATGGCTAGAATAATCTTATAATCTAAAAATGTTCCTAAGTTCTTAATGGCCAAAGCCATGAACACTATTGTTCATATTCTGAATAGCATCCCTAAGAAAGCCTTTCATCTTTCTACCCTTTTATAAATGTGGAATAAAAATAAACCTAGTGTGGTTCATCTCAGGATCTTTGGTAGTCATGCTTCTATCTTTATTCCTAAAGTTAAAAGAAAGAAACTCAATCCCACTTCCTAGTCTTAACTTTTTATAGGTTATGGAGGTAAAACAAAAGGTTTAAGAGTGTATAATCCCTTTAAATTTTAGATTATTGAGAATAATAGTGTTATTATTCTTGAAAAATCTATTTGTGATCCTTCTATGGATCCTCCTTAGTATTCTTCTATTGATAAACTTGACTCTCATATTTCTCCTTGTGATGGAACAAGTTCCATTGAGGAAGTTGATCCATTTATGGATAATTTAGAGTTTAAGGACCCCCTGAGTTTCACATTCAATATTAAATACCTAAATGGGTATAATCCCTAATGCAATCTTCTAATGTTAATAATCTTAATAAATTAACTAGAACTCAATATTATTATCATTCTTTAATGACTATGTATGAATGTGAACCTAAATCATTTTAGGAAGCCACTCAAGATGATAGATAGAATTTTTTTATGCAACATTCCATCTATCATCTTGAGTGGCTTCCTCAAATGATTGAGGTTCACATTCAAACATAGTCATTAAAGTATGATAAGTGTATGCATCTAAATTCACTCACTTCATTTAATGTCACTAATAATACTATTAGTCAACACTAATTCAGCTTATCTAATTTATCTCATTTAATCATACTAATTTATCCTATTTATAATCACTTATCTAATGCCCCCCTTAATTATTCTTCATCTACTAACCTTAATCCCAATTCAACATTAATTCCTCTAATCATTTCTCAATCCTATCCTAATCTATCTTATCCATTATTTGGGAATTTTAAATTCTCATGGCCCACCTACCCACCTACTAACCTATTCCTAGGCTCTCCTACACCCTTAGTCCCTAATCACCCACCTAATCCCTATCTAATTCCCTAACTAATCCTAATTAACCCCTAAGAAGATTCTAGAATTCCTGAATTCTAGAATCCTCTCTATTCTCATAGTTTCTCTGTAGAAGCCTTTAAATCTAGAAGCTTCCAAGGAATTTTAAATTCCTTTTAATTATCCACCCTAGATCTCCATAAGACAAATTTGAATTTCAACCAATAATTTGTCCCTCCTTATTCTATTTAAATAGTTCCATTTCTCCATGGAAGACCATCTAAGAAGCTTATAGAGTCTGTATGCCAAACCAATCTCAAGCATCATCCAACATCCTTGATCAAGCAATCACCATGTCCAAATTATGAGTCTAAGATAATCAATCTCATCCTCTTGATTTTTCATCTATTTAATCATGATTTAGAGCATTTATCTTTAGGATTATAATGCTTATTTGAATTCTAAATTTATCTATTATATTTATTTCTAATGGCTCTAGATCTTACATAGGTAGTTTGGTATTTTGGATGATTAAATTACATGTTTAATCCATTTAGCTCAAGATTCACACTAAATTTTGGTGACAACAATAGGAGGCATTACTCCCTTAACTAATCTTATAATCTTTTTGGAAGTTATTTGGATGCTTGTAGGACAAACTAGATGTGAATTGAAGGCTAGATTTTGAGAAAAAATCATGCATAGGTAGAAGTTGTGGCTTTGCACTGGTATTCATGACTCTATAGTCATTATTTTATCCCTAGAAGTTGTGACTTTTCACTAGCTATTTGACTTGACCACTAACCGTTTGCCCTGATTATGTCAAGTTTTGACCCTTAGATAACATTGTAACTTGCAAATTACATCTTTGCCCCGATAGTTATGGTCTTGTTTAATAAAGTCACAATTTTGTTTTAAACCACTAACATTCTATTTTGTAGATTCCTATCTTTTGGAAAAATTTCAACTTTTTAATCTATGACTTTGCCCTATCAGTTGTGATTTTACCTCATTGAATTATGGTTTTGTAGGTTTTAGACATGAACATAAAATCACTCCTTTTACCTATTGATTATCTATTTTTTCTAGCTTTGTGTGCTCATCCTATGTGTATTCCAAAGTGTTAACCCCCTTGTGTGAAAAATCCAAGTAGAAAGGGCATCGAGAAAGAATCTAGGCCACAAAACTCAAGGCCACAAGATTTTTAATCTCATACTTACGATCAAGCCCTGGTAAAGGTAATATTGAGGATGAAAGTTGTAGTTTTATAAAAATTGATAGTAGTCAATTATTGACCTTTGACCTGAAGGATTTTAGAATTAATATTTGTTGTTTTGTAGATATCAATCATTATTTAAACATCATATAATCCCCTTTTCTAACATCATCCAAATCACTTGGGTCTTACAAGAAGATTTTTTGCTAATAACCACATTTGTTATAACAATATTTTATCCATGTTTGGTTTATATTTGTGGTTTTGCAAGGTCAATAGAAAGAGGCAAGGCAAGAGGAATCATCTAAATTCAAAATAAAACACAATCCTTAGCCTTTTCCCATATTTCTATAAAATTACAGATCATAATTTTTTGGAGTCATGACTTTGCCCTATGAAATCGTAATATTGCAGTATTAATAGTGATTTTGTAAATTTTTCCATTTTTTCTTTTATTCTATCTATTTTTTATCTTTGGATCTGTAAGGTAGATGTAGGAGAGATTTAATTAATCATTGGTTTTTTGTTCACTTTAAATATCTTAATATCCATTTATAAATCTTAGGTTTATCATAGATTTAGTTTTTAAATCTATCATTAGTCATCTGTAAATAAACATCTTTGGATAGCTAAGAAACTTATCATCACCTATATAGGCATCCGTTAGAGTCAAAAGTAAAAAAAATTAAGATTTTTTACCTTATCATAAAATTGCTAATCTTGATTTTATGATAGTAGTGATCTTATCTTTTTAAGTCGTGGTTTTGTCTAACTGTCACAATTTTGAAGTATAACCATCACGATTAACTATTTATTAAAAAATCATAACTCATAAATTTTGTTCTTTTAAAGTGGATTTTTAAGGTTGTTTTTAGTGAATTTTGACTCATTCTAGGCCTCTTTCAAGGACCAAATTTCCTATAGCATTGAGGGTTCTTCCCCTTAACCCTACTCTATACCACAATAGGGATTACATTAGGGAATTTCCCCTTTACCCTACTAAGGGATACCACCCCCAGACCCTCACATGATAGCCTACTCACCCAAATAAGTTATAGAGTCAAATCACAAATTTTAAGGGTGCTTTTCTTAAGGCCTATTAGACTAACATATTTTCTTGCAAGGGTGAATTTTGACTTGCAAGCATCTTCTTGTATAGGTCATATTTTTGTCTAATATTTTTCTCTTAGAAGCTACCCCTCAAGATTTTTAATTGAAAACTATTAATCATTTGTCTTGCAGGTTACCTCTTTTGAGTTCCAAAATCAAACTAATAATCGTGTGTTTCAAGGCCACTTGTCAAAGACTCCTTTTAGCATATTTAAAAATCATTTTAATCATTTTGTATTATATATATCATTTTCATCATTTTTTCTTATATATATATATATATATATATATATATATATATATATATATATATATATATATCTTTGGTCATTTTATTTTGTATATTCTTACATCTTGTAAATATCTCACACTTAATCTTAATCAGTTAAATTAATCTCCTTTTTGTCTACATGTTTATATCCCAAGGGATACAGTGGTACATGATCTCCTCCTTACATCCTTGCATCAATTATTAAAGTATTAAAAACCACCTATAAACCCTCCTTATTTTTACTTTCAAGGGTTTGGTGATGTGGATTTCATCACCACGCATTAGACCAAACTCTATGTTCTGGCAGAGTCTAAATATCAGGAGAGGTATCATTAGGTGCATAAGTAGAATTCCCCTTAAATGGTTCCATAGAGTGAGGGGTGGTTAAAATCCAATATGTAGGTTGGTTAGATAGCAACTTATATGGACTTGGGCCCCATTTTACCTTCACATATATAGGGGATGCACCTAGAAACTCTTGTGTAAACCTAGATTAGGAACTTTTGGTCAGAACAAGTTTACTATTGGTAGGGTTAGTATCAACTCTTAAGTATCCATCATGTGCAAATGGGTTCAAGAGGATTAAATCAATTTCTTAATAGGTCACTAGCCTGCATCCTCACTTTCAAATCTTTGATGGTCTAGGCATCGAGTTACACTCCTTTATCAGTTGACTAATTTAGGATTCATGATTATGTGTGTTGTTTGAGTGTTATGCTAGACCATATTTATGAGTTGAGTTAGCCTTATACCCCAAAATTATACACACCTATCTAGGTCTTTACACACATCATCATTCTCTCATCTTTCACATATCATATTGCCTCAATCTATACATCCTTGTCTTCATGTTTTTGTACATAAATTCTCATCTTCTATATCCTTGTCTTGTCATCATATCATCCTCTTATATCTCATCACATGTCCTATCTTGAATTCATCTTATCCTAATATAATCATCTCCACCCATTGGTCATACCCCCATCACCACATATCCTAATCACATATTATTTTAACATCCATATCTTATCATAGGTCCATTCCATCCATAATCAATCACTTGTCTTGACCTTTCCTTCATCACCCATTTGGTCTAACAACACCCTATTTTATCTTAGTTGAATCTTTAAGACACATACTTGTCCAAACCATCCCCATCATTACCCCTCATCACTTCATCCTCACTTATCATCATACTTGTCCTTATCCCATTATCCTAATCACCTTCATCACATAATCTTATCCCCTCCCCATCTTGAGAAAATTAGACCAAGGTCTTGAGCTAGTCCTTCTTATCCATCCATATCATCCTATCACTCTAGTCCACTATCATTTGGTCAAATGTCATACCTAGTCAATATCCTACTAACATCTTATCATTTTGTTGGTTTTAATATAGCAACCCATCAATAATTAATCTAATTGATCCTAGTCCAATCATCTTGCCTATTCATAACTAACACCCATCTAATCATCTTCTTTCTATTTTGAATCTAGGCACCCATCAAATCCTCGATCCTTTTGCTAACTTGAAAACTAGGCATTATTGACAGATCAAAAGCACTTATTGAACTATCAATCTAAAATATGATCTGAATCCTACACCATCTCAATCACATTTTACCCGCCTCATCCTAATCATTACCCATCATACTATCTTGATATATTTAAACCTATCTTGTTCAAGAGACCATATCTAATCCCTTGGCCCTCTTCATCATTGATCATCATGAAGTTAGACCCTGATTTCATAGACTAATACATATTTTCCAATAAAGATGATATCCTCTTACAGTTCCTTATGATGGGTGTACCACTTTTTAAAGGTGTTGACCCCATTCAACTAATTACAACTTGAGATGAATCTTATTCATGTGAGTCCCATTACAATCCTTCATCCACTAGTCATAACCCATCAGCTACTTATTCCCATACTAGCAAAGGGAATCCAATCTTGGCCACCTCATTTGCTCCCAAACCATCCACCCAGTCACATCAACATCCAGCTGATCTAAAGTCCAATGCTTCCACATCTAAGTCACAAATTGAAGTGGGTCCTTATACTCCCATTCCTATATCTTTAGAAGCCCTTTTCAAATAACTAGTCACTACTAACATGATGGTCTATCCACCCATTTGACGTCTTGATCCCACCAAGCCTAATCCACCTAGGTATAAAGCTAATGAATATTATGTATATCACTAAACCTAGGGCCATACCATTAATTGATGTCATGATTTCCAAGACTATTTCCAAGACCTCATCGACCATGGTGACATAATAATTGAAGATGAATCAGATGAATCTATATCCTTGGGTGAATAAGAAGATCAATGCCAATATTCCATTCTTGATCCTGATCAAGCCCTTCCCCTTCAAAGCTAAGGTTAAGACACCACATCCCTCTTCCATGATCCCCCCATATTTGACAAATATTCCACTAAAAATGAGTATATTTTGTTAGAGGTTGGTCAATGATGTCTCCAAGGTGACCAAGAATGTTGATTAGGTTTCATATGGGCTAGGATGATAATGAAAAAGTGTGTTTTAGTGTTCTTGTATGGTTATTTAATGTTTAAATTGGATAGGCAATTGATGGATGATGTTGATGGTATGTGCATGTTGTATAGACCCTATGGGATGTCATGAGTGTTTAGATTGCTTTTGAAAGTGAAATGAACTCATCAGAGCAGTTACATGTAAGTATATGTTCAAGTAGTCATCTTGATAGATAAAGTTGATTGAGTAGATCAATGACATTATATCTCACATGTGTGAAGGTTTTAGAAATAGCTTGATATATGGATAAATTCTTGTGTGTCAAGAGATAATATGGTTCAAATTTTAGGCCATGAGGTTGAGTATAGAAAAATTTATTAAGGGGAAAAGTTAGCTTCTCAGATATAATGTACTATCTTCCCATACTTATCCAAATTTATGATATCAAATATCGATGGTCAAAATTGAATCAGATCAAAGATCTAATGGTGAGAAATTTATTTGATTGGATAAGGATCCAATGGAGCATATGATTTTTTTAGATAGAGATCAACAACATGAGTGAAGTCAAATTATCAAAGGGTGCTCAGATTTAACATGATTGTGATATGTGTCCCAATCTCATTGAGTTAATAGAAGACCAATGGCTCATGGATGTTCGTACAAATAGAGATCAATAGTGTGGGTTGAGTCAAAGAGTCAAATGTGTAGAAGGCATATAAAGCTACCAAGTGGTACGATCATGGGAGCTCATATCGTAGATCATTGGTAAACATTGCAAGATAAAGATTGGGATAATATGAGGAGATTGATGGTGCGTATTTGGTTAAAGTTGCTAGGGAGAATTAGAATGAGGTCAAAGTGTTTGAAATTTATCATTTGCTCAGTGACTGTTGAAATTTGAATATTCAAATTAATGAGGCAAAACCAATTTATAGTTTTTGAGCTATATCTTTTGATCTAACATAGATTTATTGATGCAATAAAAAGAAAAGTTATATAAAAATTCAAACTGCATCTAGAGAATCTAGTTAGAAGGTATTAATCCTTATATATTCAAAGTTATGGATATTTAAAGTTGACTATTTGTTTATTCATGGTGCTTCTATGTATAGAATATTGTTTGAGCAAATTGTGCTTTAGTAGAAGAATGTTTTGGTAGGATTAATCACCTAAAGATGTCACAAAGGTCATATGGAGTGGACTCATATAATTAAAATTGATCTTATGTTATTAATTTGATTGATGAAGTGCTAAATGGGTGAATAGGTCTCCATGAGATCTATAAGGGCTACTAAGGCCTAACTGAAAGGTCTAGCTACTTAGGTGTGATGTATATATGATATGGCCAACATGGTAGAATGGATTTGAGCTATATCTTAGCATGATATATGCTTTAAGGGGTAAGGCAAGCATTATGGCTGACCTAGATGTTGATATTCATGAAGACTCTATAAATAGTAGAGACCAAGGTATTTTAGAATTGAGAGTGAAGTGTAGAGCAAATGTGACATTGAGTGAAGAAACCTTTAAAAGAGAAGGTATAGGTTAGTGAGGACCATCAGAGAGAAAAGAGGATCAGTCATGTTTATTTGATAAATTTTATGAATGTGAATACAAAGGTCATTGAATCTAATAATCCAAGAAGAGGTAGATTGAGCGAGTAAGCCTTAGAGGCTAATTGAGTGAGTATTCTTAGTGGATGGATTGAAGTCTTAAGTAGGTTTGAAGAGTGTTTTCATGACCTAAAGGTCATGTTTCTAATGTTATGATAGAGTTATTTTAGGTTTTTTGATTTTGTATGTACTTATAAGTGAAGAGTGATCCAAAAGGGTATTTTAAATGAATTACTTATGTGTGCATGTTTGTGAGATTGTAAAGGGGTAAAATTACAAGTAAGATAAGTCAATCATCAAGTGTATAAGACATCAAATCAAAGGAAAAAATTAGATAAATGTAAATTAGTGGGTGCTTGCTTGCCTAAGGGGTTGATTCCTCCTTGTGGGATGGGTATCTCACTAAACTAAGAGATGGGTGTTCCTTAATCAGTGGGTGTTGTTCTAAATGTTGGATTTTGTTTTATAGGATTGTAGTCCATACTATAGTGTTTAGTGGGGTTTATCCCCTAAGAGGGTTTCCCATATATATTATGTATACATGTGATGTATGCTTTGGATGTATGTTCTTTCATGTGTATGTTTCTTGATCAAGTTGATGTATGTTGAATGTTTAAGAGATAGGAATTGAATTAGATTATCTAGCATCACTGATTCACCCCTCCCCTCGATGATTATACCTCTAATAATTAGTATCAGATCAGGACCTTATTTTCAAATTTAACCAATTAAAGGTGGTCCAAGGTATAATATGGCTAAGCAATTGAAGAAAGAGAATCAAGAGTTGAAGGCTCAAGTCGAGGTTACTTATGATTGTCTAAAATCAAGTGAATAAAATTTTAATTATCTCAAGGCACTTTTTGAGAAATACAAAGGTAAGATGAAAGAGTATGATCAAGAAGAAGCTCAAAATAAGATCATGACCTCAAAATTAAAGGCTATTATGGATAAATGCATCAATCTCAATAAGGAGCTATAATCATTGAAAGTAAGCTCAAGATCAAAATATGTTAAAGAGAATATCAACATTCTTGAGGATCAATTAAGGGTTACAAAGACAAATTTGAGTTCAAAAGAGGAAGAATGCATACATCTCAAGACTCAGTTAGAAGAGAAAAATGCTAAATTGAGTTAAAATCAAGGTAAGCATTATGAGTTGAAGTCAAATCTTGATTCTATAAAGATTATTGAAGAGAAATCATGTATATTGAAGGATGACATGGCTAAAGAAGCTAAGGGGGATAAGGAGACTATCCAAGTTCTCAAAATTTAGTTGGAGGCTATAAGTTCAAGTATGTGAGCTAAAGAGGATGATAACATTCAATTGAAGAGCAAGATAGATTCATTGAAGGATAAGCATGATATATTTATTGTCAAGATAGGTAATATTGAAGAAGAATAAAAGAGATAAAAACAAGGCAAAGAGAATGATAACATAAAAGACAACAAGTCAAATTAGGTCAAAGGAAAAATGAAGAAACTAATCAGATAGCTAATTGATTCAAGGTATGAAAGATATTTTAATGTTCATTGTTTTCTTGTCATAGGTTTGGTCATAAGGCAAGAAAATGTAGAAGAAAGAATAGATGGTCAGATAGAGGTATGGATAATGTAGTCTGCTATAATTGTCATAACATGGGACATATTGCTAGATTCTTCTCTAAAATACATGGGAAAAGACTAACCTAGGTATGAAGACCTAAGACAGTCAAGATTGAGCATAATGAACCTAAGAGACAAGATGGTATGTTTGTTAAGATTCATAATATTCATCAAACAAAATGTATGAATGATGTTATTTGTTTCTTTTGTCATCAAGTTGGTCATATTGCAAGATATTATAAAATCAAGCTCTCAAGTCATAAGAAGGTGCATGGACATCCTAGTGTACTCAAGAAAGTTAAATCTTTTGTATGGAATCCTAAAGAAGTGAAGATGAAGATAACTAATCCAGTTGATCTAAAAAATCAAGGTGGACTACCTAAAAAATCAAAAGAGGAATTATATATGTAGAAGGATCAAAAATGCCAAGAGAATGTATCATCTATCCAAATGGAAAAGGATAATCAAAAATCAATTCAAGTCAAGATAAATAAAAAGACCAAAGTGACAATTGAGGCTAGTTCTGAGGTATGTATGTATTCAAGAGAACATCCTACTATTATTGAGCAAGTTTCATGTAAAGAACATCAATTGTCAATACCTAGTGATGAGGTTCTTTCTTCAGATGAAAAAGTATGTCATGAATATTTACTGTCTCCATATGTTGTCAATACAATCTTAGAATAAAAGGATAATATTTTATTGGATGAGCATGTTGCCTCTCTTAATCCTAAGAAGAATAATAAGAACTATCAGTATCAGATGACCAAGGAGGAGAAGGAATATGAGGAGTTATGGGCAACTCCTAATTTCACATTGTTCTAGGATATTGTGGGTCAAGGTGTCTCTATTTAGGATTCAAGGAAACACTTGAAAATAAAGAGAAAGCATGGTGGATACCATTTGAGCTTTGATTTATGTTTCAAGATAAGAATATGATTTGAAGATGCGTGTGGCTAAGGGGGAGCTAACTCAATTAGCTTGAGTGGCTTGAAAAAGATGTACATGATGTGAGGGGAAACATATGTGAGATGTTCTAGTCATGGTTGAGATATGAATAAGTTCAGTGATTTGAAGGTGATTAATTTTTGAGTTTTTCATTTCAAGATCTAAACTGTAATTATGTGTGCTCAACGTATGTTCAGGGATTTTGGTCTTGAAGGTCTACAGGCAAAGTATGGAGGTTTCCAAGTGTCATAATAAGAAAGATGAGTTTTCAAGATTATTTTGTTACATATAAAGGAGTGTCAACTCATTCATGTGTGATACAAGTTAATCTATGCTTTGAACATTTTTTTGTGCAAATTCAAGCTTTTTGAGTGTCCCAGTTTTGGCTTAAGGTCAAGCAGGTCAAAATCTAGCTAAAGGGTCTATGGGTTATCCAAGGTGTGTGACCTCATGTATTGGTATATAAGTATGTTTTATTAACCTCTAGGTGTGAGATAATGTTCAAGTGTTGATATTGATCGAGAGGTGGTGAGTTGACTGAGTTTCATTTGAAAAACTAGTATTTTTGCCCATATTAGTTAGTTTGTTTATTAAGGGAGTTAAGGTTTGAGGTTGATTTATTTAAATGGCCAAATGTGTTTTCAAATAGTGTTTCAAAATAATTTTAAATTATGTGGTGTCTTCCAAGGATGATGATTTATGCAAATAGAGGGCTAATTAGCTAGTACATTTTTTAAGGAGCTATGGTGCAAAAGTAGAGTTGGTAGATGATTTTTGGCCTGAATGAGGTGACACATGAGTGTACTTCAAATATAAAATTTCAAGTCTTAAATGTGAATACATAGAAATATATGTGTGTTTTAAGTTTCAAGTAGGGCTACTAGGCCTCTAAGAAAGGCTAGTGAAGATAAGAGTGGTCTTTGGTCATGTTATCCAAATGACAAAGGTATGGTTGTTCCTAAATGAGTTTTTTAGTTTATTTTGTGCATATTTCCTATTTTAAGATTGGCTTATTCATATACTAATAATCATGGAGGTATCTTGAAGTGAGAAGGTATGAAGTCAAGTGTGTTATTTCTTCATGGTTGGGGATGGTCTGAAGGTGATCAAAGGATGCCTAAGCTTGAGTGACTTAGGGGGATCCCCTCTTAATGTTTTCAAGGTAAATTCATGCATTTTATGATGTTCATGTATGTTTTATCTTCATAGAAGCTATGTATGATCAAAGAAGAGTGTAGTCATGGAGCATGTTTGAGAAGCTCAAGATAATAAAAGGTATGCATAATGTTAGGGAGAGTCTATATCATCTCTCAGAGGTGGTCCTTTATTATTATTGGTATTTAAAGTATTTTTAGGTTTGTAGGATCATAGTTTGAGCCAACTTTGTCATTGTGTCAAAGGGGGAGTAAGTGCTTGAAGAGAAAGATTTTATGCATAAGCTTTGTATTGGTTTTGACATCAATGATAAAGGGGGAGAATGTTGGAGGTTGGTCAATGATGTCTCCAAGGTGACTAATAATGTTAATGAGGTGTCATGTGTGCTATAATGACAATGACAAAATGTGTTTCAGTGTTCTTACATGATTATTTAGTGTTTGACTTGGATAGGCAATTGATGGATGATATTAATGGTATGTACATGTTTTAGAGACCCTGTGGGATGTCATGAGTTCTTGGAGTGCTTCTATAAGTGAAATGAATTCATCAGAGCAGTCATATGTATGTCTATATTCAAGTAGTCATCTTGATAGATAAAATTGAGTGAGAAGATTAATGATGTTATATTTCAAAAGTGTGAAGGTTTCAAGAGCATATTTATATATGGATAGATTCCTATATGTGAGTAGATCATATGGTTCAAATTTTAGGTCATGAGGTTGAGCATATCAAAATTTATTAAGGAGAAAAGTTGGCTTCTTAGATATAATTTACTATGTTCCCATACTTAGCCACATTTGTGATATTGAAGATCAATGGTTAGCGTTAAATCAGATTAAATATCTAATGGTGAGCAATTTATTTGACTAGATAAGGATTGAATGGAACATGTGATCTTTTCAGATAGAGATCAATAGCATGAGTGAAGTCAAATTATCAAAAGATGCTTAGATTTCTTGTGCTTGTGACATGTGTCTCAATCTCAATCTCATTGAGTTGAAAAAAGAAAAATGGCTCATGAGTGTTCATAGAGATAGCGATCAACAATGTGGGTCAAGTCAAATAGTCAAATGTGAAGAAGGGATGTAGAGCTACCGACACAATCATGGGAGCTTGGATCTTAGATCAATGGTGAGCATTTTAAGATAAAGACTAAGATAATTTGAGGAGATCAATGATACCTATTTGTTTAAAGTCTCCAAGGATCATGATATGAGGTCAAAGTGTTCAATGTTTAACATTTTATCAATGATCGTTGAAATTTGAATATTCAAATTAATGAGGGAAAACTAGTTTATAGTTTTTGAGTTATATCTTTTGATCTAGGATGAATTTACTAATGTAGTAAAAAGAAAAGTTGTAGAGTAATTCAAGGTGCATCTATGTTATCTAGTTATAAGGTATGAACGTTTATAAATTCAAATTTGTAGAGCTCCAAATTTGACTATTTGTTCATTCATGGTGCTTCTATGTATAGAATATTGTATGAGAAAAATGTGCTTTAGCAGAAGAGTGTTTTGGTAGGAGTAATCACCTAAAGATGTCATAAGGGTCATATGGAGTGGAACCATATAATTGAAATTGATCTTATGTTCTTAATATTTTGATGAAGTGATAAATGGGTGAATAGGTCTCCATGAGATCTATAAGAGCTATTAAGACCTAATTGAAAGGTGTAGGTTCTTAAGTGTGACCCATAGATGCTATGGCTGACCTGTGAGAATGGATTTGAGATATATCTTAGTGTGATATATGTATTAAGGGTTAAGGAAAGTATTAAGGTATACCTATATGTTGATATTCATGAACACTCTATAAATAGTGGAGACGAAGGCAATGGTTTCTATACTTAAGAGTGAAGTGTATAGCAGATGTGACATTGAGTGAAGGAAACTTTGAAAGAGAAGGTGAAGGTCAGTGAGGACCATTAGATAGAAAATAGGATCAATCATGTTTATCTAATCAAGTTTATAAATGTGAATACATAGGTCATTGAACGTAGTATGCCTATAAGAGGCAGATTGAGCTAGTAAGCCCTAAAGGCTGATTGAGTGAGTGTGCTTAGTGGATGTATTGAAGAGATGAGTAGGTTGACGATTGTGTGCATGACCTATAGGTCATGTTGATGATGTTGTGATAAAAAAATTTCATGTTTTTTGATTATGTATGTGCTTAGAAGTGAAGATTGATCCAAAAGGGTGTTTTGGGTACATTGCTTATGTGTGCATGTTTGTGAAAGTGTCAAGGGGAAAGAGTGCAAGCAAGAGATTTCCATCATCATGTGTAGAAGACATTAGATCAAAGGTAGAGATCAGATTAAGGTATTTGAGTGGGTGTTTCGTTGCCTAGGGGGTTGGTTCCTCCTTCTGGGATGGGTGTTCTTTGATTAATGGGTGTTGGTCTAAATGTTGGATCTTGTTTTATAGGATTGTAATCCATATTGCATGGTTCAGTGGGTTTTATCCTCCAAGAGAGTTTATCACATATATTCTGTGTTCATGTGATGTATGCTTTAGATGTATGTGCTTTTATATTTATGTTGCTTGATCAAGTTGATGTATGCTTGGAATGATATTAATTCACCAAATAAGTAGATATACAATAGTATATCACAATGATATGGAAATATAATAAATTTTTTGAATAATACATAAGCCACTTCAAAGGGGTAACCTCCCAAATGCTTGAAATAAGAATAAATTCTCAAATATGATGATGAATAACTAACCCTACCTACTATGTAAAGTCTAACAAGGTCATGTTCCACCCATAGGTTGACCTAACAAGTATATGAATGCATAAATAAATGTAAAATAATATGCAAGCCACAAGTCAACTACACATATCCATAGACATGCCAATGGTTAAGGGTGTAGAATGCCCCTCCCCTTAAAAAAAACATTGTCCTTAATGTTGAATTAATCTAGGATGTTGTTTCATGAATGATTCATCCTCTTAGGTAACATATTCAGAAGGTATATTCTTCCATTTGATCAGATACTCAATAATCAATCTAGACCGTAACTACTTAGTGTGTGTTTGAAAGATTATTTCAGGATCAAGAATAACCCTCCCTTCCTCATCTAATTCTAGTAACTCAATTTGAGTGGTAACTCTCTATCCAATGAACTTATTAAGGCAAGATACATGAAATACTAGATGAATGCGAGTGAATGGAGGAAATTCTAGCTTATAGGCCACACTACCAATTTTTTACAAGATTTGACAAGGGCCATAATACTTGGAAAATAGCTTATTATACTTTTTCTATTACTTAAAGGACATTTGCTTATATAGTTTCAGTCAAACAATTACCCAATCACCAATTTCAAAATGCTTCTCACTCCTATGTTGATCTGCATATTTCTTCATGCCATTCTAGGCCAAAGATAAATTTTCATGCAAACTAGTAAGGACTTCATATTGATGTTGAAGGTGTTCCTCCATTACATGTACCTTTTGGTTGGTTTTCAAGGGTGAAATGATGGATGGAAGATGGTATCCATACAATGCCATAAAAGGACACATTTTAGATGAACTATGCACTGAATTATTAAACCACCATTCAACCAAGGGTAGCCATTAAACCTATTTATCTTGTTTATCTGACACAAACAAATGAAGGTACCCTTCCAAACACTTATTTAATACCTTAGTTTGTCTATAAAATTGAGGATAATAGGATGATATATGAGCCAATTAGGTTCCCAAACATGTAAATAATTCTATCCAAAAATTACTAGTGAATATGGGATCTAGATCACTAACAATAATCTTGGGAGTACCATGTAATTTTTGAACTATATTGAGGAAGGTAGAAGCTACTATATTGACCACTAATGGTTGAGATAAATAACAAAATTAAGTATAATTTTTGAGTCTATCCACAATAACCATGATAAAATTTCTACCTTTAGATCATGGTAATCTAGTAATGAAATCCATATATACCTCTTCCCATCATTAACTAGGGATGGATATGGGTTGTAAAAGACCTAGGATTTTAATGGTTTCACCTTTATTTTATTGATAGACTATACATTTAGCCACATTTTTTTTTACATCCCCCTTGAGTCCTTTCCAAAAAAAATCCTTCATGACTCTATGATAGGTTTTCAAAAACCCTGAGTGACCACCAAATGGAGATGCATGAAGTTCTTGAAGGATTTTTTATTTGAAAAGAAAATTATGACATAGATATAATCTATCTTTGAAACATAATGTATTCCCATTCCATGTAAACTTTTCAATCCCATCAAAACCCTTATACATATTATGAATCAATGAATGGGTAATACTATCATTCTCCCATTCTGCCCTTGCTTCCTTAACCCAATCTGCCTACCAAATGGTCATGGTACATAACAATGCCTCAATTAGTTCATCTTGAATAGATAGTGCATCAGCCACCACATTTTCTTTTCCTTTATTTTAGACTATTTCAAAATCAAACCTAACATTTTCATCACCCATTTTTGTTATTATTCAAAGGATAATCATTATTCCAAAAAATATTTAAGGCTATCATGATTAGTCTTTACCTAAAAGTGATAACCCAATAGATAAGGTCTACATTATTTGAATTCATGTATAATAGCCATCATCTCTTTCTCATAGATGGGTTTAAGCTTATTTTTAGCCATTAGTTAAATACTTTGAAAGGTAATAGGCCTACCCTCTTTCATGAGTACTATACCCATACCATAATTGGATGCATCACATTCAACCACAAAAATTTTAGAAAAATCTAGATTAGCTAATACTGGGGTGGTATACATAACCATTTCATTTGTTTAAATGCCTTGGTAGCTATATCAGTCCACTAGAAGGAGTTTTCCTTTAACAAGGAAGTGAGCGGTGATATAATACTAACATAGTGTTTGACAAAGTTGCGATAATAACCAGTTAGTGAAATCCCCTTAGTTTCTTAAGTGTCTTGGTAATAACCATGATTGCTTGGATTTTTCTAGGATCAATTTTTACTCCCTTATGTGATACAATATGACCCAAATATTCCACTTCTCAAACTCCAAAAGCACATTTGGATTGTTTAGCATACAACTGATGTTTCTCAAGAACTAAGAGTACTTGTTCCACATGATGTAAATAGTCTTCCCAATTTTTGATATAAATAAAGATGTCATAAAAAAACACGAGTACAAACTTTATCAAAAATGGCCTAAAAACCATATTCATCAAACTCTAGAAGGTGGCTAGTGTATTGGTGAGACAAAAAGGCATGACCATAATTTCATAATGGCCTTCATGACTATGGAAGGATATTTTAGGAATTTCCTCATAGATCCATATTTAATGATACCCAAAGTGAAGATCTAATTTGGTAAAATAAACAACATCATGTAATTCATCTAACAAATGATCAATTATAATTATAAGAAACTTATCTTTGATATTAAACTTGTTCATCTCTATAATCTGGGCACATGCTCCAAGTTTCATCCTTCTTTTGCACTATGACTACTGGAGAAAAATATTCACTTTGGATATGGTGAATGGTACCTACCTCCAATAACTCTTGTACTATTTTTTTAGTTTCACTATTCTAGGCATAAGGATATTTGTATGGTTTGATGTTGGGTGGTGTACTTCTAGGAATGAGTCTGATGGCATGATCATGAGTGTGACTAGGAAGAAGACCTTTTGGTAGGGGTCCAAAAATAATTGAATGATCATCCAATATTTGTTGTAACCCAAGATGGGTAGACTCCTTAGTTTTTTAAACATCAATGAAAAATAGGCATGCCACAAATCCTTCATCACATTTTTTTAGCATCTTGGTCATCTGATGTGAACCAACTATTTGTGGAAATTTAAATCTTAATCCCTGTAGTTCCACTAGCTTGCCTTCAGAATAAAGACACATGAATAGTTCATGGAAATTCATCTCAATAATACCAAATATGGTGAGCCATTGTACTCCTAAAATAATGTCAATCCCACTCATATGAATAACAAACATAGGATAATCTAGAAAATAGTCCCCCATTGCTAACTTAACACTATGGCATTTTCTAGAATAGTTAACTATACCACCATTTTCAATCATGACTTGAAATTTTGTGGCTAGGTAGATGAAGTAATTCAAATGAACATCCAACTTACTAGTAATGAAATTATGTGTACTACCTAAGTCAATAAACACTATGACATTTTGTTTCTTAATAAAACCCACCACCTTAAGCATTTGAGGAGTAGAAATACCTACAAAATAATGGCAGGAGATATTAGGTTGAGAATCTATATCTTTATCCTTGGGTCCTTCAAAACCCTCATCAGATGCCTTCTCATCTTCTTCATCCTCATCAGGTCCTTTAATGTAAAATAACTTCTTTTTAGCATATCAATGACCTTTGCTCCATTTATTGTCACAACCATAACATAACCCTTTGACACTCTTCTCCTTAATTTATTATGATGTTAATTTGGTAAGTTGAGTCCATTACGGAGTTGGGAAGTTGCATTCCTGACTAGTAGTGAAAGGATAACATTTTATCATCTCTTTTTCTTTTACCAAGCATGCCCTTGATATAGCTTCAAATATAGTTGTGGGGTTAAACATATGAACCTCCAATTGAATATTATATTTTAGTCCACCTAGAAAAAGGTCAAATAGATTTACCTCAGTGATATCCTGCACACTAAATTTTGAAATTGATGAATATAATCCTTCACTATTCTTGTTTGCCATAGTTTGGCTAATTGATTAAAATAGTTTTTAGAAACATTATCCTAATTATGAGACATCAGTTCATCATAGAATACTAACCATGTAATAGAAGCACCAGTCTTCTTATTTTGAGCACAAAACCAATGATACCAAATGAATGGCTTAGGTTCTAAATATAGGTATTCTAAAACCACCTTTTGAGATCTAGGAGTTTGGTGTAAATCAAATAGATTTTTAATTTGAGTGATCCAAGTGATTGGATCCTTACCATCAAACTTGCATAACTCTAATTTTGGCAACATCAGTTTTACCCCCATATTGGTGGTCTTAGTATTGAGAGGAGGAGGACCAGAAGGAAAAAGTGGAGGGTTTTTGAGTGGTAAATGAGATGAAATAGTAACCAATTATGTCATGATTTTATGCAGCTAGTTTTTCATGCCATTAAGCTCCCCTTGCATTATTGATATTTGAGTTTGGACTTGCACATCCTTCTACATTAGGCTATGTAGATTTGACTAGATTTGAGAAATCATATTAGATGATTCTGACTCCATGTCATCCCCTAAAGGATTTTTAGGGGTGTCTTGCCCTTTCACCTATCTGCAAGTTTTAGGACCAACCATACAAAAGCTTGATGGTGAACCTTATTTTGCCCCTTTGACCCAAATTTGACCACAAGTTATTTAAATATTTATTCCTAAAATCACATTTATCAAATAATATACCCAAACTAATTATTTTCAAGGTTTTCAAAAATATAAAACAATTTGAAAAATTCTACAACTATGGAGCAAATTTATGAAAAAAAATAAAAAGGTGATAACTTTTGAAAAATAGATCCAAATGAGGTGAAATATTAATTTAAACTTACTTGAATGATTTATCAACTCTAGTAAAAAATTGTAGATAAATTCACACCCATTTGAAATATATATCCAAATTTCAAGATCTAGGGTTTTTGACCTAATTATAGCCCAAATTAATGCTATGATACCACTTGGAATTATATTTATTCACCAAATAAGTAGATATATAGTAGTATATGATAATTATATAGAAATATAGAAAAAATTATTAATAATAGATAAGCCACTTTGATGGGGTAACCTCCCAAATGCTTGCAATAAGAATGAATACTCAAATATAATGATGAATAACCAACCCTACCTCCTATATATAATCTAACAAGGCCATGTGCCACCCATATACTGACCTACTAAGTATATGAATGCATAAATAAATGTAAAATATTATTCAAAGGGGTTATGCAAGCCACAAGTCAACTACACCTATCCCTTGACATGTCAATGGTTAAGGGTGCAGTAATGTTGAATGTTTAAGAGTTGGGAATTAAAGTGTATTATTTAACATCAATGATTCACCCCCCTCTTCTAAATGATTGTACCTCTAACATATTCACCTTGAGATTTTTCCTTCATTACCTCATGAACCCTCCTATGGGCCTATCTTTGTCAAATCCATTGATCATCCATCATCTCCCTCTCACCCACCATATCAAACACCCTATCGTGAGAGGTCAATTATAGAAAATGAGTCTTCTACTAGTAGCATCACATCATGTACATCAAATTTAGCGTCAGATCCAACATAATTATTATCTACATCAAGATCATGTTCAAAACCAATATCTAAATTAGATTCCTCATTCAAAATGCCATCCCTCAATGATATTATAGTAGATGTTGATAATGCCTATTTTTTTTAGGATACCTCTAATCTAGATACCTCCAATACACCACCAAGTATACCTTAGGATCATAATCAAGATGATGAAGTCATAATAAAGTTATTGAAATATTTATCTATCTAATATTATCAGAGTGAATCTGATCCTTCCTTGGATGCATATACTACAACTAGTCTTAGTGATCCTTTTGATGATCTTGAGGAGCTCTTCTCCAATGTTAAAACTAAGTCTCCTAGGAAACCCTATCATAGCCATGATTCTTCATCACCACTCATTGACCTCATCATGCCATCTCACCCACCTTCATCCATCATAGACCCATTTTTTCCCCTTGATAATCATTTAATCACCTCCTTCCATAAGGATGAATAGTAACATACATCGTTAGACCCTTCCTTGGGTAACATAAAGTGTGCCACAAACATAGAGGTCCAAGACCATATTACAGAAGCTAATCATAATAATCAAATCATCTTTTATCTTTTAAGTCAAATTCAATAAGAATCAAATCATTGATCTAATCCAAAAATGTTTTCCCCTAGTAAATCCCAATGTCAAGCATTAGGGCATCATCAAAATCAAAAATCAATTTACTATAGTGAAGCACAAAATCAAGAACTAGGGGGAATTCTAATTTAAATCCAATCAGAAGAACAAAATACTATCAAAATCATTATCAGTATGGCTAATCATCTTTCAAATGATAAAATCAAAGATGAATCACAAATTCATAGTGTCTTGGATCTCCTACAGTCTTTTCTCAACTAGCACCAATCTAATGTATCATCTCCAATGATGTATGTGATTTCTAGTCCTAATCAACCATTATACCATCCTATCATAATCCCATCATACATTAAATTCCCATACATCTCCATCAAAATCTAATCACACCAATACCTCCCATTGTGATCAAGGAATTTGATAAAGAGAGGAGGTTAGATCAAGTGTTAGTCCATAAAACTATGAAATTAACACACTAACATACTAACATCTCTAAGCCTAGATCTTAGGGGGAGATTAATTAATAAAAAATAATTAAAAACCCAACTAAAATGCAAAGAACAATAATCTTTACCTTCTTTGAGAGATCCAAATGATTTCTTTATTGGCTTGCTTGGTTTATGCATAAGAAGTCTTCATCAATGACATATGGCTAACATCATCTCCTTTATGCACCATTATTGAATGCTTGGCTTGATTTATGGCTTGGATCAATTTCAACATTATAACACTAGGCTTTAGCTTCATGACTATTCCTTCATTATAAATCTACTTTAATTGAGATCCTAAATGAGGAGCTCTAGGTTTGCTTTTATAGACTTTAAAATCCCTTGGAATGGGTTAAATATGACCATGATTGAGTTTATTAAGCTTGGTTGAGTTTTACATATTCCTAAGATATTCTTTTAGATATTTTCCAAAAGGGAAAACTCACAACCATGGTTGAGTTTATTAACTTTGGTTGAGTTTGGAATATTCCTAAGATATTATTTTAGATATTTCCAAAAGTGACAACTCATAAAGGTAAGATGCTCTTGAATTTCCTTTTTAGTAATTGATTTAACTTATTTATTAGCTCATAGGTGTACTCAATTAATATTTGAAATTGATTTAACTTGCTAATTAATTTTGATTATGGTGTGTAAATTAATTAATTCTTTTTAGGCATTTGGTCATTTATTTGATTTTCATTAATTCAATGTGTGTATTTGCCTTTTTTAATTGATTTAATAGGCCAAATTGATTTAATTCAAGGTTATGAAGCCAAATTTGAGGCTAATAAAAATTCTTGAGCTAGATATTTAATGATTGGCAAGAATTGGTCTAAAGTTAGATATGAAGCCATTGGTGGCCAAATTTAGGTGTCTACAGTTTACCCATATTTTGGAAGATGTGCAAGCTATAAGCATCATAACATCTTTTCAAAGAATAAAATGGTTTTTTATACTTACGATTGTAATGATAATGATTAAACTTTAGCTTCCCCCTCAAGGGAGTGGTTGGAAAATAGGTCGATAGACAATCCCTCAAAAGAAAAAAGTGAAACAAGGGGACCAAACAAATGAAGATAATGTGGTGACAACACAATGATTTACCCAAAGTTGGGCAAAATCACTCTGAAATACAAGTGGGATGGTGTACAATGGTTTGCCCAAAGATGGTTATAAGAATTGTAACTATATTGTGGCAATGTGGTATAATAACACAATGATCTACCCCAATAAGTGATATAATCATTGAGAACATGGAGCTTCCCTAGTTAGGATAGATAAATAAGAAAAGAAAATTGGTGATAACATAATAATTTTCCCTAATAGGTGATATAATCATTGAGAATGCATGTGGGACGGTGTATAGTGCTGATGTAGTATACCTCGATTATGAAAACATGATTGATGGTTGATGATTGATAAGTTGATATAGAGGATAAAGATGAATTAGGACAACTTACTAGTAGGGAGATGCTCTTCCAAACTAAAATATGTTTAAATTATTTCATTACTTAATTACTCTGTTTGGGATATGATTGGGTATTAGATTGGGATTATTGTTAATATCGGTGTTGAGGAGATAGTGATATTGCATTGATGTTTTAGACCTCTCAAAGCTTATTTTTGATATAGCATGTGATGGTAGGCCTCATGATAGAACACCATGGGGGCTTGGCCAAAATATACATAAGGACTGACTCTCAATATTTGATACTCAATGGAAAACATTTTCACCAATGATAAAAACCATGATTATAATATAGATATTTGAATATGGATAGATTCAATAATAATGTGCAAGGAATCACCCAATGAATACACATAGATTGAATCATGGCCATAGTTTTGAAAGCAAATAAATAGGCACATAAACAAAGAAACAAATAAATAAATAAACAATAAGTGGTATTCCCTATGTTAGTATAAACAACATGACAAATATTGCCCCTAAAAACTAGGTGATAACAAAATAAACAAACAAGATCGAGGAATAGAAGAAAATGAAGGGGGTGGCCGAGCTATCTCCATATGCTCTATACAAGTGGATGCTGCATACATAGCTCCATGGATATGACAATCCAATAAAACTTTAGGCCAAATGTAGTTCTCCCAAGAAATGGGAAGAAAATGATGATTGATAGAAGACATGATGGATTTTATAGAAGAATAGGGATGAACTCATAAAATGGTGATAGTGTAGGATAAAAGGCCAAAAAATATGGGGAAACTAAGGAACAAGTGGTTTATTTGTGACTTAGTGAAGGTTCCCAAAATCTTTAAGGAAACTAAGTGGTCAATGTTTTTGGTTTTTCTAAATGATTTTCAAATGTCTCTAAAATTTTCAAAGCATCTCAAATCCATAGAGAATGACAAGACACTAAAATATTCCAAGTTTACAAAATGGTGAGAGCGTTATAACCTAAAATTATTCTTGTAAAATGGTGAGAGTGTAGCTAAACGGGGACTAAACTAACCTAAACATGAATGACCCACATAGTCCCAAAATGGCTTTATCTCATATTAGTTCACCTCACAATGGAGGAATCTGACTAGTGTAGTAGCAAATTCAAATAAAATAGGTAAAGTTGCTATTATGGAATAGTACAACATAGGAATGATTAGGTGATATGTCAAGGCACAATAAATAAATGTTTCCCCTAATTTTCCCATAAGTGATTATAACTAGGATACAACTGATAGATCAATGTTACCAATTTACCCTAGTAGGTGATATAATTAGTATCAAGACTGGTGAACACTGATTTACCATAGTAGGTGATATAATCAAGCTCAGATAAATAAACTTGATAAGAAGGGAATAAGAAATGAAGGATACAACTACCAAAACTTTTGTTATACTATTCGAAATACTACCTCTATCTAAAATGCTTAAAATAACTACGAAAACTGATATGATTTTGTATATTAAAAACATGAAATAAATGGATGAACCAAGGTCAAATGGGCTAGGTTGGTAGGATTTAAAACATGTTTGATTGAGTAGGAATGGAATGGTTGGATGGTCTGGTTAGAATGTCAAAATGGGAGGATGGCATGGTCTTGATTTAGGATAATGATGGTTTTTTGATATATTGGATAAAAATGGTAAGAGGGTTGCCCTCAAGTGATGGGGTGAATGGATGGGATATGTGGAAATGAAAAAAGGATTGATAACTTGATATGATATGGTACATGTTTGGTATTGTCCTAGGTATGATAAATGATTATGTTGTTCTTGATGAAGTGGAGATGCACATCCTAATCAATAAATGATACAATTAGAATAGTCAATCATGTAAATTACTAGCCCACACCTCTTTTGAATAACTACTGTATCAATAAATGGTTATAGATCTGGTTATCTGGAATGCTTTTGTGATCTTCATTGGTCATTTATTCTGATTCCTTCAAGTGATGAGACAAGATATCCTCATAGCCTCTACAAAGGAAATTGAAACCATGGATAGTAAATATAGATAAATGATGGTTGATAGGTTTTTTTATGAAATGGAATGGTGGAGGATAATGGAATGTATAATGGATGGGAAATGAATAAATATTGGGATTTTTAGGCACACGTAATGTTGTTGATTTTAGATTTGACATAACTTTAGATGTGGTGGGACTGAAGACTTCTAAATATTCTCTCAATAATACCACCAAATTCTTGTGTTGTTTAGGTATGAGAGTAGCTACCATCTGATTAGGCTGTAGAGTGGAAGCTATTTTGATTTTATCTTTGATAATATCTTCATTAAGTAGTAAAGAAATTTTATGATCAGCCATTAGTGGCTTGAAGAGGTTTCTACCAGTGGATTTATCTTGATGGTCCCATAACACCTCTAAGAAGGTATCACTAAATAACATGGAATTTTTAATTTAATTATCCCCTAGCACTTTTGAAAAGGTTTCACTATAAGGTGTTGAGTTTTGAATTTGATTTCACCTTAGCGCCTTTGAAAAGGTTTCACTAAGAGAGTGTTCTTTTACTATATGATTGTGATCTTATCCTCCTTACATTTATTCATTTGATATGTTGCCATGGATGTAGTTCAATAAGGTATGATTTTTTTGGTCCCATTAGACACTTGTGGGAGATGGAATGTCAATGACATGGCTATGATAGTTGGTGGTAATGGTATGTAGAATGGTAATGGAATGTTAAGAGGCTGCAGAATCCTCATAGAATATTTTAGAATAAATTGTGTCAATACTAAAGTAATCATCCTCAAAAACCATAAAAGGATCACAAATGTATTCATATGGATTTGCTAGGAATGCATAACCAATGTTGTAATAGTCATGAACATATTCTATATCTGAATTTGATTCAGATATAGGGAGTCTAAATTTGATATTGATATTGATGTTGATTCTAATTTTGATGATAAATATGATGTTGACTCAAGAGTATAACCTAATTCTAATTTTGATTATTTATCTAATAGGTACTCTATTACAATAATGTCTTGTTGAATGTTTAGTATTAGACAAGTAACAACCTGAGATGGCATAATAGGCTCCACTAAGACTAGTTTGTCATAGTGAGACTCCTTTAGGATGGGAAAAAGGTCAAGAGATAACTCCTTAGACACTGGCTTATCAAAAGGAGGCTCTTGAAAAATAGACATATGGTTGAGGTAATGATTTTCCCAAAGGTGGTTATAATCACTAAGAAGTGACTCAATAAAGACTGGCTCATCAGAGTGAGACTCCTTGACAACATGTATAGGATTGAAAGGTGATTCATCATAGGTTGACTTGTCACAAATGGTTGGTTTAACAAAAACATCTTGGATCAGTTGGTTCTCTTGGCCTTTGTTTCTAATGAGTTGGAAAATACTAGTTTTGATCATAGCTTGGTCCTCAAATGATTAGCTCAGTTGGGTAGGTACTGATTGGATTGGTTTGGGTTTAGGTTGAATGATGGGCTAAGGTTTGAGATGATTGATTAGCCAAATTATTGGTTGAGGTTAAATGATAGTTTTTGATCATTATTATATTATTGGTTGGGATCTTAATTGGATTGGTTGATATTTAGCTTGGATTAGCTTGGTTTTTTTAAAGTGGGGAATGATAGGCACTAGATGAGGAATGGTTGGCAGTTGGATAATGGGTGGGCATTGTAGAGCTTGATTGCTTCCACAATTCAAAGGATGAGGTCCTAAAATAGAAATGGTAGGGCATCATGGAGCTTGATTGATCACATAAGCCAAAGCATCTAAGTCCTCCTCATAAACCATATCATCCCAATTAAGGTCTTGAGTTGGATTGTAAATCGGCTCTTGTCTTTAGTCCCTAAATGGATTATTATAAGGAGGGTATGAATTTGTCTCACAATCATCCTCATCATAGAGGTATGTACCTAATTCCTCTTCACCAACCATATCAATCCATTTGAGGTCTTGACTTTGGTCTTCAATTTGATTTGTGTAAGGTGGATAAAATTTCATCTCACAAACCATATTATCATCAAAGGGGTCTTGAATAATTCCATAAAAATCAAATCCATTTTGTGTGGCCATTATATCATATTTTGGATTGTACATGACTCCACCATAAGTGTAGCTAGACATATCTGCATCAATGAATAAAGTTTAAAAAACAAAAAGGCTTAGAGTTCTAAAAACTTTGGAAAAATATGTCCAAAATACAAAGGTTTCAAATGTGATCTAGCTTGGATAAAAGGGGTGGAGTTGAATCTCCAAAAAGTCTATAAAAAGACTTAATAAAAATAGTGTATCATCAAATGATAAATGCTAAGTGTTTAATACACACAAAGGTCACGTAAAATGACCTAAGAATCAAGATACCAAACTCTAATGTTGAAATGTGTTCCAATTAGGTCTAAGCTACTAAAGGAAAAAAAAAATAGGTATTTTTTCCAAACGTAGAGTCAAAAGTTAGGCTCAAAGAGGATATGTGAGGACTAATGGCCAAACAGTGGAAAAATCTCAACTTAAAAAGGATGATTTATTAATCTAACAAACTTGGAATAGATTAACATAGATAGCGTACATGACTCTAAGCATAAATCATGATCTAATTCGTATAAGATGATAAATAAGATATTTTTGAAGATAAACTAATTTGATCAAAATAAAAGCACAAAATAATATAATTTTCCAAATTTGAGTGACAAAGTAACCCAAGTAACATAATCCAAAAGAGGAAGATCTGGGTATCAACCAAACGAATTGAGATCTAAACCAAAATCAACCAATATTTGAATTTGAAATTGCAATAGTTAATCAAGGACTCAACTAAGGATAAACTATAAATTTGATGACAAAGAGATAGAAATAATTGAACAACATCACCATGCTAATCCAAGATTTAACAAGGCTCAAGTGATTTATTACAAACAAATGATAATGAAGACATAAGATGAAATAAGACAAGTCTTTTGAAATAAAATGGGTAGCTTGATGGCATTAGTACTCCCAAAAGATGATGTGATAAATGTTTTATGTTTCAAGACTTCAAAGGCACAAGATTTTAAAATTATTTAGGTAGCATAATGGTTCCCTCCTAAATAAAGTGCTACCCCCAATGTTTTGACACAAAAAGAGAATGTTTGCTAAGTTAAATCAAAGTGTCATACAGATGGCATAATTCCTCCTTAAACAATGGAATGATGTCGACTCATGACTCTTCAAATGAAATGGTTTGAAAAATACAAGTTTTAGTCTAACACACCAAGCAAAAATGACCAAAATATACTAAATATAATCATCCAAATCCTAGAAAGGGTATGGCAATGTGGGGTTGACTAAACTAATAAGTTTTTGAATATTTCTAGGGGAATCAATTACATAATGAATTTCACATCAAACAATGTAAAAGAAAAGGATGAATTTTGGGTCCACATCACTTGACTTATTATAAAAAAGTCTAATCTTTTTTACAACCACTACATCCTATTGTTCACTTAGAGTAATACGATGTCCAATTATACACATTACATCTCGTATGCAACTCAATCACTAGAAGGTGGTTTAACCACTCAAACCTTCTAATCCTAGTGAGAGTAGGTAAATTCAATGTTGGGAGATAAAACCCCAGGTCAAAGTTTTCCTAAAGAACTCATGGGAGGTAATGAAGTCCCCCTCACAAGCTAAGATGCATAAAATAAGTGACATAATAGAAAGAATTTATGGTCACCTCAAGATCACCCAATACTATTATGAGTTTTTTGGGAGGGATTTAAATGACATTATTTTCATGCCTTAGACTAGGCTCAAAGCATGATGAGATGTCAGTTTTGATCCCAAAAGTTCCTTAAAGGGGATGGATGAGAGATCATACATGCACATCTCTTTTCACAAAAAACATACAATCAACAAGCAAGTTTACAAATAATTGAAGTGAAGTTTACTTTTTTGAAAAAAATTGAAATTATTTGATCAAATTCATTACTATCCCCTTGGATTTAAGGAGTGAAAATGAAAATAATTTCAAACCACTCAAAAAGAAGTTGGTGCTTTTGATCCTAAAAGTTCCCTAAAGGGGACGGATGGGAGAGCGTACATGCACAACTCCTTATTTAATCAAAAAAGATTAGACTAAATAAATAATGAAAACAAATTGCAAAAAACTTTGAATTGTATTCAATTTTATAGCACTAAATAAAATGTGTGGTGGTTTTCTTTTAGCCCCTTGGCTTTAAGTTGTGAACTTTGAAAGAAACCATAAAAACTTAACCAATAAAACACCCTAAAAAGTTTCTTTGAACACCAAAATGAAGGATTCCTAGTTTTTTTTAGACATCCAAATGAAGTGAAAAAATAATAATTTAGATTGAAATGGTTCTCTCCAAATAAGTCTTGAAAATAAATGGTCAGAACTTTTTTTAACTTTGAAGCTTATTTATCTAATGAGACAAGCAACTTTGAAGGATTAAATTTGTCAACCCAAAGGTAAAACCTCAATAAAGTAAACATGTTAGGTTAGGCAAAGTTAGAAAAATTAAATAAAAAACTCAAAAAAAAACTTAAAAGAAATTAAATAAACTTATGAAACATGTAAATAAGCTAGAAGGTAAAAAACAAGAAAATTGAACACAAAAATCATAAAAACCTACAGTCGGTAATTTAGCCATAACTTTTAAACTATATATCCATTTGTCACAAAAAAATTTGAGGTTATTTATAGTTACATGGATCACCTCTCTTAAAAAATTCAATTCAAACCAATGAATAAAAAAAATTATGGTCTCTATATTAACCATTTTTACCATAAAATTAAAAAAATATTAAGTGACAATAACTAAAAGAACCATAACTTTTAAATTATGAATTTTTTTGAGACTATAAATGACATATTTATATATATGAATAAAACAATTTATACAAAAATTTTCATTATATAAAAATTTATGAATTATTTATTAACCATTTTTACTCAAAGCAAAAACAACAAAAAAAGAATTAAAACTATGAAATACAAAAAAGTTTGTGGGTTGCGTACTCATGAAGATAATCCCACTAGGAATGCCATTTGTAATCAATGAATTTGACAAAGAGAGGATTTTATATCAAGTTTTATTCAATAAAACTATGAAATCAACACACTAACATAATAACATATCTAAGCCTAGATCTTAGGGGGATCTTAATGAACACACAACAATTGAAAACCCAACTAAAATGCAAAGAACAACAATATTTACTTTCCTTGAGAGATCCAAATGATTTATATATTTAATTTATTGGTTTATGAATAATAAATATTCATCAATGACATATGGATAACATCATCTCCTCTATGTACCATTGTTGAATGCTTGGCTTGATTGATGGCTTGGCTCAATTTCAACATTATAACACTAGGCTTTAGCTTCATGAATATATTCCTACATTATAACTCTACTTTTATTGAGATCCTAAATGAAGAGATATAGGCTTGATTTTATAATGATTCAAATCTCTTAGAATGGGTTAAATCTAACCATAGTTGATTTTATTAAGCTTGGTTGAGTTTGACATATTCCTAAGATATTCTTTTAGATATTTTCCAAAAGGGACAACTCACAACCATGGTTGAGTTTACTAATTTTGATTGAGTTTGGAATATTCCTAGGATATTTTTTTAGATATTTCCAAAAGTGACAACTCATAAATGTAAGATTCTCTTGAATTTCCTTTTTAGTAATTGATTTAATTGATTTATTAGTTCATGTGTGAACTCAATTAAGATTTGAAATTGATTTAACTTGCTAATTGATTTTGATTAGGGTGTGTAATGTAATTAATTATTTTTAGGCATTTGGTCATTTTTATTTTATTTTAATTAATTCAATGTGTGTATTTACCTTGTTTAATTGATTTAATAGGCCAAATTGATTTAATGCAAGGTTATAAATCTAAATTCAAGGCTAATAGAAATTCTTAGGCTAGATATTCAATGATTGGAAAGAACTGGTCTAAAGTTAGATATGAAGCCATTGGTGGCCAAATTTAGGTATCTACACCCATCAAATTCTCATATAGCATTGGACCTCCTAAGGGATATGATGATACCTAGTTTAGATATCTAAAGGGATCACAATCAAGAATCATCATAGGTCATGAGGACATTAATACATCCAACAATGACAACATGATCCCAACATCACACATCTCTAGAACATGTGTTGTATAAAGATGTATGCAAATTCCATAATTCTTACATCTCTCCTTACTCTAATAAATTGAAATTCCATAAAAAAAATCATTCATCCAATGGTGAAAACCAATCTTGTGGAACCTTGGATAAGTACCATGATGAAAATCGATTTCTGACATCATGGTAAAATAATCTATTATTTGTATTATACCTCAACACTTAGGGGAAAATATATCCTTTTTAGTCATCACACCCATCTCTTATCAATCCCATCTGTATCATATCCCTCTATCCAATATCATGCATCATATTGTGTTGATCATTCCTTTCTAGTTTATGACCTTTGTAAATATGCAGAAGGTGTCTCGAGACATATTTTAGAATCATCTTGGCGTATTCTCCAATAAACACTTAGATAATTAAACATTTAGTTCCTTCATTATGTGGTCATTATCAATCCCTGGTCCTTTATTTCTTGGTCCTCATCCCCTTTTTTGCATCACCCTCATCCCTTTGTCATCTCATTCATCACCCTGTCCATCCTCATCCTAGTTTATAGGTTTGTAATTCCATTTGATAGTAACCCCCATTTGTATAGTGTATATACATATTTCAAAAAGACCTAAAAATTGAAATATATCAAAAACCCTATAAATCATCAAAATTGAAAAAAACCAAAAATATTCCATGATGTCTTATCTTATACACATCCATCCTAAACACTGCCCATCTTATATCTTCCATTAGTCATCCATGGACATTATATTTAGTCTTGAAACCCAATCCTAGTGGTCACCCATCTCTCCATCTCTTTAATAACATAATTTTGATTGGGTATTATCAATACACATAGCCTTGCCAAAATTTTAATTTAGAACACATCACCTCCCTATCAGTGCCTTTTTATACCTAGCACCCATATAATCATTACTTTGTTAGTGTGAAAGGTATTTGATCCCATCATCTCCTAATCTCCTTGTTAGATCAAACACTTGTGGGGTTTTATCTTTTGGTAACCTTTGATCATCCTAATATACACATAGATTTAAATCTAATATCACCACATTTCTAAACCATCTTCCTCCTTTGACCACTGTTAGGTTAGATTTATAGATTAAACTAGTATCCAAAACTTCATCACATATCATCATTTTTTCACCCCCTTATCCAAGTCCTAATCTTAATCATGATTATTCTATCCAAATCCTAGTATATTATAAATTCAAGTCCATAATCACACCAAGATCATCCTAGTACAACCTGTCACCTAGTCATTCATCCCATCATAGACAAGACATTAAGACATTACATGAAGATACATGTGTGTGTGTGTATTACTTGTTTGTTTTGTTTGGCTTGTCTTTTATTATGTAAATATTTGATTGACTCTATTTTTCACATCTGTCTTGAATTATGTGTCTTTTTCTCTTGGTAAATGAATGGGGATGATATGCGGTCACCCAAGGCTAAAATAATGCTTATCAGTGCCCTCAATGATGCAGAACTTGACATTTGCCCATGCACTTTAGCACAATGTCCTCATGGTCATCCTTATATCATGGGGGTATACTAACAAGTACCATATCTATTGGATTTATTAGACTATGATAAGTCTTATGACAGTTTTCATGGCATGATCATCTATACCTTCATCACTTATATAATTATCTAATCATCCCCATTCATATCACTAATCTAATCCTCACAATCCATTTGATTAACATCCAATATTTTATCCACATCTCATCCTTTGAGGCACATCATATAATCAATAACATCATCCTCTAATCACTAATTATCATCATCTTCTTCTTCTACTTCATCAGTTATCATTTATCCCCAAGTCAAAACTACATCATCCTAAAGTCATATCAGACTATGTAGGCAACACTTGGCAATGTTTCAGTGCCCAAGGATAGCTCAATGACTATCTCCTCTTTCCTCATCATTCATCATCACATCTCTCTCATCTTTCATCATCCCCCAGTCCTTCATCAGTCAAATCATTAAGCTATAATATCAATTATTCATCAATTAGTCTATTGATCAATCACCATCCTCACAATCATCTCTGTAATATTTTCATCAATAACCCACACTTGTCGATTAGGCCTAAAAAAACCCCCACATCCATCTTTTCTTCCATTATTCATTGATTGGCCAAGTTATCATTTATCATTACCTTTCATGTGTCCTCTCTAGGGGCATCATCTATATTAATTACATTATATGTCATTGATTTGATACAATGTAATATAATTCTTCTCCTTCCTCTTTTTGTCACTCAATCATATCATTTTTTCTCTAGCATCACCTACATCATATTGATTGATTTATCTTTGAGATAAACCCATCATTAATCTCATCAAATCCTTATCTTATATTGGCCTATATTTCTCCCTTTCATGCACCCTTGCTTAGGACACATCTAAAGCTTTTTTGGCATTTTAATCTTATCATCATCATGTTATAGTTGATTTTGCCTTGGGATGTTTCAACAACCATGACATTGTCATTTACCCTCCCTGTGTATGTCTTTTTTTAAGGCAATTATCAATTTTTAGCTCACTACTCAGGTTGATTCATCTTCTTCATCATTCATCTAACATTTATCATCCCAACCCCTTATCTATTCATCACATCTCGCCCATTGTTTCTTCTTTTGAGTGGCCATCCATCTCATTCTTTTCCTCATGTCCCCTTGAGGGGGAATCATATCCACTAACATCATCTACCAACATTCATCCATTAAATGGTTTTTCTTTGAAATTTGTTGGGTGAATATTTTGTCATCAACTAACTGATGGAAAAATGGGTATATCAACCATAGCACAATGATATTTATATGGCAAAATGGGTGTGGTTACCATAGCATAATGAGATAAATATATCCTCTCAGCAAGGGGAGGTTCCCTATAAACTATAATATACTAATATAAACTGAAAATAGACTCAGGGTGAAATCATACCATCCATCTCTCTTTTTTTAAAGATGATGTTCACAAGGTAAAGGAGGATTCTTGTATAATTACTGAAGGCATTTCTCTTCTTTTAGAAATGATGTTTAGTAAACAATAGGAATAGTTCCTAGGTAGTAATTGGATCCACAAGAAACCCATGAAGGCACAAAGTCTTTCATTGTTTCTCCAACTAATTTAGGACAAAGTAACATAGTAGCATGAAGTGCAACACAAAGTCTCCACTGAAAACTACAATAGTATATATGATCACAAAGGATAAAATTAGTTTAAAGCCTTTTCAATATCCTTTGTGCTGAAATGCAAAATACACAAGCTAAAAATAATTATGGTAGCACAAAGTCTCCACAATCAGCTTCAAGACATCTTCCAGATAGTTTTCACTTGCTCTTCTTATTTGATCAAATGGATAAGACTGTATTTAGGAAAAATACATAAGAACAATTTCCTACATAACATAAGTTATTTCAGCACAAAGTTTGAAAGGTCACTTACTTTCTCATTCACCTGATAAAATATGATTAACAATCTGAGCTCAAAGTCTCAAAAATTCCTTTCAATTTGGGTAGAGTTTTGCTTCTAATAACTGAGAGATCTCTTTCATTCAAAATGAGAGATTAAAATATATAACATCTAAAGAAAGATTTTGGCACTTGTTTTCATGAAATGGCCCATGCTACATTGAATGCATTGAATGCATTAGAAATTCTATAAAAGGGCCATGCTGGAATAGGTTATCAACCTTAAATTTGGCATTCTAAATCATATCAAATGTCTCCTCTAAAGTATGGGTTGCTTGGTCTTTTTTATGGTGCTTACACAGCTATCCATTCACCTTTACTCAATGAAGAAAAACAAGCTATTGCATTGAATGTTTGCACTCTCTGAGGTCCACCCAGTGGATTGCTCCACCGACTGGAATAAATCTTGTGTAGATATTTCTAGATTCTCTATATTGTTCCCTCTTTCTTTGCTACATTTTGTCTCTTCTTGGTGATCTGAGCTCTTAGAGATATCTTCTCGCTTTTGTTGGCTCCTTCCTTGGCTGGTCGCTGAGTTTGTTCTCAAGTTTGCGCTATTTGAAAATCAACGATTATTTCATTACCCTAAATTTGACATCTATGGAGACATCACTGGTCACTTGAACCACTTTGAACCTTGAACCTTTGATCCTTTGAGAGTTCAAGGTGGTTCAATGGTTTGGTGGTTCGATATTTCTTGTAAAGAGCCACGTTCACTTAGTCTTCTTATAAGTTCAACATATCGTTAAACCAATCATTTGAACCATTCAATTGAACTATTATTCTAGAATCTTCTACTTGAAACATTCTCTCAAACTTTGAATTTTTGAACCTTTGAACCACTTTGAATTCTTTTGAAGTTCAATGGTTCATCAGTTCAGTGATTTATTCCATATTGTTGAACTCTTTTGAACCCTTTAAACTCATTGAACCTTTGAACCTATTGAACTCATTAAACCTTTGAACCTTTTGGAGTTTAATGGTTCAATGGTTCATTCCAACTCTTTAAACCCCACCGTTGAACCTTTTTTATTGAGCTTCGGCATTGAACCATCCTTGCAATATTTAGGAAATACCTTAAGTGTTTTGAACTTCCCCTTGAGAAAGCCCACCTATTGAACCTGTGATTTCCTTAGCTAAAAAGTCTTGAGTAATTGAAAAACTTGACTACTCAGAACATTTTTTGAGAAAGGAAGAGCCCATTTTTGGCTTGTAAGACCAAAATGGTTGACATATTGTCCACAAAAATAAGTGACAGATTTTGGGAATAATAGCTGGCTCCAGTTGGGTAAATTTCATCAATTGTATTTCGAAATAATTGAAGGGATTAGAATCCAGACTCTAAGTGCCTTCATCTATGCCATTGGACTACATGTTCATGCCATCCAAAAAAGAGAAAGACTCCAAAAAATGAAATAAACAACACAAAACAAATAGAGACTGTACATATGTACAAATGGACTTATCTAATACTTTAAAGATTGAAGTGCTTCAGATGCTATCCACTGTGAGGTAGTGAAAATGATGTTTCATCTTGATATATCAGTAATAAATTATTTTCACCCCAGAATCGATGATTGGAAAATGGACCTCTCCACTAGGAATCAAATCTTTTGTGCATTCCTTTTGGTTCTCTCTTCTTACCCCTTAACAAGACTTGATCCCTAATCTAAAAACCATGAATCTTTACTCTTTTGCTAAAAAGTTTCTTTACCTGGTTTTGATATGTAGCAATATATTCCACTACCATAATTCATTGCTCTTCTATTTTAGTTAAGCACCTAATTTGATAATCCCCATTAAACACCTACCAATGGTTAGCATTATCAAGTACACTTGGTCAAAAGACTAGTTCAATAGTGTACTTGTGCCCTTTAAAATCTTGGTGAGGAACCATGAGAGTTGTAGAGACGGCCAAGGAATATTCTTGATCATTGAATTCTCTAGGCACCACATAAATATGAAAGCCTCAAAACTTTCAAGGTAGTCCCACACAAGATTGTGATAATGTCACAGTATTTTATTCTTGGTTTGATATAGTTTCCTCTCCTGACAAACCACTAGTTCAGCATTTCCTTGGGCGTGAAGAATCTTAACACTTCTAGCATGAGTAGATTTTAATTTGAGAAACAAAGATTCATACTCGATGGTGTTGTTGGTATTACTGAATTGCAACTTATATGAATAGGGGAAAATATCTCCTTGCAAAGATATCAAAACAATTCCAGCTCCAAAACCAGTAAAAGAAAAGCTGCCATCAAATTCTAGAATCTAGACCTCATTAGAATATAATCTCCTTAAAGATTTCTCTTCATTAGGGAGGGAAGATCCTTTTTCACCTAAACTATGCTCTACCAATTCTTCTGATGTCTTGTCTAATTTTTTTAGATTGTCACTTACATAAATTTTGTCTAATGAAATAGAAACATCTTCTGTAGATATAAAGTAGTTACCCATTCCTGAGGATTCAAATAGAATTTGAGATTTAGGGGCTGATGTTTGGGTGACAATGATTTTGACTCCTTCTTAGGAAGCATCCTTTGCATGATGCCCTTGATAGGGATCCTCACCTCAGATAGGTCCATGTTCAATTCTCCACCAACATCCTTGCAAAAATTTCATCCAAGCAGAATGCCATAGGAAGCTGGAACATTGGCCACCAAGACTGTTATTTTAATCCTTTTTTTTTAGAAGGCCATGATTGCAAATTGGGCATCTTTGATATATCCCAGAATAGGAACTTACTTTTTTTTCATGAAGAAATATCTCTCAAAAGTTTTAGTCAAAGTGAGACTGAGAGAGTCTGCCACCTTGTTGGGCATCACATTGTCAGATGCGTTAGAGTCTATTATGTAGTTGCTCAGCTTATGACAATTTATCAATAGGGAAACATAGAAATTTTTTGACTTCCTAGGGAAAATAGGAGGAGTAATGACAAGATTTTTTTGGTTGGATGTGTTCTTTGGGGGTTTAAGAGTTACCTTTGAAACATCTTGTCTTGTAAGGATGGTTTTGTTCTTGATGCATTCAACTAACCTATCCAACTGCTCAGGGTTGGCTTGTAAGTATTCAAACTTAGACATTTGGATCTTAGTCTTCCTAGTATGGTCAATTATATCAAATGACTAAAAATAAATAAGAATAGAGGAAGGAAGTCCATCATTCTGGGTTTTATTAAGTGTGGTATTGGTTTGAGAAATTGAAGCAGAATGTGCAAGATTATTTGAGGTATTTACTTTTTTATTGATCACTAGATCCTTTAATTAGAAAGGTAGAGAAGTCCCTCATTTATCAATAAAAATTGTTGGTTGAGATTATTCCCCTATTTTTCCCTTATCATCTTGTTGAGTTGACTGGTTCTGGGACCTAATAAAAATAGCGTATGATCCATCAAACACTCCTCCCTTACTTCTAGCTTCATCTTGGTAATTTAGGAAATCGATGTTGGAGTCACCAACTAGTAATTCTTCTCCTTCTGTGAAGATATTAGCATCATCTTCTTGATCAAACTCAGGTTGGAAAGAGGAATCATGTTTAGTTTCAAGATAACCAACTACTGAGTTAGCTGGTGTTGCTTCAATGGCAAGCTTCCCATGTGGGGGAAGAAGATGATTTAGTTTCCATTGATTTCTGATAGCATTGCCTTGATATGACTGATTGGGAAACATATTCCTTAATATATCCTGATAAGGAGGATCAGACATCCCTTGTGCCACTTGCCTTTTCAAAACTAGCAATTCATTTGCTAACTTTTGCACCATAGAATTAGTGGTGCCTGTAGAGAAATTTTCAGAAGATGAAGATCTATTTTTGTTAGGATTAGGATCTCTTCTTATCTTCCCTACCAAGATAAGATCATCTTCAACCTCAGTGGCTAAAATTTGAGTTGTAGCAAGATCTATGTGGCTAGTCCACCTCAACAAGAAACTCATTTCAAGAAGCTAAGAATTGATGAAGAAACACTTAAGATTTTTGGGTGTCAGCTAAGCAATTGTAGGAATCTTGTTCCTCAGCTTATCAAACTTAGCAATGAAGTCTCACATGGTTCATGAGACTCTTTCTTCATCTACGTAAGCTGGGCTAACAGGGCATGTGCATCTTTTATGGATTTGAATCTAGCCTTAAACTTGGCCTTGAGAGTGTTCTAGTCAGTCACTGTTTGTGCTTGCAAATGATAAAACCAGTCTACGGCAGCACCTTATAATGTTTCTACAAATAGTCTGACTGTTATGTCTTCATATTCAATGCCTATCACACCACAAGCTATGCATAAGGCTGAAATATGCTCATCAAGATGAACTCTCCCATCAATATAGAACTTGGTAAAATTCTTTCTTGAACTATGGGGTAGTTCATATAAAGGTGGGATTAGATTTAGGGGGCTAAAGGTGTTACCATAAGGGCCTTGGGCTGCCATGATATGATGATTGAAAGGAGGGATAAAAAAGCTTTGTGAAGTATGTATAGACAAATCTCTACTAGCAGAGGAAAGAGAAGCTTTGCCTGGTATTGGAGACCCGATGTTGGTAGGAGGAAAACTCTTGGTTCACTAGAGGTGAGCTCATGGAGGAGAAATATAAAAATGATTTTGATACACAAACTCAAATACATGATTAATAATACCTTGAGCTCTCTAGCTTCACATATATCATGGATCTACCAGAGTGTAGAATGGAAAAGAACTAGAATTGCTTCAATTTGAAGCTTGAGGCTTCAACTTGCACGTTCTTCCCTAGTGGAGTCACCAAAAATAGTTGGATGAATATTTTGTCATCAACTAACTGATGAAAAAATGGGTATATCAACCATAGAACAATGAGATTTATACATCAAAATGGGTGTGGTTACCATAGCATAATGTGATAAATCTCTCCTCTCAGTAAGGGGAGGTTCCCTATAAACTATAATATACTAATATAAACTGAAAATAGACTCAAGGGTGAAATCATACCATCCATCTCTCTTTTTTCAGAGATGATGTTCACAAGGCAAAGGATGATTCTTATGTAATTACTAAAGGTATTTCTCTTCCTTCAGAAATGATGTTTAGTAAACAATAGGAATACTTCCTGGGTAGTAACTGGATCCACAAGAAACCCATGAAGGCACAAAGTCTTTCATTGTTTCTCCTACCGATTTAGGACAAAGTAACATAGTAGCATGAAGTGTAGCACAAAGTCTCCATTGAAAACTACAATAGAGTATATATCACAAAGGATAAAATAATTTCAAATCCTTTCCAATATCCTTTATGTTGAAATACAAAATACACAAGCTAAAGACAATTATGGTAGCACAAAGTATCCACAATCAGCTTTAGGACATCTTCTAGATTATTTTCACTTGCTCTACTTATTTGATCAAATGGATAAGACTGTATTTAGGAAAAATACATAAGAACAATTTCCTACATAACATGAGTTATTTCAACACAAAGTTTGAAAGGTCACTTACTTTCTCATTCACCTGATAAAATATGATTAACAGTCTAAGCTCAAAGTCTCAAAAATGCCTTTCAATTTAAGCAGAGTTTTGCTTCTAATAACTGAGAGATCTCTTTCATTCAAAATTAGATATTACAATATATAGCATCCAAAGAAAGACTTTGGTGCTTGTTTTCATGAAATGGCCCATGCTACATTGAATGCATTGAATGCATTGGAAATTCTTTGAAGGGGCCATATTGGGACAGGTTATCATCCTTAACTTTTGCATTCTAAATCATATCAAAAGTCTCTTCCAAAGTATGGGTTGCCTGGTCTTCTTTATGATGCTTACACGGCTATCCATTCACCTTTACTCAATGAAGAAAAACAAGTTATGCCATTGAATGTTTGTGCTCTTTAAGGTCCACCCGGTGGACTACTCCACATACTAGAATAAATATTGTGTAGATATTTCTAGATTATCTATATCATTCCCTCTTTCCTTGCTACATTTTGTCTCTTCCTAGTGATCTGAGCTCTTGAGGCTATCTTCTCATTTTATGCTAGCTCCTTCAGCTCCTTCCTTAGTTGGTCATTGAGTTTGTTCTCAGCTCTACACTATTTGAAAATCAATAATTATTTTATTACCCTGAATTTGACATCTGTGAGGACATCACTAGTTGCTTGAACCACTTTGAACCTTGAACCTTTGATCCTTTGAGAGTTTAAAGTGGTTCAACGGTTCAAAGTGGTTCAATGGTTCAGTGGTTCGATATTTTTTGCAAAGAGCCGTATTCACGTAGTCTTCTTATAATTTCAACATATCATTGAACCAATCATTTAAACCATTCAGTTGAACTATTTTTTGGGAATCTTCCTCTTGAAACATTCTCTCAAACTTTGAACTCTCTAAACCTTTGAACCACTTTGAACTCTTTTGAATTTCAATGGTTCAATAGTTCATCAGTTCAGCGATTCATTCCATATTGTTGAACTCTTTTGAACCCTTTAAACTCATTTAACCTTTAAACCTGTTGAACTCATTGAACCTTTGAACCTTTCAGAGTGCAAGGGTTCAATGGTTCAACAATTAAATGGTTTATTCCAACTCTTTGAACCCTACCATTGAACCTTTTTTATTGAACTTTGGCGTTGAACCATCCTTGCAATTTTTAGGAAATTCCTTAAGTGTTTTGAACTTCCCTTTGAGAAAGCCCACTTGTTGAACCTGTGATTTCCTTAGCTGAAAAGGCTTGAGTAATTGAAAAACTTGACTGCTCAAAACATTTTTTGAGAAAGGAAGAAACCATTTTTGGCCTACAGGACCAAAATGGTCGACATGTTGTCCATAAAAACAAGTGATGGATTTTGGGAACAACAAAATTCAATTACTCCTTCCACTTCACTCTACTCGCAATTCCCTTTCAAAGTGAGGTGGCAAAATGTATGCATCTAAATTCACTTACTTTGTTTAACATCATTAATATTACTATTAGTTGACACTAATTCCACTTATCTAATTTATCCCTTTTAATCCTTCTAATTTATCCTTTTTCTAATCATTTATCTAATGTACCCCTTCATTATTATTCATATAATAACTTTAATCCCACTTCATCATTAATTCTTCTAATCATTTCTCAATCCTATCTCCATTACTTGGTAATTTTAAATTCTTATGGCCCACCTACCCACCTACTAGCCTATTCCTAGGCTCTCCTACACCCTTATTTCCTAATAACCCACCTAACCCTTATTGAATTCCCTACCTAATCTTAATTAACCTCTAATAAGATTATATAATTCTCCAATTCTAGAATCCTCTCTATTCTCACCCTTCCTCTCTAGAAGCCTCTAAATCTAGAGGTTTCCAAAGAATTTTAAATTCCTTTTAATTCTCCACCCTAGATCTCCATAAGCCAACTTTTAATTTTAACCATTGATTTCTCCCTCCTATTTAAACATCTCCATTCCTCCATGGATGTCCATCTAGAAAGCTTATAGATTCTCCATGCCAAACCAATCTCAAGTATCTATCCAACATCTTTGATCAAGCAATCACCATGTCCAAATTTTGAGTCTAAGGTAATCAATCTCATCCTCTTGATTTTGCATCCATTTAATCATGAATTAGATAATTTAGCTTTAGGATTAAAATCCTAATTTGAATTATGAATTCATCTATTATATTTAATTCTAATGGCTCTAGATCTTACTTACGATTATAATGTTGGTTTGAATTATGAATTCATCTATTGTATTTAGTTATAATGGCTCTATATCTTACTTAGGTAGTTTGGTATTTTAGGTGATTAAATTACATAGTTTAATCCATTTATCTCAAATTTTACACTATGACTCAAATTGAATAGTTTAATCCATTTAACTCAAATTGAATGTTGTTATGTAAGTTGAATATAATGCCTTAATTAAAAATTAGACTTGGGATCTTGTCCCTCCTTTGCCTAAAAGGAATATTGTCAATTGTAAGTGGCTTTATAAGATAAAATATAATTCAATTGGTAAAATTAACAAATTTAAAGCTAGATTAGTTGCTTATGGGTTTACTCAAAATCCCAAGATTGACTTTTTTTAAACCTTTGTTTCTATAACAAAAATCAGTACTATTAAACTTATTATTTCCCTTGCATCCAAAAATGGTTAGGTAATCCACCAAATGGACATCAATAATACATTTATAAATGGTGATTTAGAAGAATAAATATACATGAATTGGCCTAAAGGTTTCAATGATCCTAAAATAGAAAATTATGTATGCAAGTTGAAAAAATATTTCTATGTTTTAAAATAAGCTCCTTGAGCTTGGTATTTTAAAATTATTTTTTTCAAAGAATTAGGTTTTCTAATTATTATTCAGATAATGATCTATTTGTTAAAGTTCAAAATGGTCATTTGATTCTAATTGTATTATATGTTGATAATTTATTGATTACTAGTGATCTAACTAGTTTATATCATAAATATAAAGATAAACAAAGTCAAAAGTTTGAAATGACTGATTTAGGCATTCTACATCATTTTTTAAGAATGGCTATTATTGACTATTTTAACCACAAGTCAAATAGGTCAACCCCCTATATTCCAAAACCTGATAGAGGGATCTATTATAATGTTATAGGGTGTGTCATGGTTAATTTGATGTCATTTGATGTGCTATTAGTCTTGGTCATAGTCAAATTTAGTCATAAGTCATTCATGTCACTTAGGGGTCATTTTTGAGTCACTAATGAGATTTGTAGGGTTTTAAAAGGTATAAAAGTGTTCCAAACTCTCTTTCAATGTCTTTCATGTCAGATCCTATTAGTCATTTCATTACTAACCAAAAAAATTTCAAGTTCCTAACTAAAATCAAGAAAATAGTTCGAAAGAAAGAAGTTTTAGTAGTTGTATGCCCTATAGAGGAGTTTGGCATGTGTGGAAAGATTTTATAATGACTCATAACATTCCATAACTCCATTTATACATTTTATTTACTTTTTATGCATCAAAAATGGTCTAAAACTATTTTTGTCCTCCATCACTCCACTAGACATGTAAAACTGGTCAATAAGTTTCTTCATGGTATGACTAGTAGGAGAAGTTTTAGGTAAAATTTTACTAAGGGGTGTTAATAAAATTTTATTTCTTCACATTAAAGGTATGATTTTAGATATTTTTTACTATGCTTTATGAACCATGATTAATAATTTCATTGTCTTTTTCTTCATACTAATCCCCACACCTTACAGGTTTTCTTCTTATTTGAGTTGGTCCATACAAAAAAAATATTTAAATTACTTAAAAAGGATTTGGAATTAATTATCTCATGGTTTCCATATTTTTTTTCATGTTTTTAGGTGATTTGATGAAACAAACATCTCAATTTTTAGGTTGAGATCTCTATTTCTATTTGCAAATAGGTTTCATCAGCTACAAACATCTTCCTTTCCTATAGCAATTTTATATGAATGTGACATGTTATATTTCATGATTTTAATGTGTTTTCATCACCTTCCTTCCAATATTATCTTATCAAATTCAATAATTGATCAAAATTATATTCATGTTTCACACAATCAAGTTTCTTGCAAGTACTCACTTATAGTCATGGTGAGTCATGTGTATTAAGGCTTGCATAACATCAAAGGAGAGGTAATGAGGAGTTATAATGTATTTACAATACTTTTTTAACATAAAAAATTAATCCAATCCTCTCAAATGGAATTTTATTGAGTATAACAACTATTTCAAGCTATATACATAGTCCTACACCATTAATGGACACCTATAAGTGCCCTATAGTTTGGTCTATCACATTGAAGTGAAGCCTTTGACTTATTTAAAGTAATTAAAGGTGCATAATATCCATTTTTGGACTTTGAGAATGCCTAATACATGTTATAATCCCAAACACTATTCATATTTCTAATATCCATACTCACTGTCTTGTGACCTACATCACCACCTACAAGTGTCTCTCACAGAGGCCTAAAGGTGTTGAATGAAGAGGTTTGGATATGTTTGAGACTCTCATAGAGGATTTAAAATTAGAGAATGTTATAATAATTAATTTTTAAGACATAAAATAGTAATCAAGCTTGAACTATAAGTCATGATTGAAGAAACTGCGTTCAAGGACAATTTACCTTTAAAACTCCAAAATAGAGCCTTACTTTTGGTGTTGCCATATGATGAGGTGACATGGAGTATAGAGGATTTTTAATGGTCCTATCTTTTAGCCTTCATGTATGGGTAACACCTTGCAAATTGAGGTGGATGTTTGACTCCAATAGGTGATTTAGAAAGAGCTCAATTCATACATTCTTACACTACATGTTTTTAGTGTTCACTATAGTGCTTGAACTAAAAATGACCTTATAATCCTCATTCAAAAAAGGACAATGAATTCATGTAAATTGGTACTATGAAGGTGAGATTCACACTAAATTATTCAAATAACATTAATAATGGATGAAATATAGGGTCTTGATCTTTACCACCACCTACAGGGGCATTCTTGCTTCTAAAAAGGGCACCTACAGTTGACTATAAGTACCTACATGATCCTAAGGTAAACCTTGGTGAGAAGAAGACTAAAAAACATCAATATTTCTCAATTAAATTTGGTTACAAGACTCCAAAAGATCTCATAATGAGTAACATAGAGTTTAAGGGTTGGATGCAAACTACATGTGTCTTTTGCTCTTAGATGAACATATACAACCTGATGATAAAGTAACTATGCATTAGAATATGATGGTTAAAGTATTATCTTAGCATATAGATGAAGTGAGAAGTTACAAATGACTATGAATTGACCTTGATGACTTCAATAATGTCTTATGGAATAATACAAGGTCTAACCCTACAATTTTCACCTATAGGTAGGCATGTTTTTTTAATACAACATAGTCATGGTTGACTGTAGTCTTGTCTATTCAAGTGAAAGCTACACCTTGAAGAGTTTGGCAAAGGTTGAGATCATGAAAATTATTTTAGTGTCTTAAAAAATGGTAGTAACCATATCAATAAGTTTTCATAGCATGGAAAAAAGTTAAATAAAGTCTCTAACATGACAACCTATAGTTGGTACACAAAACCCTGCATAGTCAATGAGTTGAGAAGCCTACCTTGAGGATTTTTGAAGATTTGGAGGGTCAATTGATATGATCATGTCATGAAAAATAGTAAAAAATATCACCATCACTTTTTCAAGTACCTCATATATTTTTTATTCCTAAGGTAATAGGAGAAGTGCCCTCTATTTTGTCTCAGATAAAGGGCACTCCTAAAAGGTTATATCCTACAAACTTACCATGAAAATGATAGAGAATGAATTTAAGACTATAGAATGAATTCAATGAGCTTTATGAAGATGTGTTGAGCATGAAAAATTATAGGTAAGTCACTATAAGCATAACTAATAACTTAGCGGTAGTGGTGAATAATGAAACACAGTTAAGCCCTTTAGGTCTGGTCTAGGCCTTAAGCCTAATTAAAGGGCCGATACCATTTCTAAGGCTAGGTGGACATTCTAAAGCATCATAACCTATTCATATGGAGATATAAGGTGTGTGAAAAATTTTGGTTTACAAAGGAGGCCATATAAAGTCATTTATTAGCTTAAGAACATAACCTACACAAAATGAAGGAAAGGACTCAAGAGGCCAAGTTTGGAAGTTTGAAATTGTAAGGACACTTAGCATGGGAGATCAAGGAGATAGGATATGTTGGAGACAGTCATTAACTTGCATTTAATGGAATTTTTTTGGGTTTGGACATTGTAATTTTATGAAAATCTTAAGGGTGAAAATTACTTAAAACCCTCTAAAACCCTTGATAAGGACCCAATGGGAAAGATAAAGAAGGAGAGACTTTTAAGAGGGATAGTTTGAGTAGGAAAGTGACTTGGAATTATAGAGGACTCCCTAGGGATCCTTCCCGTTAATTTGGCTTCTACCTTATTTGTATAGACAACATACAAAACTAGTTTATTTAATAGTTCTTAATGTTTTATAGGTCAAAAAAGGTTTCAAAGCATGAGGATCACCTTGGGAAATAAAATGGGGCCTAATATAACTCCTCATGTCCATATATTTATTCATAAAATCATATAAGTACCTCTGCAAGTACCTTCATCTCAGCCAGTCCAAACTAGCATAGTGAACAAAGAGTGATCACCAAGTGAGAAGGTGATAACTCTAATTGAGAGGCCTTTTAAGGTATTCCTAATGGATATAAAAACTTTAGGACCCTTTATAAGTGTCATACCCTCCATTTTATGGATTGGTTTGAGAAATTGATGAGCATCTTAGTGTTAAGTGTGAAGACAGGTCTAAAGAAGAGTGATTATGACTATAGGTAGTGATAATACTTATATAGAAGAATATTGATGATTAGCAACACATCCAGTACATGTTCGAGCCTATTTCTAACCCCTTCCTCATAGTTTAATGATATTATCTATCCTTATTATGTTGTGCAATGTTTAAAGAAGTCCAAATGATGAAGGTAGTTTTCAAGGAGTAAGTTGAATAGTCTTACACCAAATTTGAGGAGTTTCATGCCATTAAGGGACACTTTTACAATTATACCTTGTATGGCCTATCTCATACTTCATTCTCATAAAAATGTAACTCCTACTCTTAGCTTGACACTTATTCTTATGATTTTTGGACTTCATTCTCTTCTCTCACAATCTATAAGTAATAACCATTCTGGTTGTTATTTGATAATTATACACCATGTATGGTGAATTATTACTAGTTTTATGTTATAATTTGCCTTTGAATAATACAATAAATCTATTTTTGAGTTCACAAACATATTTTCTAAGTGTGCAAAGTGATGAATGGTGAATTCTAGTGATTCTATCCTTACTTTTCATTATCCTTTCATGTCTTGTGCAAGAAGTTTTCATTATAATAGGTCATATAGAGTGTGTCTAGTGTGTTTGGATCCCTTAAAGTGTGCAAGTGTACTTGGATTCAATAATCTGATCTCTGGTCTACTTACCTTGACTTATCTCATGCATGTCACCTCTATATTGAAATGCTTATGTTAGAACATCTTAGGACTTTGGATCTAGTTTATAGGTCTTGTTTCTTAGTGAAACAAGTGTGATAAGATAGTGGATATATTCATGGTGTATTACCCCCATAGAGAAAATATATTTCATGCATACTTATATCCCTTTGCCCACAAGTAATCAGTTAGTATACGTGATAAGCACTTCAAGGCAAATTTAGGGAGCTAGCCCTTAAACCTACAGGTCTACTTCTATTATAAGTAAAGTTGCATACCTATAAGTATTCCAATGTTACCCATATCTGGAGTAGGCTTGAACAACCTCCTGTAGGGTATAAGATTTGGTGACAACAATTCTGGTACACCTAATGGGACCCAGTGTCCTAAAGATAACTTGTCAAGGTGAATGTTGGTCTTGACAACATCAACTATATATTGGTGTGATATTCAGCATTTGGTGAGTCCATTCAAGGTAAAATATGGTTTTAGACCATTATCTTGTCATATATTTATTCTCATACTTCATGGTCCTTACTAAGTCAACTTCTAGTATAGTTTTCAATCCCATCAATCCACATCTTCAACATGAACTTCCTCTTGAAGTTCAACATCCTAATCCTATTATACCCTTTAAAGAGTAAGAGGATATTGCTAGCCAAGAAGACCAAGAAAGTGAGGAAGAGCTTGAAGTAATCATGGATAGGAAACATGCCTTCTTAGCCTTTAACAATGAGAATCCAAACCACCTTAATGCATATGATACCATTCCCCCTAATTCTACAAAGAGTGTGCCTACATTCAATGGTGAAGGTCATATCACACATAGTGAACACATCAGGGATATCTCCAATTTCTATAGTTTTCACAATGTCAATGAGGAAAATATTTACATTATACTCCTTTTTATGTCCCTTAGAGGAAAATCTCTTGACTAGTATAGGACTTTGCTCGATGGATGTATCATAACATGGGATTAATTTGGAGTGTTTCTAACTTTAAGATTTAAGGATGAGAGTGACCACACTTCACTCATATATCAGCTTAATGTGATCCAAATATCCCCCAAATAAATAATGCATGACTTCAATGAGAGATTCTAAAAGACTTGGCATAGGTTTCCTCCTCCCATAAGACCACCTGCTAGCTTTGTATTTCCTATATACTTGAGAGTCATTGGTATTGATATTGCCATCATTTTCCAATCTATGGGTGTTTCACTATACCTAAGGCATATGAAATTTCCATTAGAGTTGAGAATGGCCTCATTCAAGCAAGAAAGTTGTTTCCTAAAGTGTTTATTCCTCTTCTACCTAATTTTCCTATTGATACTACAAACATTTCCCAAGTTCCTATTGAAAATGCTTAGTCAAAGCCTACTCCTAAGAAGGCATAAGATGCCATTGATTGGTAAGCAAGGTCTAACTTATTTGAGACAATATACCAATGCTTAGAGGCTCAAAAATGCAAGCCAATATGCAACAAGGTGATCATAAAAACCTCTATCCCTATCTTTAGAAATATGTTCAATAATATGAGAGAGGAAGAGGTTAAGGGAAACCTAATTTCAATAGGCTTACCAATGCATATAATCCCAATTCTACCTCTAACATAAGAGATATGGTACTGGTGCATAAAAACTTAGTGAAAGGAGAAGAATGGAAATAAGACCAATTTATGGATGCTAATGAAGGTGGAAAATAATCTATAGTTTTTCAAGGAGGAGTCACTTCTCTCCTATCAGTAGAATATGAGGTCTTAATGTAATCAAGAAGAGGTTGGTAGCCTCAAGGAGAAATCTTCACCAACTTCCTAGTTGAAGATACCTTTATGCTCAATCAAGGAACTTTTATTGCAAAATATAAAAGGTCCAAGAGGAAGGGTTTAGGAGATGATAATAATGTTCCTACAAGTTCATCTAACCCTCTTACAAGGTAGCAAGCCATGGTTACAAGCATGATGGTTCCTAACATTCTTGTACCTTTTCCAAATTATAAGATTGGAACACCTATCCAAGGTGCCTCAATACCTCAAGTTATAATAACTTATTTTCCTACAAGGACTCAAGATAAAGTAAGTAATTATACCCTAAACATAGTAAATTCGTTGAATAATTGAAAGGCATCCATTTCCCTTTAGGATGTCCTTCATATGCTTGGCCAAAAAGATCTCTTGAAAAAATAGTTGTCCACTATCCTTACTAGTCTTTCATCTTCAAGCAATAGTCAAGGTCATGTAGCACATAATTGCATAGTTGATAGTGGATCTTCTATATTAGAGATTCCCAAAGTTATAGCTAATAAATCAGGCCTAAAGTGTGTACACATAGTAAAGGAGTGATTCAATTAGATGGTACATTTAATAAGACAATAGGATTGATCAAAGGTTTAAAGGTTTTTCACCATGACTGTCCTAGTTTCCCTATCCTCTAAGACATTGTTGTTGTTGTAGAAATGCCTACTCATTTTACAATCTACCTTTCAATATATTTCACATATAAGATAAGAGGCTACCTCTCAGCTGATTAGTTCTTCTTAGACTTAAAGACAAGATATGGAACCAAAGTGACCATAAGGACTCATCCACTTACGAGATTCCACATTGAGCCTTATGTAGAGGCAAACTCAAATTTGAATTATGTGATCAATGAGAAAGAGGAGTCCAATGTGGATGATTGTAATTATTCCAATATTGAAGGTATAACTAACTTATTTATAGATGAATATAATGTAGATGCTTATGAACATGATCCATATGCATACTTTGAGCAAACTAATCTTGACACCAACATCATCCATGAAGAAGCATTTGAGTAAGCTGAGGTGAGTGTTGAGCATTATTTTTTCCAAGATATTGAAAGTAACTATTTATTCCATGTATATGATGATGATAGATTAAAGAGCCTGATAGATCACCATGATAGGAATAATTATGTCATTATACCTATAATTGATGAGGTAGCCCTTGAAGATGACATTCATGAGGAAGAGGATGACCTATGGTAGAAGTTTAATGCCATATGCCAAGAATTTGATCAGTTGAGTAAGACTCCTTCTCCTCTAAAAGATTGCATATACGATGTCAAGTTTGTTGATAATATTAATGACTAGGCTATTTAGTGTCTCATAAAGTATGGAAAAAAGTCTCATGTTATGAATGAAGATAAACATTAAGCTATTTTTCAAAGGTCTGCAGTCATTGAGAGGTTTAATGAAGTCATGATAGAAGTCTTTATTAGAGGTACAATCACTAAGAGGGGGTTGAATCAATGAGCCTAGATAATCCAAATTCAATTTCAATTATTTCAAACTCTTAATCAATTAATATAACCATTTCATGAAGCATACATATCATTCATAACAATAAACAAGAGAGATAATGCAAGATAAAACACATAACACATGACATATGTGGGAAACCCTCTTAGGGGAGAAAACCTACTGGAACCTATAATTGGAATACTATCATATAATAACAAGAACCAATTTAGACCAGATAAAATTGATCAAGGAACTACCATCCCTTATTTAGTGAGACTACAATCCCACAAGGTGCTACAACACTTGTCTAGCTAAGCAACAACAACAACTAGACCTTTATCAAGTTTCACCTTACAAGGAGGCTATAAACCCCTAGATGTTGAGAATCTGCAACAACACCTATGAACACAAAATATCCTAAAAACTGATTTCTTGTCAATCTGATGGAGATAAAAATTATATTACGTCTCTTTAACTATGCACACTCAGTGCATCCAAAGTCACCTTTTGGATCACCCTAGACCTCTTTGCTCATCTTCAACCTACAAGAACACTATTATAACATCACAAACATGACCCATAGGACATAAACATAGTCTTAAATCTGATCTAATCATCAACTCATCTACCAGGCACTCTCCCTCTCCTTTTCTCCACAATTTTCACACACATGCCTCTTCAAATTCTAGAAACAATCACATTTAGTTTCACTATTTATAGAGCATTCATGATCATCACCATCTTGGTCAACCATTAGACATGCTTTAGTCATTAAATATTCTCTTACATCTAGACACAACTCAATAACATCCACATAGGTTGGCCATAGCACCCATGGGTCACCCCTAAGCAGCTACACCTATCAAATAGGCCCTTGTAGCCCTTATAGGTCTCATAGAGACCTATTCACCCATTTATCACTTCATCAAGCACAAAAAAAAAATGAAAACTTTAAATTACATAGGTCAACTTTGCATGACCCCTTTGACATTTTAAAATGATCAAAGTCATCTCTACTCACCTCTACATATGCTCAATCAAATCAAATAATGACCTTGTACATAGGAACACTATGAACGAACACATTGTCAACATCTTAAGCATTGTTCATACTTAAGATAGATTTATCACACCTCCAAAATCTATATAGATGATACTCATGGAGTCTAAAACACTCTCCAATAGATAAGTTATCATGAAACATTGAAACAACATCAACATAAGCTCAATTATCCTTCTCAGTTCACTTATAGTCCATGGTCAAACACACATTCAACTTTGCAACTTCATAACTTTGACTATACACACTTTAAAATATTAAAATATATATTTCCATATGTTCCTTGGAGTCTTATACAAATTTTCTTTTAACACCATGAGCAAATTCTAACTGTATCAAAAGATATGGCCCAAAAACTAGACACTAGTCTTTCCTTTATAAAATTCAAATATTTGAATTCAAACGATCATAGTTAAACCTCAAACACCATGCTATCATCTTGTGTCATTATTTCTTAGATCAATCATGCACCATTAATATTATTTAAAATTTAAATTATAGTATGACACTATCCAAACATTAAACCTCAAACAATTGACCTCATCTCATGTAATCTGGCAATCTTCACCACATATGCACCATTTATCTCCTATACGTAGCTCAGTCTTTATCTGTGTTAAACAATGGACACCTTGAAATCATCTTTCTCAATGCACACCATATATTTTTATATGTATGAAAATCCTATCACCATTAGATCTTAGAATAATCTTGATATTTACATCTACTCAATGTTAAACTTTAAACACTTGTTCTCATCGCGTTGCTTCCAAACATCTTGGAATGAACATGTTCCTTTGATCCTTTTGTAAGGAGATCAATATTTAAATTTATAATCCAACAAACACTTTAACCTCTTTAACTCACTACAAACTATATGATCATGTGTGAACCATTGTATCTACATCTGGTCCTGATCTTTAACTTTGTGCAAAATAGACTAAGTATGGGGACCATTGCTATATTCTTGGAAATCCAACTTTGCATATACATATATTTTGCACCGATCAATCTCATGATTTTATATTTACACCATATAATCTTCATTTAAATAGGAATCAAACCATGTATCAAACTTCTCTTGAAACCTTCACGTATGTGAGATATAACTCTATTAATTTTTTTGCTCAAATTACTTTCTACCATAGAACCAACTATGTCAAGAACTATTCGGAAGGCCAACTTTGCACATGCATAACTTTTGACACACTTCATCACATGACCTAAAATTTAATACACATCAAATAAGCACAAATCTAAGTAAACCCATATGATCAACTTCTCCTAAAATAACCACATATTTGAAATATAACACCATTAAAGTGCCTACTCATATTTTCTTGCCACATTACAAATTTGGCTAAGTATGGAAAAACATTATCAAACTACCTTGAAACCCAAATTTTCACGTACATATCTTATGTTGCACTTTGTTTCATGACCTATAATTTAGTATATAGTAATTAGGAAAAACTTTGATCACAATCATATTTCCAACTCCCCCTGACTCATCCACATGTGGTAATTATGATGTCAGTAAACTTCTTACTCAAATTTTTTGCCACTAGACCCAAAATGTCTAGATGAAAACAATGATCAACCAAATGAAATCCACTCATGCACAAAATCACTCAAATAATTTTTGAATTTTGATAGGACCCCTTGTACATCCTTAAATCACCATACTCATCCCTAAACATATCTAACAATTCTAAAATTGAAGATCAACCAATCATAACTCAAGCATAGTAGGATAATCATATTGCACACTTTGTCATTGTCACTTAGACTATCAAGGCACTTCATCCACTCACCTGGACACCTCCATGACATCAATATGACATCATTAAAAACTATCCAATAGTATTTATATTCAATTAGAAACTAACACCTTGGCCTAAATATGATTCATTTTTAGAAGTGATGGAATAGAAGGAAATCAAGCTTGATGCTTCCAAGCATCAAGCGCATCATGACAAGGAAGAAAGCAAAGTTGAGGCAATTGTCATACCTTTTAATCTATAATTTGAAGAACACCAAATGGGTATGATAGATATCAAGTAGTTTTAACTCCAAACAAGTTATTTTGAATGCAATAAAAATCATTCATGAAATCTCAAGATAGGCCACTTGTAGGCATCAGGAGATCTAAAGATGGTAAGCCATTTCACCATCTACATATTCAAGTGGTTGATGATAAGCATGTTTCACATGACAAGTAGATTTTTTTGAGTGACAAAGATGAAAGAGGAACCATATTTGACCCTGGTTGAATTATGGTAAGATGATTTTCACCTCAAGAGTGATGTTTTATAAATATTAAATTTCATGTGTGTGTTTTTGTTTTAGTTGTGTGTGTGTTCCATAAGTGTTCTCAAGAACACATGTTTGTTTCTTTTGGTGTGCCTTATTTTTTGTATTTTCCTTATGTTTGGCATGGTTTTAAAATAAAATTTAGTTTCATATCTATGTGTAGGTGATTTCATGTCCCAATGGATAGGATTAGGCTACTGGTCTTGGCATAAAAGCATACCACCCCTAGGAAATCACCAAGAATGTTGACTACTTTGACCACAAGTCAAAATAGGTCAGCCCCCTATAGTTTAAAACTTGATATAGGGGTATATTATAATTTTATAATGTGTGTCATGGTAAATTTGATGTCATTTAATGTGATATCAGTCTTGGTCATAGTCAAATTTAGTCCTAAGTCATCTCATGTCACTTAGGGGTCATTTTTGGGTCATTAATGAGATTTGTACAATTATACAAGGTAAATAAGTGTTAAAAACTCTATTTAAATTTCATGAATGTAAAATCATATCAATCATGTTATTGCTAACTAAAAAACTTGTAGATTCCTAACAAAAATCAAGAAAATAGTTGAAAAAAGGAGGTTTTAGTAGTTGTATAGCCTATAGAGGAGTGTGGCATATGTGGAAAGATTTTTTAATGAATTTTTAGCTTCCTTGACTCCATTTATACATTTTATCTACTTTGAAAGCATAAAAAATGGTCCAAAACTATTCTTCTCCTCCATCACTCCACTCGACATGCAAAACTAGTCAATAAGTTTCTTCATGGTACGATCAGTAGGAGAAGTTTTAGGTTAAATTATCTTGAGGGATGTTATTACACTTGTTTTTCTTCACATTCATGTTAGTATTATAGATATTTATTTCTTATGATTTTTAAACCATGCTTAATAAGTTGACTATCTTTTTTTGCATACTAATCCCTACACTCTACAAATTTTCTTCTTGTTTGAGCTAGTTTTTACAAACCATTTGTTAAAATTGCTTCAAAAAGATGTGAAATTCCTTCTCTCATGGTTTCCATATATTTTTTCATGTTTGGAGGTAATTTGATGAACCAAACAACTTAATTTTATGTAGTCATTTCATATGAATGTGATATGTTATATTTCATGATTTTTATGTGTGAGCATCTCCTTCCTTCCAAAATTATCTTCTCAAATTAATGAATTTATCAATAGTATAGTCATGTTTCCCACAGTCAAGTTTCCTACAAGTACTCACTTACAGTCTTGGTGAGTCTGGTGTATGAAGGCTTGCATAACATCCATGGGGAGGGAATAAGGAGTTATAAGGTGTTGAGAATACTCTTGGAACATGAGAAGTTAATATTATACTCTCTAATTGCATTTTATTGAGTGTAACAACTAGTTTAATCTATATACATAATCGTGTACCATTGATGGAAACCTATAAGTTCCCCACAGTTTGGTCAATCACATTGAAGTGAAGAATTTGATTTGTTTAAAGTAATTAAACATAGATAATATCCATTTGGGACCTTGATAAGTCATAATACTAGTTATAATCCCATACACTAGGCATATTCCTCATATCCATACTTACTGCCTTGTGACCTACATCACTAGCTACAAGTGGATCTCATAGAGGCCTAAAGGTGTTGAATGAAGAGGTTTGGATATGTTTGAGACTCTAATAGAGAGTTGATAAGTTTATAACGTCATATAAATCAATGGTGAATCCATAAAATGATAGGCAAGCTTGAACTATAAGTCATGATTGAAGAAATTGAGTTCAAAGAAAATTTACTTTAAAAACTCGAAAATAATGCCTTGCTCACTTTTGGTACTGCCATATGATGAGGTGACAAGGAATCTAAATGAGTTTGAATGATACAATATTTTATCTTTCATGTAGGGGTAACACCTTGCAAATGGAGGTGGATGTTTGACTCTAATAGGTGAAGTAGAGAGAGCTCCCAATTCATACATTCTTAGATTGCATATTTTTTAGTGTTCACTATAGTGTTTAAACTCCAAATGACTTTATACTCCTCATTCAAACAATAAGGATCATAAATTCATGTCAATTGGTATTATGAAGGTGATATTCACACTATGTGATTCAAAGAACATTAAGAAGGGATTAAATGCAAGCTCTTTATCTTTTCCACCACTTATAGGTGCAATTTTGCTTATAAAAAGGGCACCTATAATTGATTGTAAGTACCTACATGCTCCTAAGGTAAACCTTGGTGAGAAGAAGCCTAAAAAACATCAATATTTGTCAGTTAAAGTTGTTTCTAATACTCCAAAGTATCCTATAAGAAGTATCATAGAGTTTAAGGGTTGGAATGCAACCTACAAGTGTCTTTTGCTCTTAGATGACCATCTATAGCCTGATGATAATGTGACTATGCATTAGAATATGATGGTTAAAGTGTTGTCTTAGCATATATAGGAGGTGAGTTGGTAAAAATTAATATGAATTGACCTTAAGGACTTCAATAAGGTCTTATATCAAAATACAAATTCTAACCGTATAATGTTCACCTACAGGCAAACATGTTTTTTGAATACAACATAGTCATGGTTGACTACAGTCTTGTCTATTCAAGTGCAAGCTACACCTTGAAGAGTTTGGAAAAGGTTGAGATCATGAACATGATTTGAGTGTCTTTTTAAATGTTAATAACCATCTTATTTAGTTTCCATACCTTGGAAAAAAGGTAAATAAAGGATCTAATATGACAATCTATAGTTGGTACACAAAACCCTACATAGTCAGTGAGTTGAGAAGTCTAACTTGAGGGTATTTGAAGATTTGTAAGGTAAATTGATGTGATCAAGTAATGAAAACTGGTATAAAACATCACCATCACTTTCTCAATCACCTCATATACTTTTTTTGCCTGAGGTATTAGGGTAAGTGCCCTTTATTTTATCTCAGATAGAAGGCACTCCCATAAGGTTATATCCTATAGACTTAGCATCAAAAGGTTAGAGATATGAGTTGTATAATGTGTAATAACATCAAATATAGGTAAGAATATGTTTTAATCATGAGAAAACATAGGTAAATTATAATAAGCATGACTAATCACTCAGAGGTAGTAGTGAAGAATGAAATGCAGTCAAGTCCTTTAGGTCTGGTCTAGGCCTAAAGCCCAATTAAAGGAATGATACCATTTATAATGCTAGGTGGACATTATAAAGCATTATAACCTATTCATAGGGATAAATAATGTGTATGGGAACATTTTTTTTGTAAATTAGTCCATACATATCCTTTTTTTGGCTTAAGAACATGACAACTTACATATAATAAAGGAAAGGACTTGAGAGGCCAAGTTTGGAAGCTTGAAACTATATAGATGCTTAGCATGGGAGATAAAGGATATAGGATATGTTGTATAGGGTCATGAACTTGAATTTAGTGGAATTTTTTTGGGGTTTAGATGTTGCAATTTTATGAATAATCCTTAAGGGTGAAAACTACTTAAAATCCTCTACAACCCTTGATAAGGACTCGATGGGAAAGATAAAGAAGGATAGGAATCTAAGAGGGATAATTTTAGAATCAAAGTGACTTGGAATTGTAGATGACTCCCCAAGGCTCCTTCCCATAAATTTGGCTTCTACCTTGTTTATATAGACATGGTACAAAACTAGTTTCTTTGATAGTTTTTGATGTTTTATAGGTAAAAAAATATTTCAAATAATGAATATCACTTTGGGAAATATAATGGGACCTAATATAACCCATCATGTCTATATATTACTTTAAGAAATCATATAAGTACCTATACAAGTACCTTCATCTCATCTAGTCCAAACTAGCATAGTGAATAAAGAGTGATCACCAAGTGAGAAGCTGAAAAATCCAATTGGGAGACCTTTTAATATTTTCCTAATGGATATAGATACTTTAGGACCCTTTTCAAGTTTCATACCCTCCATTTTATGGATTGGTTTAAGAAACTAATGAGCATCTTAGTGATAAGTGTGAAGATAGGTCTAAAGAAGAGTGATTATGATTACAAGTAATGAGAAAACTTGGTGAGAAGAATATTGATAATTAGGGAAACATATAATGGATTTTGGAGCCTATTTCTAACCCCTCACTCATATTTGAATGATCTAATCTATCCCTATTCTATTGTGGAGCATTCAAGGAAGTCCAAATGATGAAGGCAGTTTTCAAAGAGCAAGTTGAAGAGTCCTATGCTAGATTTGAGGAGTTTCATGTCATTGAGGGACATTTGTCCAATTATACCTTGCATGGTATATCTCATAATTCATTCTCTAGTATATTTAATTCTTTCTCTCAGCTTGACACTTATTCTTGTTACTCTTGAACTTCATTCTCCTCTCTACTCTCTCGCATTCTATAAGTACTAGCCATTTTAGCTCTTGTTTGATAATTCCACACCATTTATGATGAAGCCTTGCTAGTTTGATATTGTAATTTTCCTTTTAATAATACAATAAATCTAGTTTTGAGTTTAGAAACATATTTTATAAGTGTGCAAAGTGATGAATGGTGAAGTCTAGTGATTCTTTCATTACTTTTCCTTATCCTTTCATGTCATGTGCAAGGATTTATCATTATAATAGGTCATATGAAGTGTAACTAGTTTTTTTGGCTCCCTTAAAGTGTGAAAGTGTCCTTTAATTAAAAAATCTAATCTTTGGTCTACTTACCTTGAGTTGTCTCATGCATGTCACCTCTATATTGGAACACTTATATTATAACATCTTAGGACTTTAAAGCTAGTTTGTGAGTCTTGTTTCTTAGTGAAATAAGTATGATATCATAGTGTATATCTTCATGTTGTATCACCCCATTAGAGTATATTTATTTAATGCATAATTATATCCCTTTTTCCACATGCAATTATTTAGTATAGGTGATAATCACTTCAAGACAAATTTAAGGAGTTACTCCTTAAACTCAGAGGTCCACTTCTACTATAAGTAAACCCACATACCTAGAAGTATTCCAATGTTTCCAAAATATATATTAGGATTGAAAAATATCTTATAGATGAAATATTTGGTGAAAATAACTATATTTTAGGATAAAAATTCAATTATTGTATCAAAATCTCAGTATGCACATAATATTCTTGTTAAGTTTAACATGCTTGATTGTAAATCTACCACTATTCCTATTGAAGTTGGTATTAAACTTGATCCTAATCCTACATGTGAAAAATCTAACCCTACTCTATATATTCAAATTATTGGAAGTTTGATTTACCTAACCATTACTAGGCCAAATATTTCATAGGTTGTTAGTGGTGATTCTACATTTATGTAGGGTCCTTATTTGGATTATTGGAAATTAGATAAACTTATTCTTCATTATATCAAAGGAACTATAAACTATGGTTTATTTTATTCATCCATTTATAATGCTAATTTATATGGTTATTTTTATTATTACCATGGTGGTGATACTTAAGATCACAAATCTACTTTTGGAAATGTGTTTAAGTTTAGTGTATGTGATATATTTTGGAGCAATAAGAAGAAACCTATTGTCTCTCTCTCTTCTACAAAATATGAGTACATAATTACTATGGAAGCTCCTAAAGAAGCCATGTGGATATGAAGGTTGTTGGGAGAAATTCATTGGGATGTTTCTCATAGTACCATCCTTCATTATGATAACCAAAGTTGTATTGCTTTGACAAAAAATCTAATGCAGCACCAAAGAAATAAACATATACAAATTCATGTGCATTTTATCTAAGAGAAATTCCTCAATGGTGATATTAATCTACAATTTTATTCTATGAATGAATAAGTGTAAAATATCTTCATAAACCACTTAGTGCTACCAATTTTTGTCATATTCATGCAATATTGGGCCTTTCAGAGTTTCCATTGAAGGAGAGTGTGCATGACAATGCCACTTCCTAATAGCCATGTGTTCCTTCTTCTTCTCTATACTTCTTCTCAATTTTAAAGCATTGTAAACTTCATGTGGAAGTTATGTAAATTAAGTAACATTTATGTGGAAGTTTTAATTTTGTACCTTTATACATTAAAAATATACTTTATAATAGAGGTTCTTATCTTATAAAAGGCTCCAAATATGCTTAGTTAATTATTCATGAGAAACTATGAGATGTATCCTCATGATCATGCTAGCCTAAACTTACTTTCAAGAAATTTATAGATTATAATTATTTTTATTTCAAATTGTGATGTTTGGCATGATGAAGGTTTTCAAATGCTTCAAATTTTGCAAATAGTGTAATTCCTTTATGGTGACTATGGTTTTCATCCCCACTTAGAATTAATGGAGAGTGTTAGAGCATTTAATGTCTAAATGGTGATTATTTAACCCTTATCTTATATTACTAATTTATTAAATAATAGTAATATATTATTTATTAATACATGTAAACCTAATGTAAATAAATAACAATATTATATTTAGTTAATAAATTATTGATGGTTTATTAAATATCTTTTCAGGATGGTTGGACCTGTTATTCACAACAGTCACCTCCTTTCAAATTTTTCTATAAAATAGTGTTTACCCCTATTGGTTATTCATTCAAAGGAAATTTGATGAATTGTAAAAACATTAATATTTGTGTGTAGAAAATATTGACAAAGGTTCTGTGAAGAAATTTTGTTTTAGAGGATAAGTGAGAAGAGAAGGATTGTATTGGGGTTCTATGTTTCTCAATTATATGAATATCAAATATTGTGGGTTTTTTACCTTTCAAGATTTTCCCACCTACATATTTGTATCAACATTGATCTGTGACTTTTCTCATTATTTATACTTTTGGATCTTTTATGTATGTTAATTTAATATTAAATATTCATTTAATTCCTTTCAAAATCTACTAAAAATCCATCCATTTTCAATACCTTTTGGATACCAAAAAATTCAACTATAGAAGAGGATACCAAATTTAATATAACCACTTGAAATGATAATGATTACCACAAGGATGATTACACTGATGATGATTATATTGATGATGAAAATAGTAATCATGATACATTATTATTCTTAGACTTATGGGTCCTAAGGCATTAAGTGTGAGGTCATGATAGCTTCTACCTATACATAGTTTGATAACTTACTTAGATTTTATAATTATACTTGTGTACTAATTCTATGCACCTAAAAATTACACAGTCTGATATTTTTGATACAATGTCCAATAATGATGATTTGATCTCCAAACTATGCTCAAGTGGGTTATATATAACATTATAAGCCCTAATATCTCCCAATCTCTTTTTTGAACCCTTAAAAATATTTCTTTTAAATATTTTACATCCTCTTTTTAGCTTGTTTCAAAAACCCTCCATAGAGGATGAAATCACCCTTCTCAGTAACATAATTACCTCAATCCATTATATAATTGCCCTTAAGGTGACAAAATTTTTGTAGAAATTTTAAAAATTATCACGATGCAACAATCACCAATAGGGTGGTTACATATTACTATGCATTAGTTTCATCATCTAGTAGGATTTTTCTATCACACAAAGTGGCGGTTGTATAACTGCCCCTACAAATAGGGGTGGTTCTATCACCACTTATTTGTGTTAGTTTAGCCTATAGAACTTAGTTTTTTCATGCATTTTCATTTTTTTTATTTTTTTACCTTGATTCCTCCTCATGAATACACAATTCACTCCCACTCTTGTTTTGATCACTCCTCATCCTCCCCAAGTTTAACTTTCAGTTAACCAATAGTTAAACTCGCCCTTACAAGTTTCATGTTTCTCCTACAAGTATCTCAATTTTAAATTAATTTTAGATATAAATTTTTTTGTAGAGTTAGGTGTTATAATATTTTTATAGTGAAAAAATATTTTCCATTAATTTTTATCTCTATCCTTGATTATTTTCATGTCAAACTACATAATTCTATAGAAGATAAGTCATTAGATTAGTAACTAATTCATTACATTCAGTGTATTATCCAACCATAATCAATTGATCTCTTATTTGGATTTGTGTTATTCCTTATTATCACTTTTTTTACTATTATTTTTCTATCACCCTTGGTCAGAGAGTTCCTATAATCATTGTTTGAGTGAAAGAGCTAGCACGTTGAGTATAAATCACAACAAAGACATCACTTGCTTCCAACTAGTCTACACCCTAATCAAGTTGGGAGTTTATAGTTTTAGTTTTATTTGTTTATTTATTAGATTAGTTTAGTTTAATTTCATTCATTAAATTATAATTTATTTTAAAAATGCAAATAGATAGGAAAATAAATTTTTCTCTTTCCTCTTTTTGCACCAAAAATAATAATTAGTTTCCTTATTATTTGCATCTGCATATTAGATCTATTGAAAGCATGTATTTTAACATCAAAACACTAAGTAAATAATAATAATAAAACAAATAATTTTTATAAGACCCAAAAATCAAATTTAATTTTTAAACAAATTCTCATTCACTTACAAACAAGCACACTAGTAAGTAGAAAAACCTATCCAAACCTAGGAGAGAAAAGGGTGTTATATTAAAATTGATTTTTTTTTATTTTAATGAGATATAAATGTTTTTTTAAACTCATAAAATTATAAAATAATAATTTATATATACACTTTCATTTAATACAAATAATTTAAACTTAGTGTGCATTTATTAGAAATGTCAAAATCCAATTTTAACTTGCATATGTAAAAGAATCTTTAGATACTTGGTAGTATTATTACTTAGGATATAAATATCATTTTGTGTTTACTTTAATGTTATAAAAACTTAATTCACATAACATATTAATTCATATATAATATAATAACACAAGAACAAGTTCATTTATCTTGCATCTAAGATGGATAAAAAGTAGCAATTGCACTTTAATCGATCTTGTTTCTTAGCATTTGCATGCATTAGAAAATCAATTTGAAAAAATAAAAAGAGGAATTATTTCATCTATTTCCATATATTCATTTTTTTTACTTTCATTTATTTTATTTCAGTAAGTAGTTAGCTTTCATTTCAATCAAAACATTGTAAAAAACTCAAAAAGCAAATAGAACAACTAAAGCATTTTCTTAACAAGCAAGAGCATTATTAAGACCCTGATTCTTATAAAAAATAAAGTCCTAACACACACCAAATTAAAAACAAGATATTTCACTTATACATTTCATCACCTTGCCTCTTGGATGACTCTCCTAGAGCATCCTTATCTCCATAGAGTAGGTATTTTTCCTAGAGATAGCGTCGTAGGTCCTAGCACCAACATATAGTCTGACATTCTCATTGAGCTCAAGAGTGAGTTTTTAATTACACACTGATAAAACCTCATTGTATACTCTCTTTCAATTCTCTATAAGAGTATTATTATAGCCCTGATCCTCCCATCATCATCCTCCCCCAAAACTAAGGTTGTTAGTACAATATCATTCTCACCTAGTCACCTTCATCCCCTTCTTATTTTCTCCTCGAGACTAGCCTCATCATATATCATTCAAATTTTTGTATTAAATTGATATGAAATATTTCACCTAATAGATTCGACCATACTACCCTAGTCAATCAACCAAACCATTTCCACTTTGACATTCCCAGTATTGATTAGTAGCTTTACCTCCTTGTCATTTCTGATAGTAAGGGACCTCGGAGTTATGTTTTCACCCATTTAGATGATATTAAAGAGTAGAGTGACACATTATAACTCATTTTGGGTTGATAACCCTTTTCCACCCATCATTCTAAACCACATTTCACCCAAAAATTGACCCAATCCTGAGTTCCACCCATTATACATCCATTACATTGATTATCTCGACCTGATATCAAGAAGTCAAGTGCACAATTTAATGTGTGATAATCATGTGTATATAAATGTGTGAACCCAACATGAAGGTTTTTTTTCCCCCTATTATAGTCCCTTATTACTCTATTTTTATGTCTCCCTACCTTTTCCATGTTGTGTGGCTATACATATACCCCCTGGATATATCAAGTCAAGATATATTTAAAATAAGTATAGATCTTGACACTTATAAAATAATATTTCAACCCCAAGGTGAAGCTTCTCTATTCATCTATAACACTAATAACCCCACAAAAAACATGCATATTACTTATCAAAAAGAGCATTTGAATTATCATACTATATTAGGAGTGCTTATTCGAAAAATGTGAGATCCATCAGAAACTACTAGCAACCATCTTGAATCTAATAATATGACCCTAACTAATGGGAGCATTACTAGTCCCCAAATAATAGTTATGCCTTTTATTAGCCTTAAAAACCCTAACATGAAAAGTGTTGTAAAATTTGATCACTATATTGAAATAATTTGTTATTTATAAGATGGGTTGAACAGGCTTCAAGTGCCTCAAAATTATCCCAGTCCCATCTAAAATGTTCCTATAACTCTTGATAAAAACATGGTAGTTCCCATTGAGTCATTAAAACCTAACCAAATGTTTTCAAGATACCAACTAATCTCACTTGAGCATCTAACTAAGGAGTTCATTCAGCAAAATAATCATTCATCTTCAAATGAACTCATCTCAACTTTGGTTTATCTTGTTTGAAATTTAGATATCTACTAGGATTATCCCAATTAGGTATATCTTCCTCTTAGTTTTTCCCCTATGCCAATGTACCAGGTACCTTTATATCACAACAATCATCCCTTAATCAACCATGACCAAAGATAAAATCTAGGATACATTCTTACGAATGGGTTGCCTAACCATATGGCACCCAACCCTATTCCTATTTATCGGGATTCTATCTAAACTTAGTTTGGAGGCTCTTATTCCTACCTCTCACCTAACAATGTCAAAACAAATCAAACACCACCTTACATCCCTTCAAAAAATATAGTTAAAAACTAATTGACACCTTATGTTCCTCCTACGTACATAGCATCTAACCAACCACCACACTATAATTCTTCTAGTTACATATTAATTAACCAATCACCTATGTACACCCCTCTACTTCAACCATCATACCCCACTTCTTATAAATAATTACCATTTACTTCCACATGTAATCTAAATCCACTTAGATGGACAACTATTTTCCAACCTATTATACATCATCTCAACAAATACCTTATTTTCCCCTAGTGGCTATATAACTACTCCCTATGCAACCCAACCCCTTATGACTTACTCCATCACACCTATTATGGACCTCAACATCATGGGGATATATGTTAAATACTTCAAAGAACCCCTTAAAAAATTATATGAGGAGTTATCCTACTACATCCCTTACCATGGCTTCCCAATTTCAAAGGGGAGGGAGATCTTAATGTACACATCAAGGCTTATGCCAAAAACATTAGATATCTCCTATCTTGGGATAAGGTTTTTAAATAAAATATTAAAATCCTAGAGGGGATTGGTCTCAACTGGTACTATCACATCCCTAAGGCTTCTATACACTCTTTTTGATAAATTATGGTTGAATTTTTGAAAGCATTTGATATGAAAAAGCTTCTAAAAATTATCATTCGATAATTCATTCATATCAAAAAAGAAAACAATGAATCAACTGCCCATTTCATCACACGATGATGGTAAGTTCTATATTCATCTACTAGTATGCCAAACATGGATCAAAGGCAAAAGGTAATTATGTGATATTTTCTTTCACTCCCTTAACAAAGATATGTGGGAAAATGTGCCAGAAATCCCTTATCAATCTTATAAGGAACCTTTCAAGAGTGATTTGTGAATTGACCAAGTGGATATCAGACTTATGGGACTAAAGGATATATTATTGCCCCTAATCATAACAATAGGGCATTTCAAAATGCAAACCAAAGTAACGTCAATAACCAAAGTCCCAAAATCCTTAACTAAAATAGGAATGACACAATAGATGGTGTGAATGAATAGAATAAGAAACCAAACTCTATCAACAATAACAAACAACAAACCATGAAAAATAATGGAAATAAAAATAATAATAATGATATGAGGAACAAAAATCCTCCATCAATAGTTCACATGGTTTATTTCAATCACCCTCTACCATGAAACATGTACCAAAACCAAATCCAAACCCAAGGCTAGTTTCAGTACATTGACCATTTCCCTTAATTTTAAAACCAACCCTTTTATCAATAGAATAATTTACAAGGATATGGTTAGTAAGGAAAAAAATAGAGGCCTAAGGACTATGACCCCAATGTCTACTAGTTATTCTATTACATTTTTGTGCATGAATCTCGCTCATGTTAGGAGTACAATAAGTTCATCCAAAGACTCCCAAAGTAACAAAGGCAAAAAAAAATTATATGTTCTTAGGAAAGGTGAATGCAAACCCTCAAGCCTAGTTTACTGGTCATGTGACTCCCCAAAACCAAAAACTCCAAATTTATTGAAACCCCTTCCCAAACTATCAAAGGTGAGGTACCCAAAACCCACCATAAGGTATCTCATAAATTCAAACCTTAAAACATCACCAACCTATACCAACATGCACTCATGGTGATGAGGTTTCAACTTCTAGCACAACTAACCTGGATGTTGCATCCTAATTAGGGGTATAAGGGAAGGATATAATGATCAGAGTGGTAGAGTTATACACAAAATAAGTGAACATCATCACTTATATAAGGTAATATCAATGCATAATTCCACACCCTTATAACTTATTAGATGGTGATGATACTCTTAAACTTGTGGCAAACTATGATTTTCTCACAAACCTTATAAATATGTTCACCTATATTTCATTTCTTGATTTACTCTAAAACTTACCTACCCACCATTTGACATTACTTGAGACCATAGGGTTAAAAATTTTACCAATGTTACTCCCGCACCTCAGGCCTAGATAAATCACATTGATCTTGACATGTTTCCACCTATGCATAATTTGAGGGATGTAGATTATTTTTTTGATTTTGCAAGCCTCCCTCTCAATTCTAAGATAGTCAAGATGGGGATCCAAAATTATTCCTACAAGTATGGTTCTATCATAATTATGTTAATATTATCATGGTTGATGATGGGGTATCCCTAAATATAGTCCCTTTTCCATTTTTCTTGAAACTTAGCTATGAAGAAAGAAATTATTCAACAACATGAAATAATCTTTGAGTCTATGGTAGCCTCAAATCAACATCCATAAGAACTATTGTGCTTATCATTACTCTAGTCCCCAAGATGGTGTTGACATAATTTTACACTATCAACAAAAACATTGTCTTGGGTAGACCCTAGATCTATAGGATGAAGGCTAATCCCTCAGCCCTATTTCAACAAATAAGGTTCCTTCATCTCATGAAGGTTTTTATATCCCAAGGAGATCCTAATCCCTTTGATGTTCTTTTAGATGTATAAAAAACTACCACTTACCTAGTAATAACATAAGCAAGCCCCAATATTTGATTGAGGTTAAGAACACTCTTAAGCCCAATGTAGTCATTTTGAAGAAAGGAGCATAACTTCCTAAATCCCTATTAAAAGACAAATATTAATAATAAAATAAAAGTAAAAAGAACCTTACAACAACACCAGTCATCTTGACCATGTCTACAGTTTATATTATAAAAATACATGCCATTTGTGTTCCCCTTTGATCCATGGGGTGTAATAACTTACCATCTCTCTGAATTTCAAGACCAAAAGACCCAGGAAGCGTTAACTAATATATTTAACATCAACATAGTTGAGATATCATATGATTAATAATCCTTATTTAATTTTTATGATGATTTTACCTTCACACATGATTAGTGGACCCTTTATTATGATGGTACATATTTTCATTTTTGAGAGGGAGCAAGATTTATCTTGATTTCCTTTAAAGGAAGGATCCTACCTTTTGGTTTTAAACTTGAATTTGACTAAACCAAAAGTGGGGTCAAGTAAAAATCCTTATTTATTGGGATGTTCATTTCTAAATATTTGGGAATTCATAACATAAAAATCTAAGATGATTTACCTCTAATAACTAATCAAGTCTCAAAAATATATCACACTAAAGCCAAACACCTTCAGCTTCTACAGAAGGTTTCCAAAGGTTTTAATTTTATTTCTATAAAAGTGGTGCCAAGGAAAAGCAACTAACTTATTGATTCTATGGCTCCTTCCTCCTATCATTTTGATTCCCACCCTATGATACATGGGTTATATTTCATAGTGTATGTTATAACATGATCCCTCATGCAAAAAACACCTAATGATCAAACCCTCACTTGTATAGGGAGGGATACTAGCCTGATAGTCCTCCACCTAGTTGAAAATGATAAAGTTATCTTAAATTTCCTTCATGTTTATGATGATATCCTATATTTTTATGATAATATGGTTTTTACTCTCACTTTTTATCATGCATCTACTCTTGAGAATGATTAATACAATTCTTACTTCAATATTCAATATTATCTATCTTCTAACAAAGAGCTTTATGTTTTTGACATGGAATGCAAGGATATTGAAAACCTATTGGCTCCTGATCAATTCAAGGATGTGAATGTTTCCCTTATTGAATATACTATTCATATAAACATAGGAACTAAGGAGAGTCCCATAATCCTCAATCTTGGGTCTTTTATTTCATCATAGGAAGTGGAAGACCACAAGTGGTTACTCAATGAGTTGTCTAAGGCTTTCTCCTTCTCCTACATGGATGTGGTATAAATCAAGGTTGAATTAGTCATCTATAATTTGGTCATACTTCCTAATTCAAAGACTAAAAATTAAAAGCTTAGGCCAATTAAGCAGAAAGTGGAATTAATGGTGAAATAATAAGTGATTAAACTCCTCAAAGTGGGGTTTATAAAATATGTGTATTATTCAAAATAAATGTCCAACATCATCCTCATTATTAATAATAATGGTAAAATTAGGATATGTATTTAATATCAAGATATTGACAAAGCATGCCCTAAGGATGATTTTACTCTTCCATCCATTGATGTTATAGTTGATGATACATCAATTTATGAGTTATTACCCCTCATGGATGGTTTATTTGGCTATAACCAAATCCACATCATCAATGAAGATCAAATCAAAACCCCCTTCACCACACCATGGGGGACCTTATATTATATAGTCATGACTTTTGGCCTTTAAAATGTTTGAGAAACATATTAGAGGGACATGACCCATATTTTTCAAGAATCTTATTCATAAGATAGTAGAGTATATGTAGATGATCTTCTAAGAAAATCAAAGTAAAGGATTGACCATATAGGAATGTTACACATCATTCTCATGCACTTATTTGAATATAATGTTAGTCTCAATATTGAGAAGTGTGTGTTTGGAGTCACAAGATTAAAAAACCTCAATTAAATTATCTCCTAGTATGAAATTGATATTGATCCCACCAAAATTTATGCAATTATGGACATGCTCCCCCCACTAATGAGTCAAGGATTAAATCCTTCCTATGGAAATTTGGGGCCATTTGATGATTCATACCATCACTCACCTATGCAATTCATCTAATTAATATTTTACTCTAAAAGGTGATTAGTTTGACTTGGATGAGTGATTTTTATGATGTATTTAAAGTATAAAAATGTTTCCTTATGTATCATATGACACTCATGGTAACCAAATCTAACAAGCCCCTCATACTGTATATTAGGAAAATAAAGGTTTCTATTGCTTGCATGTTGGCCCAAGAGTATGATAATGGTAAGGACAATGCCATCTACTTCATTAGCTGCACTCTCATTAATTATTAAACATGATACATGTAGGTAGTGAAAGAGTGATTGGTTATCTTTTTCATAACCAAATAACACTACATGCTTAATAATAAAATCAAGGTCATAGTAAGGTCTCAAGACTTACAAACTTTCTTAACCCAACAAGCCCTATCATGGAAGGATACATGTTTTATCACACCATTGATTGAATTCAAGCTTACATATGTCAACTAAAAGTCTATCAAGGCATAAGTCATTATTGATTAGTTGGAAAACTCAATTCTTGAGGTTGGTGATCTTGTTGATATTAATTTCACTAACAAGTTAATATTATATTTATGTAAACCTGAGATTATCTCATCCCCTTAGTATGTTGATATTATAAACTACCTAATTAACTGAACCCATCCTAAAGGTTCTAACTCATAATATAAGTAACACCTCTGAATCATTACATCCAAGTACATCATCCTAGATATGGTTATGTATTATAAAGCCTTTGATGACATGTTATTGAGGTGTGTCAATTAAGAGTAATTAGAGAATGTCATTTTTTATTATCGTAATGGCATATTTGGTTGACATTTTAGTGGCCATACAACCACTCACAAAATTTAAAGAATGTGATACTTATGGCCCACCCTCAAGCATGACATCATTGATTATGTACATAAAAGTGATAAATGCCAACACTTTTCCCATGAATTTCATGTTCATAACCAATATTTTAAGCCTATCATCACTCCATGGCACTTGTCCACTCGGGGCTTGGATTTAATTGGTATTTTTTCTCCCACTTCCTCATACAACCATCATTTCATTATCATGCCCATCAAATATTTCACCAAGTGGCTGGAAGTTATGCCTCTTATGATAGTTATTGGATCAGTCATTACCACATTAATTTTAAATCAAATAATTTTTTAGGTTAGAGTCCCACAAGTCATTTTCATGGATGATGGTCTCTTTGTAAAAATACTAAGGTATGTGAAGTATAAAATATTTTTTCCATATCTCATCACACTGCCTTATTGTACCATTTATAGGTTAATATCCAAGTTAAAGCTATTAATAAAACTTTGAAGTTAAGTTTGACTAAAATTATTAAAAATTATAACAAGATTGGCATGTTAAAAAATAGGTAACTTTACTCACCTATCTTGGTGTTCAGTGATGAATGATTGTATCTTACTAGTTACATGGGGCCAAGGCTTTGGGGTAAACCCCTTGAAAATTTTAAAAAAAACACATTTATCAAAATATTATGTAGTTTCAAGATCAAATTTCACATTTCTTGCATTGAGTTAGCATTAGGGATACATTCCCTTACTTGCCTACATCTAGCCTTTGGTGATGAGTCCATGTGTCTTCCTAGTCACATGACACTAAGTGTAGGGGATCACAAAAAAAAGTAAAAGATAAATGCAGAGGCAGTATCAAATCAAATAGTGTCTAAATAAAAAGTTTTCATGAAATCTTGTCTACATGCCTATGATATAAAAGGTAACTTTGTCTCATTTACTAATTCTATCAGGGTTAGTTATCTCTAAATGAAGCCAATAAAGTAAGTATTTTATAAGTTTATCAAGAAACACATTTCCCCCTTTGCTCATAAGGATTAGGTCATCTTCTTTTTTCCTTAAAAATTTTGATTCATAGTTTTCATATTTTAGCATCTCATATATATCCTATTTCCCTTTTCATTTCCTTGTGGAAATTAGATGTCATGTGTCATGTATAAAAAAATAACAAGGTCATCACTTATAAAATAGTTATTAGCACATTCATGACTTCATACATGTTCATAAAATTGCATCATTTGCATCCTTTTTTTCCTCACATATATAAGAATTTTTTATAGCATTTTATCAAAACATAGAAATACATGGTATATCACCACATGCCTAGTCATCTATAAGTGCATAAACTGAAAAACATACATGAAAATTAAACCCATAACACATGAATGATGAGTCACTGAGATAAAATAAAATGACTATATTTATCATAATAAATGTCAAGTTTATAGCTACATGGTTTAACTTGAGTAGATGGTATCAATAGTTTTGACCACCTAGGTCTTGGGTTCAATTCTGTAATTATATGTGGCGCATAGTGGGGCTAGTATGTGCTACTTGAGGACTAGGGAAGGGTCTACCTAGTTTCCCCTATTAGGATTTTATGCTTCTGATGCGACTATTAGATAGATAGGGGCCTCTTTGACACCTTACTAATCAAAATTTAAAAACATAAATGTCAAGTTTTAACAATAATTTTTTAATATAATCCACCTCTCTAAGGTAAAATGTGCCTCAAAACTATAAAATATAGTATACAATAATCAGAGTTTAGTATGCAATACTAGTCTAAAGACCTTGTCCTCCTATAAGAGGGCCCTAATGTTGAGGAGTGATGTGGGTTTTGTCTCCTATGCCATATCATTATAGTGCCTCCTTATGAGGTTGTGTCCCCTCTTATCTAGTATCTTGATTATGCTCAACCCCTCTCCTAATTAGTGCATTAATAAGAGCTTATACCTATACCTCTGTCATTTTCTCCCTCATGTCCAAACTAGTTTTTTTCATCCTCATACTAGTGAGAGTTATGGAATCATATTACATTGGGGTAAATACATTAGTATGCCACCTACCCTAGTAGGTACTCTAGGATCCACCAATAGCTTATCTCTCATATGATCAGTCCCAGTCATGAAAATATTTACCAAGGTGTCCTTGATTATAATCCTCCATTTGATCAAGGTATCTATAATCATAAGGTATAAATATTGATATTAGATCTAGTCATATAAAAATCAAAGTAGAAAATCAGCTAAGAAATTAACATAAAAAATGAAATATAAGTAATAAGCTTAAATGTGTAACCTAATAGTTTGCCTAGGTTAGCTTCATGATAATATGGGTCAAAGTTGTAGTTAATATCCTCTTCCCCATCATCATAGAGGTCTTTTTCCATATTAATATAATCTAGACCCTTTCCATCTCCACCTACATTTTGTTGTTATTGCATAGGATTGTATTATTATGCTTTTGGTAGGGGATCCACCTTTTATTTTTTTTTATTAGATCCTATCCTCCATGTGTGACTCCCATCTAAATCACTCAAGTGATGGTAACCCATTGTACAAGTTGGTGCCATGTCATCCTCCCCAATATCCATGCATATGCCTCTCACATACCTTTATATACCATTTATTGTATGGGGAGTTTACCTACATAGGGCATATCAAACTATTGTGTCACCCTATCCACTAGGTTTACCTTAACCTATATTAGTCTATCTCATACTTGGGTGGCCCCAGTGATTACCATGAGGTATATTACCTCCTCATCCCATTGTCCAACCATGCCCTATTAGGGTAAGGTTATCAAGTTTGTTTTTGTCAAAATTCTTGATGGCCTGAGGCAAGGCTTGGAATGGTGCCACATATATCTATCTCAAGGTCCTAATGTACCTTTCATCCTAATAGCCACTCCGCTATAGTGAGGGATAATCTACTCCTATACCCAAATCATGAGTAGTGTAGAGCGAACAATAGAAAGGATTCTTATTCTACCCATATGGAACAAGTATTTATAGGTATAGTCTAAGATCTCATGGCCCTAAGAAAATTGATCTCCCCTCTCCTTTATTTGGTAAACGATTAGGGGTTAGCTATAAACTAGCCTATAAGTACACTTGTCCCCTAATAATCAAGAAGTAAGGAAACCAATAATCACTCTATAGATTGGGGATTATTGATCCCTCAATCCTAGAAACCCTCACTTTGTATTTTGCACTTTGAACTTTATACCCACGTTGCATGCACTGACATCACTAAAATGCCTAGCCCAGCCCACTACCTTAGCCTTGATTGTGACCTCCCAAAAGGTCACCAACCAGCCTATCATTAGTAAAAGTGATCTTATACATGTCAACAAGAGCAATAGTCTACTCTCTTAGGGCCTAAAGGAACACAAAATTTTTTTGATCAGGGTCCTAGTAGGTGATAAATTCAAACAATAACCTACTCAAGGTGGGAATGATCCCCACCTATGTAAATCAAATAATCCATGCCTGATTCATAATCACCAACCCATTAGTTGCCAATAATGCCATGATATGAGGGAGCCACTCCTAATCTTGGGATATACTCCAAATAATATAGGTACCTTAAAGCAATAATATACCTTAACTTAGCTTCTTTTCCCTCTTCATAAGCTTCAAACAAGCCTAAGGGGTTTTTCACTTTCCATTTGAAGAAATTTTTGCCTTTTACATGTGTTGGTTACATCATTTCCTTGACTATAATAGGTAGTAATTTTCACATCACCATGTAGTTACGTAACCATCAGTCTATGTAGGCCACTAGAATATCTCAACTTAGTGGTTCTATGGCCATTTGTTAGCCATGTCTAAATCTTAACCCCCCCCCCCCCCCACAAATAACCTAAAAAACCTACTCAAATTTCAAAATAATTGACATTTCATAGCTTTACCTCCCCCCACAAATGTGCTAATACTAATTTTTTTGAATTCCATTATATTTTTAGTTGAATTTTGGTCGATTTTTAAAATTGGAGTAAAAAGGGGGGGAAAATAAATAGAACTTACCTATCCTTGCCCTCCTCCACTTGCCACTAGTACATTATCCATCCTCGCTTTGTGCTCATCCTATTGACTACTTCATAACTTAATTTTGTCACCATTGACCCAAAGCTCTAATTCATCACAAATCAATTTGCATAAATAATTATGTTTTTAGAAAAATATAATATATAGCCCCTCTAACTGGGAATTTGGGTTTGAATTTTTTTATAGTTTGGAAAATTATCTTATTGAAGCGTATTTTTTATGTTTATAAATAACATTATTGCTAAAATTCATGAGTCACAATTTAAAGCTAACATTTAATTATTTTTTATTTCTCATAACATGCTTTATGGTTTTGTAAGTATGTGATGACTCAAATTCAGATTCAATCCCCTAATGGGAGGATTCAAGTAATATTATCATCCTCACAGGAATGGTAAGTACCCTTGTTTATGATTTAATTGCATAGTGTATTTTCTATTTTTTGTTAAATTGCACTTGATTCTTGTATTTTGTTTGTAGGTTGCATAGAGTCTAGGTGGGCTTCTCTACACCACTAAAGTAATTAAGATAAGTATTTATAAACCTATATTTCCCTTCTGTAAACCACTACTCGATACCACACCTGCATCAATTCATGACAAGGTATCCTCCCGAGGGCAAAATATATATGCACCCAAAAATTACACAGTGTAATATTTATGATATGATGTCCAAAGATGATGCAATGATCTCCAAAATATGCTTAGGTGGGTTCTATCTGAAATTATAATCCATACTCTCGCCCTGTCCCTTTATTTAACCCCTCAAAATCTCTTTTTAAATATTTTGTAGCCTCTTTTTAGCTTGTTCTAAAAACCTTCCATAGCGGATGAAACCTCCACTCCTGATAATGGAACCACCCTTAAGGTGACATAACCACCATGGTGGTTTTGTAAACTATCATGATGGAACCATTATCGATAGGGAAGTTTTATATTAATATGGGGTAGTTTCATCATCTAATAGGGTAATTTTATCACACAAAGAGGTGGTTACGTAACCACCCCTATAAATAGGGGTAGTTTTATCACCACTTATATGTGTGTTAGTTTAGCCTCTAGAACCTAATTTTTCATGTGATTTCATGTTTTATTTGCATTTATTTCCTTTTTAAACATTTATTCCACCTTATGAGTTCATAATTCACTCCCACACTTATTTTTATCACTCCACATCCTCCTCAAGTGTAACTTTTAGTTAACCACTAGTTAAACTCCCCTTTGAAAGCTCCATGCTTCTCCTACAAGTATCTCAGTTTTAGATGAATTTTAGATCCAAAAATTTTTATTGGAGATTTGTGTTATAATATTATTACAGCCACACCTTCTTGTCATTTCTTTTGATATATATCCTTGATTATTTTCATGCTAGAATACACAATTCTATATAAGAGAAGTCATTGGATTAATAATGAGTTCATTTCATTTAATGTACCAACCAACCACAATTAGCTTCACTCTTGTTTAGAGTT